>JADBJO010000575.1:557500-582500 GCA_016801955.1 Conus betulinus
CATTTTAATCATCTATGTTCCTGTGTTTGTTTCTTATAATACAAGACCAATGGCTTCCTTTCAGCTTGTACAGCAGTTTGCTTACAACTCCGTCCGAAAACGGACTTACCTAGTGATGGGAGAAGGATCAGGTAGGACTGAAGATTGAGAGAGAAAAAAAGTTGCATTCCTCTTCGTCCGTTTCTGTCTGTCTGTCCCCAACCCTCCACACACACACACACACACACACACACACACACACACACACACACACACACCCCCTCTCCCCCACTTCTTCAGTGACGTTATAGAATAATTCCCTCCCACCCCCCCCACCCCCCTTTCGAAAATAGTCTCGGGCATACTTTGTACTCGTAGCAGATCTTGGGCCTATTGCCATGTAGGGAGAAGTTCTGCCCCCACACAGAAATTGTGTACTGCATGCTTGTATGCGTGTACGCATGTGCTTATGTGCATGCATATGTGCAGACACCTGTGCGCGAGCGAATGTGCGTGTACACACGTGTGTGTAGGACTAGTAATTTCATTTTGCGTCCTATCACAAAAATTATGTGATAGTAGAGGGGGGGAGAGAGAGAGAGAGAGAGAGAGAGAGAGAGAGAGAGAGAGAGAGAGAGAGAGAGAGAGAGAGAGAGAGAGAGAGTGTGTACTTACATGCGTGTATGTGTTTGCAGGTATGAGTGTGTACATATGATCACAAAAAGACAGCCAATATCATATTAAAGAAAATACCTAAACGGACTATATATCAAACAAGAGGTAACATTAAAAGCAAGATCAGAATTTTTAAAAGAAGATCAGAAACAACAGACATACCTGATAAACATGATGGGTATGTATTGAGGGGCACACAGATGGGTATGTATTGAGGGGCACACATTCAAACAAAATATGTCTTTATTTGTTTGTTTCGCTACCTAAGTATTTCTTTTTCTTTCACACCTTAGATGGTCGAACATTTCATAATTTGCAACTTTGACTTTCCTATATTCACTTACTGGTAAAACATCGATTCCTTTGTATACTTCAAGAGTAGATGCACGCACTGGTACTCCATAGCATAATTTAAAGGCTGTGTTGTCGACACTCTGTAATTTTTGTGATAACTGTTTGAAGAAAGCTCCTTGATCATATGATAACTTTGAACGAATTAATGACATTGCTAGGTGCTTCAACGTTTTTGCATCCTGACACCAGCTTTGTTTCCTCAATATCTTAAGAAAATTTAAACTGTTCCTTGCGTTGTTTAAGAGATAATCAATATGTAAATTCCATTTTATCCTGGGTGTGAAACGCACGCCTAAGAAATTTTAAACGTGTACATCTCAAGTGACATCCCATCAAGCTTAAAACATGGCAAATCAGTGGGATTTTCTCCATTGTTCAATAAAACCAAGCATGTTTTTCGTGTTAAAGTTTTAGACCACTTACAAGTAAGTACATACTAAATTTAATTCTAGGTACATTGTCTTTGAAAACATAGCAGCAAACGCTTCTGCTTTTTTTTCCCAGTGAACAGGGAGCTTCTTATTCTCAAAAATAATAGGGTCACTTGGAAGATTCATCTTTTTTCATAACTGGATTTCGCACCATACCATTTGAAACAAAACAAAACAAAACAAAAAACAAAAAAAAAAAACAAACAAACAAAAAAACTTCTCTTGCACAGAACGACCAGTCTAGCTTCTTTGCTTTTGCAAATACTCTGTTAGAGTGTGCCTTTGGTCGCCTCATATCTATGCGATTTTCTTGGCTTTTGTCTCTAATGTATCTTTTATATTTGATCTTCTTTAAAGTTACAGCTTCTTCGCAATCTTTAGTCTAACATACATCACCGCTATACCAGTATAACGTGTTTTTGTTTGTTTTGTTTGTTTGTTTTTTTCTTTTTATTAATATTATTACTTTTTGGAATAGGACTAGTTGCAGCCGAAAGTATAATTTTGTTGAGTATTGGATGCATAGTATTCGTATTCTCTCCATTCTCACAGATACTCTCTACGTGTATGCCCGAAAAAAGTGTCTTGAGTTTATCCCAGTGGGCATGTTTGAAATCATATTTAGATATTTTGTCCTCTGGTAAGTACTGGACGTCGTGTGTTTCATTGATCGTCATTATGAGCGGTAGATGATCACTTCCGAGTGTGTCTTCGTAAGTCTGCCACGTGCTTGTACAGATTTGGCAAAGTCATGTCTACAAACTCTCGGATCCTTGTTTTTCTTTCTTTCTTTTTTTTAAATATCATTTACACCGCAATGGATAACTAGTCTTATGGCATCCAATGGTCTTTTTACGGAGGAGAGAGAGCTGTTTGAAGTGTTGCTCTTAAATCTTTGGTAGTGTAAGGTTTTCCTCAATACAGTGCCAATGCCGTGTAGACAGACCCGGTGTGTTCCCATTTACTCCACTCAGGGCCGAGTCATGCAAACGCATGACAGAGGAACGTCTTTGTAGGGCCTAGGCCTATTCCTTTCTTTTTCTCTTTCTCCCTTCATCTGGGTTGCAGTTTGACGTCATTTTTTGTTGTTGCGTCATTGACTCTGTGTGTGTGTGTGTGTGTGGGGGGGGGGGGGGGGGGGGGGGGGGGGGGGGGGGCTGTTCTTTTATTTTCTTTCGAAGTTTTGTTTTCTGCTCCATCAGCCTCGCTTCAGCGTAAGTGCGGCAAGTCGACGTTTAACTCACTGTCGATATTCGGATTTGTCTGTCGACAACATTCGGTTTGATAAGCTGACATATATTTTCTTCTTTTTTTACTTATACTAAAGCTAGTTATCAGTCAAGTTTGCGCTTTGACGGTACTTTCAACGGAGGAGATTCTGTTTGTTAACTTTTCGATCAAAGTTTTCAGATGTTCGATCTCACTTAGCCTAGCTAGGCCCCCAACTTAATTTTCTGCTCTGTTGGTTGCATCATTGACAGTTCCGTTGCTCTTACTCACAGCTTCTCGAACTTTCCGCGCAGCTCGCTCCCGAAACTTCTGTATTCAAGCCCGCCGACTCATTCATTTTGGGGGGAGTTGTTATTGTCTTTCTTTGGAGTCCGGTTGGTGTGACGACCTCCAGAACTTCTGGTTCTGGTCATTCTGATCATAGTTCCTGTAAATATGTTAAATTTCAGCAACAGCTCAGTTTAGCTTTTGACCGTTTCCGCCATCTTGGATCATCTTCGTGTGTGTGTGACACATCATGTGCATGCCCGCGCATTTTGCGAGCGTACACATGTTCGCACACAAGCACATATTTGCTCATTTGTCTGTGCACATTTCTGCGTGCATATGAAGGATTCGTTTGCCTGTGCATGCACGCCAATGTGGGCATGCGCGAGCATGCGTATATTTGTGTGCGCACGCGTAGGCCTATGTGTGCACACATGGATAGACCTGTGTGCATGTGTAGGCGCACGCGCATGTGTGTGTGTGTGCGTTTGTGTGTGTGTGTGTGTGTTGTGTGTATGTGTGTAAAATTGGACTCGTAACGTGATAAAACGACCCTACGCAATAATACGTTCGGAGTCTTTCAGCTCCCTGAGAATTGAAGAGAACGACTGTGATAAGGAAATTCATTCCTTAAAAAGGTAAACAAATAACTAAAAACTTGCTTTTTACATACATTTTACATGAAAGCATTCTTGAGTCGAAACAGGTTTACTTTACTCCCCACTTGTTGCTCCCCACTTGTTGAAGAAATGAAACACGGGAGTGTTGTTATCTGGGGAAAAAAAAGCCTCCTCGAGACTTCCATGTAAAAACCTGTCCGTGCAGTGCTGGTGCTGAACTGTGAGAAGTCTCCTTTCCGAGGTCTGCACATGTTCCATCCCAGCTCAGCTGATGACGCCGTCACGTGCATCACGGGTGGACTCTTGGTACGGCCAGAATAACCAGCACCGTGGCCAAGACGTTCTGTAACTTCTTCGTTTGTTCTTTCTGTCTCATCTTCCGAGCCCCAACAGTGGCATAGTTCCCTCGCCACTCTTTCTCATTCCCCTCTTCTCCCCCCCCCCCCCCCTCCTGCCCCAACCCCTTCCTTCCCCCTCCCCCGCACACACGCACATACACCGCCACAACCAGATTTGTCCTGTCGCTGCTCCAGCGTCGGCTGCCCAAAGGAAGCGATCTCTGCTGGTTCATCTTGAGGTAACCCACTAATGGAGACACTGTGATACTGCCGAGTCGCTTCGACGACAGTCAGTGTTCTGATCGAGCATAATTGTGCAGGACACCATTCTACCAAGTCCCATACTGCAGACAATAATTGCTAAGTCGCGGAGCCAGCTGGAGTGAGTGTTCTCTTTCCGGAATCTAGGTTGGTTAGTTGATGTATTTATAGTTTAGTTGTCAGCACTGAGGACTTGAAACCTCTGAATAGATTAGCGTATTGCATTTTATCAACTCAGAAATGAACATCAGCTGAAGACGTTCCCCAGGTTGACTGACAAGTATGAGCAACAACTCTGTGTTATTTGCATTTCTTTCCATGTATTATTTGCATTTCTCTCCATGTTTTGTTTCATCTTCATGATTGATCCTCACAAGCCCTCACTATCCCCTCCCCTTTTTTCTTTCTCCTGACTCCCTCCCCCGTCCTCCCTCATCCCATTTCCCTCTATTACCACCCCTCCATTCCTGCTGATCTCCTGTCCTTCTTTCAGTACCCTTTCTTCTTATACCCCTTCAGAAATTCCCTCACCCAACTCCTTTCACACACGCATACACATGCGCGCACGCATTCACACACACATCCGCACACACACACATACGCATTCACACACACATACGCACGCACGCACGCACGCACGCACGCACGCACGCACGCACGCACGCACGCAAACATACACGCACACACTACACAAGTCATAATACAAGTATTTTCTCTTCGTTTTCTGGCAGAGAGTATAGTCAATTTTTAATTGGAGATGGGGAGGGAAGGGGGGCGGGCTCCTTACGGGAGAGTTGTAGGGTGATTACTCGCTGAAGGTTGTGGAGAGTGAATGACCTCCAATGACGTGCGTGGAAACAGCTGACGTTACCCAGATTATCGACCACGGACAGAGGGGAGCTCAGTTGCCACTTTTTTGTTTCAGTCCTTGGGGGGTGATCTGGAGGACATCATCATCTTTGCCGGATACAAAAACCGGACAGGTGACTCTCTCTCTCTCTCTCTCTCTCTCTCTCTCTCTCTCTCTCTCTCTCTCTCTCAGTTTCGCTCTATCCATCCCCTCTCCTTCTGTTTGTCTCTCTCTCTCTCTGTTTCTCTCCCTCTCTCTCTCTCCGTCTCTTCTCCCTCTGTAGATATATATATATATATATATATATATATATATATATATATATATATATACATATATATATATATATATATATATATATATTGCCACTGGCAAAAAGTGAAGGAGACACTCACATCAACCTGTCAGGAAGTAGTGGGCCCCAAGAGACACCAACAGAAGGAATGGATATCAGCAGACACACTGCGCAGAATACAGGAGAGAAATCAGAAGAAGGCAGCAGTGAACAACAGCCGAACAAGGGCAGCAAAGGCCAAAGCACAAGAAAACTACACAAAAGCCAACAGAGAAGTGAAGAATAGCGCAAGAGCAGATAAGCGGAAGCATGTTGACAGCCTGGCAGAAGAAGCAGAGGAAGCAGCAGCCAGTAACAACATGAAGCAGCAGCTGTACGACACCACCAAGAAACTATCAGGGAAGTACAGCAGACCCGAGCGACCAATCAAGGACAAGGAAGGAAACACTGTCCAGGGGAACAGAGCAACAACTGAACAGATGGGCAGAGCACTTTGAAGAGCTACTAAACAGACCGGTCCCTCCAAATCCCCCTGACATCGATCCAACCGACAGAAACCTAGACATCAACTGCGAGCAACCAACACGAGAGGAGATCAGGAAAGCCATCAGGCTACTGAGGAACGGGCAAGGCGGCAGGACCAGACAACATCCCTGCAGAGAAGCACTCAAGGCAGACCTAGAAACAACCGTAGAGATGCTCTACCCACTTTTTGGGAAGATTGGGAAGAAGAAGAGAGATACCAGAAGACTGGAAGGAGGGCTACCTCATCAAGCTACCCAAGAAAGGAGACCTCAGCAACTGCGCAAACTACAGAGGAATAACGCTTCTGTCAGTGCCAGGAAAGGTCTTCAACAGGATCCTCCTGGAGAGAATGAAATGTGCAGTTGACCCCCTCCTCCGAGACCAGCAGGCCGGCTTCCGCCAGAACAGATCATGCATCGACCAGATTGCCACCTTGCGGATCATCGTTGAGCAGTGTTTAGAGTGGAACTCATCGCTATACATCAACTTCGTTGATTACGAGAAGGCGTTTGACAGCGTCGACCGTGAAAAACTCTCTGGAAGCTGCTACGCCACTATGGAGTGCCAACTAAGCTGGTCACCTTGATCAAGAACTCCTACGAAGGAATGACTTGCCGGGTGGTCCATGGTGGACAGCTCACAGACAGCTTCGGGGGTAAGGACTGGAGTCAGACAAGGATGCCTCCTGTCGCCTTTTCTTTTCCTCCTGGTGATCGACTGGACCATGAAGAGGTCAAGCAGCACACAGAAGAAATGGAATCCAGTGGACACTATGGGATCAGCTTGATGACTTGGACTTCGCTGACGACCTAGCCCTGCTTTCCCACAGCCACCAACAGATGCAGGACAAGACAACAGAGCTGGAAGCCACCTCTTCACGAGTTGGTCTCAAGATCCATGAGGGCAAGACCAAGATCCTCAAGATCAACACGAAAAGTGACGACCCAGTCACACTGCATGGAAGTGAGCTAGAAGAAGTGGAGGCCTTTACATATCTGGGCAGCATCATTGACAAGCAGGGTGGCACAGACGCAGACGTCAGAGCAAGAATCGGCAAGGCAAGGGCAGCATACTTGCAACTGAAGAACATATGGAGCTCCAAGGTGGTATCAACTCGCACGAAGATCAGGCTGTTCAACTCCAACGTCAAGTCAGTGCTACTGTATGGAGCCGAGACATGGAGGACAACAAAGACCACCACCAGGAAAGTGCAGACTTTCATCAACAGCTGCCTGAGAAGAATCCTCCAGATCCACTGGCCCAACACCATCAGCAACTCAGACATGTGGCAGCGGACCAACCAACTGCCAACCGAAGATGAGATCGGCGCAGCAGAAGATGGGGGATGGATTGGGCACACCCTGAGGAAGCCAGCCAGTAACATCACCAGACAGGCGTTATCATGGAACCCCCAGGGAAAACGGAAAAGAGGAAGGCCAAGAAACACCTGGCGACGGGACCTTGAGGCAGACAGCAAGAAGATGGGACACACCCTGGAAACAACTAGAGAAGGCAGCCCAGGATCGAGGACTCTGGCGGACTGTTGTCGGCGGCCTATGCTTCAGGAGGAGCGACAGGCACAACTGACTGACTGATATATATATATATATATATATATATATATATATATGTATGTATGTATCTATATCAGACGACATCAACGCCCTGTGCGACAATGTACAGAAAGCTTTTATAGACACCAGCGAGGCGTGCTGGGCTACAGAAGAATAGAGAGGAAGGAATGGATATTAGACGCCCACATGACAACTCACAGAGGAGAGAAAGACCACAAAACTCGGCACGCACACTGGAACAGAAGATGAGAGACAAATATTCGCCGAAACGTACAAAGAGAAAAACAAAAGAAGCGAAGAAGAGCACAAGGAGAGACAAGAGACAGTTTGCAGGTAACTTGGCAGCAGAGACCCAAGCTGCAGCAGCAGAGAAAGGAGACTCCAGGACCGTCTATAAGATTACCAAGACCCTAACAGGCGGATTCACCAGTAAAACCACAGTAGTGAAGGACAAGACCGGGAAAGTTTTGATAAAAAGACGAAGACCAACTCAACAGATGGGCAGAACATTTTAGAGAGACATTAAATAGACCGGATCCAGATGAGGAAGCCACCATCGAAGACATGGGTTTCAGTTTAGAGATGAGACGTGAACAGCATCACCCAGCAGGAAATTGTGGAGGCCATCAGGCAGACAAGGCAACAGGACACCAGGTGAAGACAGAATCACGGCAGACATGTTGAAGGCAGACCCTAGAACGAGTGCAATGGCTTCAGTGAAACTATTCAACAACGTATGGGAAGAGGAGAAAGTGACGGGGTCAGGCAAGGCTGCGTGATCTCGCCGACATTTTCCTTGTCGTCATTGACTGTTTGATGAGGAAGGCCACCAGCGATAGGGCGAGAGGGGTTGTATGGGGACTGACAGCCAGGCTTGAAGACTGCGACTTCGCCGACGATACTGCACTGCTGTCGCACGCCCAGAAAGACATCCAGGAAAAAAAAAAAAAAAACATCAAGAGTGGACTTAATAGCCAGCAGTGTGGGACTCAAGATTCACCCCGACAAGACCAAGATCATGAAGGTGAAGACGAAGAGCGCAGAGAAGATCAGTGTGCGTGGCTCAGCTCAAGAGTAGGTGGAACACTTCAAGTACCTCGGCAGCTACATGTCGGCCGACAGCAACATCGAGAAGGAGATCTCAACCAGGATGGGACTCGCAGCCTGGGCGTTCAGCGGGTTGAAAAACATCTGGAAGTCAACTGTCCTGCAAACCGAAACCAAGTTGAAGATCTACAAGTCCAACGACGATCAGTACTCCTATACGCCTCAGAGACATAGAGAACCAACAAGAAGATTGAGTGTAGGCTCAGAGGCTTCGAAGGAAGGTGTCTTCGCCGAATCCTGAAACTTCACTGGCAGCAGCGTGTCAACAGGGAAGTGTCAAGGCGCACCGGCATAAACAACATTGTGGCCGAGGTGAAGCAGCGGCGGTGGAGGTGGCTGGGACACATCCTCGGATGGGCAAGACCAGACTCCCTCATACTGCGCTGAGATGGGCACCACCGGGGAAGAGGAAGCAAGGCAGACCACTCGGCACCTGGAGGAGGACAGTGGAGGAGATGAGAGAGAGAGGCAGGCAACTTCAATGATGTCCTCCTGTTGTAGTCGTAGTGGGTCTCGTTGCTGGTTGTTGACTCTCATGGCTTCCGTTTTCTTTGTGTTGATTTGGAGGCCCGTCTTTCCTGCTTCTTCTGCTACCTGGCACAGCTTCTCCTGTGCGTCTTACTGTTTGTGGGAGAGAAGGCTGATGTCGTCGGCGAAATCCAGGTCTTCCAGTTGCTTGGTGAAAGTCCACTGGATTCCTGTCCTCTTGCCGTCTGTAGACTGCCGCATTATCCAGTCAACGACCATCAAGAAAATTGTCGGCGATAGTAGACACCCCTGACGGACACCGGTTTGTATAGTGAAGGGCTTTCGTTAGCTTCCCGTCGTGGACAACCTGGCATGTGGCATCTTCGTAGAGCTGTTGGATGACGGCAACAAACTTGGGGTGGGAAGCCATAGTGGTGCATGAGTTTCCAGATGGTATCTCTGTCGATGCTGTCAAACGCCTTCTGGAAATCCACAAATACTGAGTACAAGGGGGTCTGCCACTCCAGAGACTGCTCGATGATAATTCTCATGTGGTGGCAGTTTGGTCTGTGCATGATCTGTCTTGGCGAAATTCAGCTTGCTCTGGCGGATGGTCTTTGTCTAGGGTGGTCTTTAGTCTCCCTAGCATGATTTTGGCCAGCACCTTCCCCGGGATGGACAGCAGCATAATCCCTCTCCAGTTGTTACAGGATGACAAGTCCCCTTTCTTCGGCAGCTTCACCAGGTGGCCTCTTTTCCAGTCTTCTGAAAATGGAGAACTGTTTGTGGAATTCTGTGCTTTCAACGACATGGTCATCAAAGCACTGTTTTCCCACACAAAAACATTCACAAGATGACTTGGAATTCACCTGATGGGAAGACCCAGAACCAAATCGACCACAATACCATCGGCAGAAAGTGGCGCAGAAGTTTACATGACGTGAGAGTGAAACGAGGAGCAGACGCAGCATCAGACCACAACCTTGTGATAGCTGTGCTAAAGACCAATTGAAAGCCTACAAAGACCAAGCAGGCCGACTATCACATAAGTACAATGTACACAGTCTGAAGGAGAGAGTAACAACAGAGGAGTTCAAACTGGAACTGAGAAACAGATTCAGCATACTTGACCAGCTTACTGAAGAAACAATGGAAGACTACTGGTGTGGCCTGAGGGAGGTCTGGCAGACGACGACATGTAAACAAGTGCTTGGAAAGAAGCGAAGAAAACACAAAGAATGGCTGAAAGCTGGAACATGGACCATCATCACAGAGCGGAAGCACCGAAAAGACCAGATCAACCAGACCCAAGACCAAGACCACAAGCAAGAGTTACAGGCACACAATACTGGGACGTCAACCGCCAAGTTAAGAAAAATGCTAGACAGGACAAGAAACAATTCATCCATGAGCTCACAGAAGAGGGTAGAAACAGCGGCAGGACAGAGAACCATGAAAAGACCGTATGAAATTACTTGAATATTTTCTGGAAAGACCAGCAACCCTGGACATCAACACAGGCCCACCAACCAAGACGAAGTCACCAAAGCCATCAAGTCACTGAAGTCAGGTAAAGCAGCGGGCCCAGACGGAATTCCACCTGAAGCACTGAAAGCAGACATCCAGACGTCAACAGAGATTTGTGAATGAGCTTTTTTTTTTAATGACTTGTGAGTTGACTTCAACGCGGTGACAGCCCAGATATGGCCTTTTGCGGTCGGCTGGGCTTTAAGCAACATCGCCTCACCTATCTCTCTCTGTCTCTGTCTCTCTGTCTGTCTGTCTGTCTGTCTGTCTCTCTCTCTCTCTCTCTCTCTCTCTCTCTCTCTCTCTCTCTCTCTCTCTCTCTCTCTCTCTCTCTCTGAGACGCACGCACACGATTCCCACAGTTTGCTCGTCATGCGGGTCAGTGACAGATTATTGCATGGTGGACCTCTCAGATTCAATATGCACAGCTGCACACAAACGCGCGTGTGCATGCGTGCATTCGTTCGTGCGTGCGTGCGTGCGTACGTGCGTGCGTGCGCGCGCGCGTGCGTGTGTGTGTGTGTGTGTGTGTGTGTGTGTGTGTGTGTGTGTGTGTGTGTGTGTGTGTGTGTGTGTGTGTGTGTGTGTCTGCGTGTGTGTGGGTCTCTCTCTCTAAATGGGCGTGGTGGTGCCCAACAGATTCAGGTGATGGCCTCGGACCTGTTCGTGATGCCGCGCCCCACGCAGGCCCACCACGCCTCCGTGGACTGCCTGGACCTGATGACCGGCGTCAGCCCGGCCGGCGACGAGGCCTACCGCACCAGCAAGGTCATTGTGTCGGCCGGGGCCGACTACGTCGTCAAGATCTGGAAGATCAGGTGCAAGCCCTGCCCCAAGATCGGCCTTGAGATCCGTCTGCAGCAGCTGCTCGAGGTAAAGATGGGTTTGGGGGACTGACACTCTCTCTCTCCCTCTCTGTCTGTCTCTCTGCCTGTCTCCCTCCGTCTCTGTCTGTCTGTCTGTCTGTCTCTGTCTGTCTGACTCTGTCTGTCTGTCTGTCTGTCTCTCCCTCCGTCTCTGTCTGTCTCCCTCTCTGTCTGTCTCTCTGTCTGTCTCCCTCCGTCTCTGTCTGTCTGTCTCAATTTGTCTCTCTCTCTCTCTCTCTCTCTCTCTCTCTCTCTCTCTCTCTCTCTCTCTCTCTCTCTCTCTCTCTCTCTCTCGCTCGCTCGCTCGCTCGCTTGTCTGTGTGTGTGTCTCTCTCGGTCTCCGTGTGTCTTTGTCTGTCTGTGTCTGTCTGTCTGTCTACCTGTCTGTCTGTCTGTCTGCCTATCTGTCTGTCTGTCTGTCTGTCTCTGTCTCTGTCTCTGTCTCTCTCTCTCTCTCTCTCTCTCTCTCTCTGTGTGTCTCTCTCTCTCTGTGTCTCTCTCTCTCTAACATACGTGCCATACATATACCTCCCATTCTGCGGAATGACTGACGACTCGACTGGTTGACACTGTCGTATCCATCGTTTCACTCGTTCATTGATAAGCTGTTTTCTTTCAGATTCGGTGCCATACGTTTCCAAAATATTTAGCTGTCACAGTCGACCGCATTGGCTTGGTGTACCGCAACATAAAGTGAGTTTGTCGCCCTTCCATTGGCTTCCACTGCTATAAAAACAAAAAAGAAAAGAAATGAATGTTTTATGTGACGCCACCAACTGCCCATTCCGCGTCACTGATGTCATCCATTGTTTGAGAAGAACGGGTAGAGTATGGGCTTGATTTTTTTTTTTTTTTTAATTCTCTTTTTTTTTTTAAATTGTGAAGCATGGAGTTGCTCACAAGGCGTGATGCATCTGTGATTGACCATGCCTATTCCATCATTTAGGCTATTGTCCTTGCATTATCGTCAAAGCTGGTAAAATATGTGGAAGCTGATGCAAGAATTCCGCATGTTTCATTTTCTTTGTGATGAAAATATTTTTGGCTATCATGGTTTTTTTTTTTTTTTTAGGAACTTTCAAGAACTGTGTGTTATTCTAGGTTTGATTTTGTTAATTCGGAGTTTGCGTATTTCGAGAAAGTAATGTGCGCTACATAACATAATCAAAGGAGGCACCCGTTACTGTTTTATCATTATTTCTTAAAGTAACGTCATAAAACAGATTAAGAAAAAAAAAGCCTATATCGGCCCATAGGGGCAACGAACTGTTAGAGATTGATCGTGTCCAGAGAACGACATGATTGAAGGTGGAGTTCATCAACCCTCTTTTCGCCGTCACTAAACTTACCTGAGCTGAGTCAGGTACCTATTTTTTGCCGAGTGAACAGACAGAGGTTTCGAGCTGAAAAAGTCCGAGCCTAGGTCTGGTTCAAACTCACGACGGTCAGCTCCTAAGGCAAACACTAACCATTTCACCACGGGCCCATTATTTCCACGATAAGCCTTTGCTTAAAATGTTTTCACATTCTCCTGTCAAATCCTAGCATAGCAAGCAAAATATCGAACCGTAATTGTATTTTGGCTGAAGCTTTTCCGTTTCTACAGAAACGAATTCTTCCTTTTTTTTCGATATAGTGTTACGAAGTAAAAGATTGTAGCACTACTTGATTTATAATCATTTGAATTTTTGAAACCCCCCCCCCCCCCCCCCCCCCCCCCCCCCCCCCCCCCCCCCTTTTTCTTTTTTCTTTTGTTGTAGTTGTTGTTTTGTTGTTGTTGTTGTTGAACTCGAACCTAGGCCACAATGATATTTAGTTTCTCCTCCTATTTAAAAAAAAAAGATAATATATATAATGATTTTACTAATGAGTCAAGCTTTCAGTTTCATTTTCAACATGGAGGTGTCACTGCGTGAGGATAGTCCATTTTCTGCTACACCACATCTGTTAAACTACTTAACAGTAGTGCGCAGGATTAACAGTGGATACGACTAAGCAGACGTCTGACCTGCGCATTGGCCCAACATACCTACCATTATCTGCACCAGTATTATGCATCTATGTGTATGTTTGCATGTGTGTGTGTGTGTGTGTGTGTGTGTGTGTGTGTGTGTGCACGTGTCTGTATGTGTGTGCGTAAGTAGGTGGGCCTATTGGAATGTGACTGAGTGTCAGAATGTGGGCCCAAGGACAGTTGCATTTTTTTTTGATTATTAGTCTTGACCAAAACATCTGGTCTGAATGAAAAATGGTTGAACGCATGAAGGAGCACCAGAGACATAATAGAAATAAGTTCAGATCAAAGTTACGGTTGAACATGAATACATTTAAATATAAGTTACATCAGCAACAAAATTCACTACTTTTAAAAAGTATACATACACACTGTTAATGTGTAGCGTGGTCACCTTTTAAAACAGCACAACAGAAGATCTTCCAAAGGAACAAGTTTGATTTTTTTAAAAAATGTTTCATAATTTCTTAGCATCTTGATGAACCTTGCTTTCTTATTTCTAAGTAATCAGTCTAAGAACTGAGTATATCGGCCGTCATATGCGTCGTAAACAGTCGATCAATTTTAAACCAACATGTGTATCAAACAATGCTTTCATTTGCACTGAAGTTGACTGTGTGATTGATCAGTCAAAGATACCTTGTCATGATTCAACTTCCGAGTGTTTTTGCTTTCCATTCTATATTGGTGTGCAACACACACACACACACACACACACACACACACACACACACACACACACACACACACACACACACACACACACATACACCACACACACACACACACACGTGCACGCGCGCACACTTGCGAACCCGTCACATGAAACAAACTGTGAAACTCTTTCTTGAAAAATGTTGAAATTACCTTTGTTTTTTAGAGGGAGAGAAAAAGAGGGTGGGACAAAGAAAGAATTCGGGGAGCGGGAGGGTGGTGGTGGTGGTGGTGGTGGTAGTGGTGGGGACTAAGCTGAGCAGACGTGAATACGATTGTGGGCAGTCTTCTGGACATGTACGACATCGGTGAAATGAGCGCCAAAACACGCCCCCGTCGTCTCACCCACACACCCGACTACGACCATACGCGCACCGTGAGTCTTGACCGTTAAGTTTGATTCGGGTGTTGATGTTGTTGTCTGTTTCAAAATGGGCCTGACTGGAGGCGGAAAGTGAAACAAAACAAAACAAAGCAAAACAAAACGAAAACAAAATTAAGATAGAATTACTGAGCCGGCAAACGAAGGAACAGACAAATTACAAACGGACCTACTGGGTCTTCTCCAACCAAAACAAACAGCATTCAAAACAGTGGAAACGGAAGTAAAGTTACTAACCTCTTCGACCTGGGTGAAAATGTGGCGGGGGCGAAAAAGTGAAACAATGAAAGGGAATGGAAATAAGAGGGAAGAGGTAAAATGATACAGATTGAAGTAGCAATGAAAATAATACTAATAACAATGATAATAATGATGATGATGGTGACATTATTTTATCATTATCGTCATCATTATTAGAATTATCATCGTTTTAATCTGTATCTTCTCCCCTCCAAGCTCTTCCCTCATCTTGTTTGAATGTTGTACATCCTGCATGAAGAAGACCCGAATGGTCCAAAGGCTTCGTGTCTATTTCGTTAGTGTTTATTTCTTCGTTTGGCGATATATTTTGTTCTTTTTGTGTATTATTGTTGTTGTTGTTGTTACCTTTATTTATTTCTTTGCACTGCCCTTTCTCTCTCTTTTTTTTTCTCCTATTTCTCTGAATTGAATTGTTTCTGTCTCGTTTTTTTTTTCCTCATTTTCTAACGTTCTATTGCCTTTTTTCAGTCTCTCCTTCCCTTACTTTCTGTCTTTTCTTTGTTTCCTTCTTTCTATCTTTTCCCCCTCTTTCTTTCGTCACTCCCTCACTCTTCTCCCTGCCTGCATGCCTTTCTTTGCTGGGTCTTTTTTTCTTTCTTTCGTTTCTTCTCTCCCTTCCTTTTTCATGCCGTTTCTCATTTTGTTTCCTTTTCTTCCCGTAAATTTTTGTGTTTTTTATTTTCAGTTTGTAAAAGATTTGGGAAAAGACGTTGAGCTCTCAACAGTAGAGCATGTTAGCCACAGCGCGAGTCTCTGTGTGTGTGTGTGTGTGTGTGTGTGTGTGTGTGTGTGTGTGTGTGTGTGTGTGTCTCTCTCTCTCTCTCTCTCTCTCTCTCTCTCTCTCTCCATGAACAGCAGTTTCTATGTTGTATGATCAAGCTAATTTTTGGAGTTGTAAGCTCGTTGTTAATAGAGCAAACGCTCGAGGAAAGGGGGGGGGGGGGGGGGGGGGGGGGGGGGGGGGGGAGAGGAGAGGGAGGGAGGGAGTTGAGGAGGGGGGTAGAATTGTACGAAAGTTAACGGGGACGCATTGTTTTACTGAAAATGGGTTTGAGATAAAGTGACAGGACGTGTCATACCCACATTGCATGTCTTGAGAGGTTTTATTTCTTATCAGTAAAATGGTATGTGAAGTGGGTAATTTTCTTTCCTCCCCCCCATCTTCCTAAACGACACACTCCTCAACTCCTCTCCCTTCCCTTCCATCTCCATACCCTGCCCTCGCTTTCTTGTTGTTATTGTTGGCTTGTTGTCTTCTCTTCGTCTGTGCCTCTCGGTGGAATTGTTCGTGCGCCACTGATTTTGGCTACACCGTATTCGTTCACTCGTAGATCTTTTTTCGTCGCACCTGCAGCGCTGGCATTCCATTGGGAATATCCCTGTCAGATCGTCATGAAGCAGCTCACAAGAGGAGACACTGCATTGCTGCTGAGTCACTTCGGTGTTCAGAGATTCCCCTTCTGATCAAACATCTGCAGGACACCCCGCTTCTAAGCCACCTATTATATTGTTAACATATGTTTAAAACCTTTTTGACGTTCGATTTTTTTGCAATGTCAAAATATACAATGTTTTCAATACAAGATATACAAAAGATATCAGCCCATGACCACACACACACGCACACGCGCGTGCACACACACACACACACACACACACACACACACACACACACACACACACACACACACACAGAGAGAGAGAGAGAGAGAGAGAGAGAGAGAGAGAGAGCTGTCTCCCGCAAAATCTGATCTTGAGGGATATTTAGATTTCAAGGGGCAACAAAGACGTAAAATTTATATGAATTCGAAAGGAAAAAAGTGTCCTCAAATAGCCAGGGAAGATTGGAGATCTATGTGGATAATCATCGTCCGTCATGTAGAGAAAAGAAAGATACAGTCCATACCTCATCAAAATGCACTTAACTTGACTTCATTTTAGCATTGTGTTTTTCAATCTTCTTTCGAATACTCACTTAGTTTTGGACAAAAAAAAAAGAAAGAAAAACGAATACATTTGGATGACACAATTTTTCTATTTTGTATTCTTGAATATACCTTTTTTGTGAACGTCATGATGAAATTGAAGGTATCATCGTTTGAAAATGTTTATCGACTCCAAAGTCGTGAATTCACATGAAAACTCAGTGTTGTGAAATTATTTGCATTTCTCATTAAATACGCGTTATACAGAATTCCAAAATAATGGTCATGCTTACAATTCCATAAAAAATGTTCAAAGGAATCCCCTTCTTTTGTTGCATAGCCTGCGTTGTATTGCGTCTAAAATGCCCATTGATGAAGAACAACATTCGTTGTAATTACTATTGGACAGTTTTCATCTGCATCCACTTAAGTTTGACATCTCTGATTTTATAGAGTTGGTGAAACACGCTGTTCCATGACATGGTCAAGTTTAATAATCTATCTGACCCATTCTGTGCAGCAATCTGGTTTATCATCACTGAAGATTTTTTTCTCAGGCACTGAACATGACTTTTCCGTCAGTGTATTTATTTTAATTGATGACGAAACGGCTCCGTTTCAAAGCCATCTTGAGCGAACATCGTCCTCCAGAGCCCCTCTTTTTCTCCCTCACACAGATTTACAAACATGTCAGATTTACAACAACAACGACAAGAAAAAAGCGGTTTAACACAATTAAAAGCTTTTTTTCTTAAACAAATCTTAAATAAATGTCAGTGAACCGCCCAGAGAAACGTGGACAAACGAGTCACAAGACAAACCACAACGCGTTTCGACCTCTTAGGTCTTCTTCAGGTGCAACAAACATGAAACAAATAATGAAAATGCACTTAGCTTTGATCGCTTCGTGTTCAGCGCAAAGAAAGAAGGCGTTGATTTCATGTTTGTTGCACCTGAAGAAGACCTAAGAGGTCGAAACGCGTTGTGGTTTGTCTTGTGACTCGTTTGTCCACGTTTCTCTGGGCGGTTCGCTGACATTTATTTAAGATTTGTTTAGATTTCCGCCTGCAGTCGTTTCACTTTGCAACTAGATATTTTTCTTAAAGTTTTCGAACATTGAAGGTCATGTCGCACTATCAATGTGTGTGAGGGGGGAGGCGTGTGCGTGTATGCGTGGTGTGTATGTGTGAGTGTGTGTATGTGTGTGTGTGTGTGTGTGTGTGTGTGTGTGTGTGTGTGTGTGTGTGTGTGTGAGGGGGGAGGCGTGTGCGTGTGCGCGCGCGCGCGCGTGTGTGTGTGTGTGTGTGTGTGTGTGTGTGTGTGTGTGTGTGTGTGTGTGTGTGATTTACAATAATCGGGTTGACAATAAAAATCAGTTTCTTTTATTTTCCTCAACGTTCAGTATCATTCCGCATTTACTCTCTGTCTGTCTGTCTGTCTGTCTGTCTGTCTGTCTCTCTCTCTCTCTCTCTCTCTCTCTCTCTCTCTCTCTCTCTCTCTCTCTCTCTGTATGTGTGTGTGTGCGTGTATGTGCGTACGTGCGTGTGTGTGTGTGTGTGTGTGTGTGTGTGTGTGTGTGTGTGTGTGTGTGTTAGAAGTGAACTCAGAATGGTTGCACTTAACCAAAGCTGTAGGCATTTGATGTTTTCTGATTTCTGTGTCTGATTCCGTCCTTTCGCATTCTTTCCCTCTCTAACCCCCCTTCTCTCTATGAAAGCACGCCTGATTATCTATATATTTTTTGTATTATCTGTCTTAAACTATTTACCTGCACATCTTTGTATGCAGTGTGTATGTGTGTGTGTGTGTGTGTGTGTGTGTGTGTGTGTGTGTGTGTGTGTGTGTGTGTGTGTGTGTGTGAGTGAGTGAAAGGTCAAGGAAGGGTGTATGAGCAAATGAAGAAATGAATAGATTAATTAACTGATCAGTCCATTGATTTAGTCTCACTTAAAGCCCATTTGAACGATTCATCGGCAGGTGACGTCTCTGCAGAAGTGTCCTTTGCTCAGAATCTTCGCCACGTCCAGTCTGGACAACACTATCAAGGTAAGTACGACGGTGATGGATGGCGGAGAAAGAAAGAGTATTGCAAGTGATACTGCATGTAGCAACAATAACACGTCTATGGCGCCTGTTCTTTGGCCAAGTCATCGCCGCTCAGAATCTTAGAGAACAACAATGTTTGTTGCAAAGCGCAGCTTCAAGAACTATCAGAGCGCGTACGTGAATGCATGCACGTGTCGGTCATTCACGCAACAAACTTGCGAAATCCATTTGGCGTAGCCATCCACCACTGTGCTTGGTTACGATCGCAGTTAATGACAATGGTATTTCCTACTTCCCTTGCAAGGTAGGTTCTCCTCCGTCCATTACACACGTTTCATGAATATTTTACAATACTCAGTCAGAGACCTGGTATACAAAGTTGTTCATTGCCACTATATGTGTGATGCAAATACACACACACTATTGACTAAATAAAGAGTGTGTACTAATACATACAGTATTACAAAACTTGAATGGCATAATGACGATTAAAATCTTATGTGTAACACACCACAATCTATTGTTCACACACACACACACACACACACACACACACACACACACACACACACACACACACACACACACACACACACACACACGGCTGAACATTATTAGAAAAAAAAGTCCATATATATTTTTTCTACAGCTCGTAAAGATGGCATTTGTCTTCTTTCTGTGGAAGACGAAGTGGATTGTCAACGAAGAGGAGCTGAATTAAAAACCAGATGTATTTAATTCGTCTTTGTTTTAATATTCCTTTTTTTTATAGCTATTAATCTTCTTTGTCTACGTAATTCGCCGGGTTCTGTCAACTTCCTCGCCACTGTTCAATCTAAAGTAGTCTTAGAAAGATTGCAAAGGCTATAAGAGGGTAATCGTTTTGATGCAGCATATCCTTAAGAAAAAAAAAGAGAAAGAGAAAGAAAAAAGAGAGAAAAAAACCGTCACAACTACCACCACCCTACCGCCACCACTACCACCACCCACCCACCACCACCATCACCACCAACAACCAACAACACTCAGGTAGAGTAAATCAGTGTGAAAGGCTGGCATTCCGTGAGTTAGTGGCTGAATGCGTCCGCCTGGCCCAGATCTGGGACGACCAGAACGAGCTGCTGAGAGAGCTGGTCTTTCAGACGCCCATCATGGACTGCTGTTTCGCCAGCGATGTAGGGGACCTGCTTTCCGCTTCCGGCACGAACATCCGGTGAGTCTGTCTGCGACACTCGATTTCATGGATTGGTTCACCGGTGGACGGTTCAATTGGTTTGATTGGATTGTTTCATGCGATGTGACCCGTTGGGATTTCTCGGAATGCTAAATGATTCACCTGAATTTGGACTGTGGTCCATGGTTAGTTGACGGGTCTTTCCATCAATGATTTCATCGATTTCGTTGATTTGCATGCTTGAAAAAAAAAGTTTCCATCACTTATTTTCGTCTGAAGTCAGCTCAGTAAACCCACTCTGTCTTCACAGCACAATGTAATGGCAATATTTCAGCGTATGCGTTTGATCAAGGTTTAATACTTAACATCTGAACACAATTCAGAACTCGCAGATTATACATAGTCAGAATCGAAACGTTGATACCATTAAACTTTTAGTTAGCTTAGGCACTTCTCTAGAATTTGTCTTAAAATGTGCTGACAGTCTTACATTTTTTAAAAGATAACACAGACCAGGTACCATGGTCAGTTTGATTTTATCCAAATCCACCACGTTTGAGACTTTTTTTGATCAAACTTATTTTTCTTTAATTAAACTTCAGAGGATATGAACTTGTTGCTCATACACAGGCATAATTTGAATGAAATGCAAAATATGAATATTGCCCAAATGAACATTAGGCAAGCAATGTCTAATTCTGCGTGCAAACTGCTAAAGGTATGCATTGGACAACGTCCTTGCCTACTGAGGTCATTCAAGATTTTCACAGGAAGCAAGCCCATATCATTAGGCATTTGTAACTAGTCTGTCGTTGACCATGGATACAAAACGGATACAGACCAGTGCAAGTGGCAAAACAAGGAACGAGGAGCAATGGCAGGAAGGGACACTT
The DNA here is from genome assembly GCA_016801955.1 of Conus betulinus. Taxonomy (NCBI): domain Eukaryota; kingdom Metazoa; phylum Mollusca; class Gastropoda; order Neogastropoda; family Conidae; genus Conus; species Conus betulinus. The sequence goes on from JADBJO010000575.1 coordinate 578,277, forward strand.
TAGACCCTCAGAGGCCCACTGGGTTATTTTTGGCCCAAACTTTATTGATGTCATAACTAATTTAGATGTACAGGTAATCCAGGACACCTTATGCTAACAGCAGAACCCTAAATTTACAGCTGTCCAGACAGAGCATTTTGCTTTCATTTTTTTTTGGTCATTTCTATCAATTTATCACAAACATACGTATTATAATCCACTCGCTGAGTATGGAATCCAACACAAAGTTATGATTTTAGGAAGAAAATACGATTTGTAGATTGAAAGACAGTAGTGCATCCTGCCCACCTCACGCATGGATGCATAACATGACATCGTCTGTGCAACGAGAACTGGGTCAGCGCCGCTCTCTGCCTTTTCCCTGGTGAGGTCTAGTATTGTGGTGTCCAGTGACTCCCCACTGAGTTAAAGGAGAAAAAGAAGAAGTAGAAAATTCGCGTTCCTGTTATCGATCAGCATTTTTTCCTTTTGACGAATATTTGGATAAGGTATTTTGTCTGCACTTGGAGCACTGTCTTCAGTGTGTTTAGTTATTGCTTCATTCAGTTCAGGTTCTGTTATTTCATTATCAGTGCCAGTTTGTGCTAGATGTTTTAACTCGGTCAAACATTTCATCTTTTACGCCAAATTTCGCAGACCACTCTGTGCTGTGAAACGTCTCAGTAGAGCCGACCCATTCTCCTCATTTGTCTTGAGCCTTGTGGTCCCGTCGGTGACTAGGACATCTGGGGAGGCGAATGTATCGTGTGTTTTTTTTTCCATGTAATGATAAAACTTTCAGATCTGAGTGCGTGTTTTGTCATATATAAGTGACTCACAAAATTATTGCCGTATAGCTTCTTTTGCTTCTTCAGCTATGCTTTTGAACTGTTCAGTCTTTTGATTCGTGTCTGTTTCAACAGCTGGATCAGGGGAAGGGTTTTTTCTTTCTCTCTGCCGAATTCTCAGAGCCTTGCGTTTCTTTTCCCACACTGTTTCTTTGTCTCTGTTCCACCAAAGGGATCGAACGACTTGTTTAGTTTCAGTGTAGTTTCTTCTGCGTCTTCTTCTCCTTAACTTTCCTGCATTTTTTTTCACTGTTGTCATATTGGAAAGGGTCCTTTTGTTTCGGTGGTTTCTGTAAACTGAATAAGGCAGGGAAACGGTCACTTTCGTGATGCAGAATTGTTTCTGCACTCATGCCTGCTGAGAATCTGGTCCGATGAGTGCTAAGTCATTGACACTGATTGTGCAACCCTGTTACCATGTATGTGTTGGAGATGATGTTGTCAGTGCGCCGAGAAGTACTTCATCCAACATCTCTTCCAGCGCAATTCTTTCGGGATTGGTACCATGCCGATCCCACAATTTTGACTGTGCATTAAGATTTCTGCATACTATTATTGCTATCAAAAGGTCTCTCAAATTTATTTTCTATTTCCTCCAGAAAGATCCAAGCTGTTTGTGATGTATGGAATCCTGGATGCATATATTCTTTGACGTGTACAAAGTTTTTTTCTTATTATCCGATCTTTCCAGTCTCCCACCCTCTGCTTCACGTCTGCTGTCACACCATTTTTCTATCCTGGTCTGTTTGTTTTTTTTCAAGCTGTTTCTTATTATCATAGCTAGTCCCCGTCCATCATGCTTCTGAAAGATCATGAAATCATCCAAATGTAATGGTCTGTGGATGGTACTTCTGATTTCTTGTGGACAGAATATCAAAGTTACACGCTAGTTCTTTAATTGTTGAGATCCTCCGTCTAGCACTGCGACAGTTCCAAGTACATATCCTGAAGTATATTTTAGACAGTCTTTCAGCATTTTATTATCTTAACTACCTGTCTTCTTCTCCCACCTCTCTTTTGCCACTCCGACTGTTGCTTTGAGGGGATCTAGTTTTAAGTCCCAAAGCTTGCACACGATAATCCCCACGGTGCAGGCAAGACAAAAGGAATTCTTGGTGTTCAGGAATCAACCGGTCGCCCTGACAGAGCCTTGCATCACAGAAGGGCAACGGATGTCTATACATGCAAGGAATACCCACACATATGAAGTCCATCAGCCTGGTGTCGTCACAGGGCCAGAGCGCATAAGTTCAAGACTGTTTAACCAGCAGCCATTCATTCCATTGGTACTGCATGAAAGCCTTAGAATTGGGGGAGATCGACTCCCAAAGGAAGGTGAGACCAGGGGACATAATGGAGAAAATTACACGTCCCGGACTTGACATCTGTGGTTGTGTTGTGTTTGATTCTTTCCTTGTTTTTGAGCCATAAGATTATGTTTTGAGCTCTTTGTGAAGAAGAAACCAGCCAGTTTAGATTACAAACCTGACTCCCATATTACTGTGCTTCAGATTGGTCTGTGCATGCCAGCTGATTATCATAGATTTTGATTTGGCTTTTGATCGACAAGCTCAATGTGGCTGTCATTGTTTTCTGTCTCCGATTTAAACAGCTCTCAAAAGAAGACAGAACCCACATCTTCAGTCTCTACCGAGAAAGTTTTGTGAAAGGCTACGTCTCAGAAGACTGGACACACAGTTACCTGAAAATTCTACCAAAATCAGGAAAAGATCAGCATCGGCTAAGTGGCTACCGCATACTCACTATGCCAGATATAGTAGGAAAGCTCATGGAACGAATCATAGCAAGAAAACTCGCAAGAGAATTTGACAATTTCTCTCTCACAATCAAGTTGGCTACAGGACAGATAAAACTCTCTCTCTCTCTCTCTCTCTCTCTCTCTCTCTCTCTCTCTCTCTCTCTCTCTATATATATATATATATATATATATATATATATATATATATATATATAGATAGATAGAGAGAGAGAGAGAGATAGATAGATAGATAGATAGATAGATGTGTGTGTGTGTGTGTCTGTGTCTGTGTCTGTGTGTGTGTGTGTGTGTGTGTGTGTGTGTGTGTGTGTGTGTGTGTGTGTGTGTGTGTGTGTGTAAAAGTAAGAGAGAGAGGGAGAGAGATTCTTCCTAATGTTCTAGATCCAGTTGCAGTTTATTAGAAGGACCTCAGAATATCAAAAGGTTTCATTAGTGAGTGAAGTGCTCTGTCCGAAAAGTACGTATTTATCCTAAAACTTGACCCAGACTGACGTCGCCGGAGAAATACCTGCCATGGTCATACCTGCAGATGATGAAGAGAGACCGTTTCAGGTAAGTCAGTGACTCATTTCCTAAGAATCCTCTCCCCTCTCCCTCTCTCTCTCTCTCTCTCTCTCTCTCTCTCTCTCTCTCTCTCTCTGTGTCTCGGCCTACCTCTCCTACTCTGCTCCTCCTGTCTCTATCCCCTCGTCATGATCTCCCAAGAAAAAGACAGCTACAGACGGCGGAAAAGGATGGGCGGATCATAACGGATGGACAGTCAAGTGGACATCGTCCTCCTACACGCAGAAATCTCTGGTTGACTAACCGGCTTGTGCGGGCGGACGTTGGACGGGGGGTTGGGGGTGGCGGGGATTTTCTGCTGGCTGGAAGATCCTAAGACGTTAGGGCCCAAGGGTGATGTCATTTATACTCATACGATAAGAATGCTCTTATATGATACCCCCCCTCCCTCCCTCCCCCTCTCTTCCGTCCCCCCCCCCCCCCCCCCCCCCCCCCCCCCCCCCCCCCCCCCCCAGGAATTTTCTTTGGCGCAGCATGCAGACACATTCACAATTATGACACTTTAAAAGTGACCTCTGAGTGAAGGATGAAAAAGCGGAGTGTGTGTGTGTGTGTGTGTGTGTGTGTGTGTGTGTGTGTGTGTGCGTGCGTAGAGTAAGGAAGGGCAAAGTTTGTGTGTGGAGGCTGAGGAGGAGAGAGAAGGAGTGGCCAAGAAGAGTGTGGGGAGGGTGGGAATTAGACTTTAACGTTTACACCTCCTCGCACCCGCCCAGCCACTTGCCCACTTAGCCCTCCTTAGTGCGCGCGCGCGCGCACACACACACACACACACACACACACACACACACACACACACACACACACACACACACACACACACACACACACACGCTCGTTTGCACGCATTCACACACTCGCCACGCACGCTCTTACGAAAAGCGTTAGGCCTTTAGGACATGAAATAACCCCTTTAGTCGTGTTTAACTCATCCAACAACATTCATTTCTTGTGCTTATTTTATTTCTTATTTTATTATTTATTTATTTATTTATTTATTTATTTTTATTTTTTATTTATTTATTTTTTTTTTTTTTTTTTTTTTTTTTTTTTTTG
>JADBJO010000575.1:597500-600000 GCA_016801955.1 Conus betulinus
AGACTACAGACCACAAAAGTGAGTAAGCTTCGAGCTCCGTTTCTTTCTTTTGTTCACCTTGTCTGCCTGGTTGTCTTTGTCTCAGTGTCGTTCGGTGTATGTGTCTCTTTCTTTTTTTTTTTTTCTTTTCAGTCATCTGGTTAACAAAACCATTTTACATGTATTTTGCATGTGCAAAAAAAAACATATTGGTAAAGAAAATATTGGAACACGATTAGTGATTTGTTTCTTACACACGAACGTTGCAACATTGTTTGTGACTTGATGGTGGTTTTTTTGTTTGTTTTTGTTGTTGTTGTTGTTTTGTTTGTTTTTCTACTGGCACAGAACGTTGAAAGATTTTCTTTGTCGAGTTTTTGCTAGGATCAGTAAGCTGAAATATAGGCTTACTTGATGGTTTGGTGGTTTGTGACTTGATGTCGTGTTTCCCAGGTCCTGAACGTTTGAACATGTCATGATGATTCAGTTGGTTCCAGTTTCATCCAGGAGATGTCACTGCGTGCGGACTGGTCCATATACGCTACACCGCATGTACTAAGTTTCGAGACCACGCTACGCACGATCTACACAGCTAATGAATAAATGAAGTAAATAAATGAATTAATGACTAAGATGAGAGGAGTTAAGAGGTGGGTCCCGTGGAAACCACTTGGCTGATGTCTGATCTTTGCAATAGCCACAACACCCTGGTTAGACCTTGGGTACCTACCTACCTGACATTGTCTGTGCCACTGTCATCATTACATGTGTGTGTTTGTGTGACTGCACACGTGTGTGAGAATATGTGTGTGCATGTGCCCATGTGTGTTTACCAGATGATGTGGTATGTGTGTGTTTATACGCGCGCGTGTGTGTGTGCGCGTTTGTTTAGGTGTGTGTTTGTATGCGTGCATATGCGTGGATGTGTGTCCGCGCGTGCGTGCAGATACATGTGTATGCGTGTGTGTGGTCTCTGGGCTTCTGTGAGCATTTTTCTTCGTGCACACATGTGCGCATGTGTATGTTTATATGCGTGTGTATGTATGTGTACATGCGTGCAAGCGCGTGCGTGTGTGTGTGTTTGTGTGCGTGCGTATGCGCGTCTTTGTGCGTGTGCTTGTGTGTTTGCCTCTGTGTGTGTGTGTGTATGTGCGTGCGTGTGTGTATGTGCGTGTGTGTGCGTGCGTGTGTATTTGATTATTTGTTGAAACGAATGTTCAGAAGATAAAACAGATATTATCTTCCAGTAAGAGCACCAATGATAATGATGCTGAGGAATACTAACTGGGGAAAATGCTAATGAAAGAAATGATAAGGATCAAAACAAAAACAACGTTCTTGATGATAAAAACAATAATAAATAATGAGAAAAAGAGGAAGAAAAAATAGCAACGAAAAAAAAAAAGTAAGTTGGAAAAAGGGTGAAAAGAGTTTCACTTAAATGTGTTGGTAAGATAACCCAATGGAAAAACAGACATATCACCACTTCTTGCCACCCTCCCGCTCCCCTTCCCTCCACTATAGCTAATGACACACGCAACCACTGCCACCGCCCCCTACCCCACATGAGCACGCGTGCCTTTGATTGGCGCATAAGACAGTCGCCTAGTTCTCTCTATCCGTTAACACCTGCATACCTGCCGTCATCAAAACCCCACAGTTTCGAAGCTTAGAGACCTAACGAATCTATGTTGTACCCTAGAATGATTGCTCTTCTTCAGTGGCTACAATCAGCGCCTCAACTGATAGATATGAAGAAGTAAACAGTCGAATCAGCAGATCTATTAAAAAAAAATTGAAATGAAATGGAACACACACACACACACACACACACACACACACACACACACACAGTGTGTTGAAATTAACTCCAAAAGGTCAAAGTTACTCCCTTTAAAATTTGGTGTCCTTCAGGAGTCAGTATTGGGGCCCCTATCCTTTTCTATTTATGTAAATGACTCACCATTGTTTATAGAACGTTGTTGTAAATTGTTTGCTGATGATACCTCAATACAATCTCATAGTAGTAACCATAGTGAACTGGTAAATAACCTGCAGAAAAATATCAACAAGCTAAATACATGAACAGAAATGAATCATTATGTCCCTCAATGCTAGTAAAACCAAATGAATGTATGTCACAACACGCCAAAAACGACAGAAAATTAAATCCTCATTCGCGCCATTACATGCCCAAGGACAAAAGATTGAAGAGGTTACATCGCATAAAGTTTTAGGTGTTATCATTGACAACGATATATCTTGGTCTTAACACATTGTGGATCTTGGAAAACGTATTTCTGAGAGAATATATCAACTTTCAAAGATTAAAAAGATATACATAAATCTTTATTCCAGAAAAATATTCTTTCATGCGCACATTCTTTTTCTTATCAATTATGCATCCATGTTATGGGATAATGCCAGTGAAACCAGTCTGAAACTAGTAAGTCGTCTGCATGAAAGGGCCATTAAATAATTCAGCTGAAACCTTGACAAAGAGTGATTACAAAACTTTAAG
>JADBJO010000575.1:605000-627500 GCA_016801955.1 Conus betulinus
ACCCCTAATCCATAATCAATCACACTGACTACCATCCCCCGATATAGTTGGTAGAAGTGGCCTTTAACCTTTAGCTGCTATTGCTTTCACGGCAGACAGGCCCTTTTTGCATTTAAATACAATATTCTCAACATGTTTTTTCAAGGTCAGCATTCTGTCGGAGCCAATACCCAAACAGTGCATCTGCTCAGTGAATTCAATTTGTGTTTCATTTAAGGAAACTGGTGAGAGAATTTGTTCTGATGTCTTGTTGTTGAGAGTGCAGACCAGTGTCTGGGGTTTTGTAGGGTTGATGGACGATCCAGTTTCTTGACACTACTGGGCAATGTTGTTCCGCTGCTGCTGAACTCACTTCGTGTTGAGAGTGCAGACCAGTGTCTGGGGTTTTGTAGGGTTGATGGACGATCCAGTTTCTTGACACTACTGGGCAATGTTGTTCCGCTGCTGCTGAACTCACTTTGTGTTGAGAGTGCAGACCAGTGTCTGGGGTTTTGTAGGGTTGATGGACGATCCAGTTTCTTGACACTACTGGGCAATGTTGTTCCGCTGCTGCTGAACTCACTTTGTGTTGAGAGTGCAGACCAGTGTCTGGGGTTTTGTAGGGTTGATGGACGATCCAGTTTCTTGACACTACTGGGCAATGTTGTTCCGCTGCTGCTGAACTCACTTCGTTCTTTCTTGAGTATTCTTTGATGTTGTGTAGATCAGACCGTCATCTGCTAGTGTCAACATTTGAGCAATTCCGTTTTTTTCGGTTGTCCGTTTTCGGTTGAGGTCTGCCAAAGCGGCCACGTTTTCCTACATTCTTTTACCTGTTCTATAGTCCCTTGATCGGGAGGTAGGATTTGTCTACTTTCAAGTCTCTTGTAAGTTTTCTTGCCATGATGCATTCCATTAGCTTTCCTACTATGTTTGCATAATGAGTATGCTGTAGGCACTTAGCCAATGATAGTCTTTTCCTGGTTTTGGTAGAGATTTCAGGTAACCGTGCGTCCAGTCTTCTAAGACATAATCTTTATCGAAACTGTCCAGTTAGAAACTGAAGATATGGGTTCTGCCTTCTGAGAACTCTTTGATATCTGGACAACGTGCTTTATCTGGACCTGCAGCATTATGTTTGTTGCATTTAGTTATTGCTTCATCCAGTTCGGGTGCTGTAATTCCATCATCACTTCCAGTTTGAGCTAGGTGTTGATTTAACTTGATCGAATGTATCCTCTTTTTCTCTAAATTTCTCTGATCACTCTGTTCTGGGGGTAAGTTTCAGTAAAGCCGACCCGTTCTCCTTTGTCTTGAGCTTCGTGGTCCCATCGGCGTCTTGAATATCTGGGGTGGGTTTTTGTACTGTTTTCCTCCCATGCGATGATCAAAATTCCGGAACTGAGTGAGTGCTCTGTCATAATTAAGTGACCCATAAAATTGTTGTCAGTTAGTTTCTTTTGCTTCTTCAGATGTAAAAACACTTCCGCACTCATGCCAGCCATGAAGTTTGGTCCGATGATTGCAAAGTCGATGACACTGTCAGTGTCACCTGCCGCCCTGTGTGCGTTGGAAATGTTGTCATTTCGCTGAGAAGTGCTTCGTCCAACATCTCTTCCAGCGCAATTCCTTGAAAGATTTGTACCCTGCTGATCCCACAAATTTGACCGCGCATCACGATTTCTTAGAACAAAAAAAAAACCAACAAACAAAAAACACCTCCAAGAGATAAGACTGGGACCCAGAGAAGTACTGTTCTCAACTGCCGAACAAACCAGCAGGGAGCAATTCCGTACCACTCTTGGAAACCTGCGCTGCGTTTATATATATAGTGTGTAGGCACGCACAGGGCATACCATTAAGAGGTTAAGAGACATAACTGAAACCTGGCAAATGCGATTGTGTAATGGCCACTGGACGTGACACGACAGAACGTCCACGGGAACGTCCCAATGGGTGAACCAGTTCATATTTCATGACTGCAAAGCCCACGGGTAAAAGACGCCACTGTCAGGCAACTGCCGTGTGTATCCCGCAGCTTCACCCATATCTGCTTTGCTTACAGGTGAAAACGACATAACCCCAGAAACGGCCAAACTTTCGTCACATGAGGTTTTAAGTGTCCTCTGAAGAAGATCCTGGGTTACAGTCTTTCCTGCTGTCAACGGGACTTTCCCTGTGGTCAGTGAGTCTTACCTCACGTCTCTGTGCCTTCCCTCAGAGTCGGCTACAGGTATTACAGTCTTCAAATTCACTTCTGTTTCCCCGAAAAGGTCCAGACTGTTTTTTGACGTGTGGTATCCTAGATTATGTATGCACTGACGAGTTCAAGGCTTTTTCTGATCACCATCAGGTCTTTCCAGTGTCATGCCCATTAGTTCACGTGCGCTGCTACACAATTTTTTCTAAGTGTATCCGAGACAATTTGTTTTTCAAGTTGTTTCTTATCATCATAGCATTGATGACAGGTGTGCCTTGCTTCCTTTGCACAGACTGTTGGAACTTACTTGACTTGTGACTTGTTCCCCGGCACAGAACATCAAAGCATATTTGATTATCTTGTTGTCTTGTTTCCCAGGCACAGGATGTTGGAATTTCCCAGGCGCAGGATCTTAGAACACAATTATTTTTTTCTGTCACTCAGAAACAAGCCGTGGTAGCGTCATAGAATCCGTGTTCGCAAGACTTCAGGTAAGACAAAGCTGCCATGTTGTGCCCCGCAGTTGATGTGATAGCTTGATTTCCGCCTATTGTTGTTTGCCTTATCGGCCGGTGATATTTAGATTTAGATATAGCGTGCGTTCGTGTGTGTGTGTGTGTGTGTGTGTGTGTGTGTGTGTGTGTGTGTGTGTGTGTGTGTGTGTGTGTGTGTGTGTGTGTGTGTGTGTGTGTGTGTGTGTGTGTGTGTGTGTGTGTGTGGGGGTGGGGTGTGTGTGTGTGCGTGTGCGTATGTGTGTGTGTGTGTGTGTGTGTGTGTGTGTGTGTGTGTGTGTGTGTGTGTGTACACGATGAGTGATCTCTTCCTTTCTTTTCATTCATTTCTGTCCGTCAATCCCTCTTTCCTATCTTTCTTTCATTTTCTCCAACCTTCCCTCGCTTCTTCCCCTCCCCTCTCCCAAATTTCGCAACCCCACTCCCTCCTGTCCCCATCCTATTACCACCCCACCCCCCCCCCCCCCCCCCCCCGCCCACCCTCCTCGTGTAGGCCAGGGAGGGGATATCCAGGGGGACCTCAGTAGCCAGCGAGCCGCTGGAGGAGGGCCTGAAGGAGGCCCGACGACACAGTCCTGGTTTCCCGAGGGCGTCCCCGACGAGTCCGACGCCATTTGCCAGGCCTGGGTGTCCATGCTGAAGCAGGACCTGGAGACCCCCGTGCTCCACACCACCGTGGTTCACTTCACCGCCACCATGATCAGGTGGGCGGAGTTGGATCTAAGAGGTTCCGTTCAGTTCAGTTCAGTTCAGTTCAGTGGTTTATTTAATGTCTTTTCATCGTCAGATGATATTAGACACTTAATAAAACAGCACAGCAACAAAACCTCCACACTCAAGTTTCCATCCATGTAAGTACTTTCAAACCACATCTGATATGCATATTCACATAAGTGAAATACCCTAGTGTTGATCTTTTATAAAAATTTTGCAACCCGTGAGTGTGAAAAAACCATGGCAATTTCAGCAACATATGGACCATATAAGACAGTATTGACATTATTAAAGTTATTTATCTCAATACCTTTCTCCTGATAGAGCGAGGTCAACACTGAGCATTTAAACAAAAGATGATGCACAGAAATGTTTTCTCTGAAGACACAATTAATACTATGAGAATATCTAGTGTTCCATGTATTCAGCCTTAATTTATGAATTAATCTAACGATGTGCCTTGGGCACGATGGTAACGTAGCCATTTTTTGACTAAAAAATCTGCATATGTATATCCTTGTCCATAATCTGGATTTGTTCACAAGACAAATCTAAAGTATTGTTTGATAATTTTCAGCGTTTCTATTTGCTCCTTTTGCAAGACTATCTATTTCATTCCACTTTATACCACAGTGAGATGGGACCCAACCAAATCCAGTTCTTATGCCTAGAGTTATAAAACAATGCAGTAAATGTTTTATTTCAAAAAGCAAATCTTTTCTAGCTTTGCAGTCCCAACGCACTAGTGATTGTAAACAGATTTGGAACCAACACAATAAAATTCTACAGAAAGGAATTGGTGCATCATATATTTATGTCAAAGCCTTCAATATTGCATATAATTCTGAGGACTGAAAACCCCTTTCCTAAGTAATATGATTTCCTGACATTTAAAAATTAGCATTATAAAGCCAGAACCACTGTCAGAGGATTCCATTACCGACCCATCTGTAAACACTTTTAAATGATTTGGATATCTGTTTTCTAAATGTTCACGAACTTCAGTTGTTAAAATGTTTACATTATCACTTTTCTTTAACGTCGTGTATTTGTAATCAAAAGAAGCATTTAGGTGCTCCCAAGCAGGCATTGGAAGTACTGCAGAAATTCTGGTAGAACAGTAATATCAATATTGCGATGTGACATAACGTCAGATGTGTAGTTTTTAACTGGTTGAATATATAGTATGTCTTTAGGCCTCTTAGGAAAATCTTTACTGGGGGGGGGGGGGGGAGGGGGGACGCTAGACCGCTGACTTCCTCAGTACAAGATAAGTGAACATGTACAGGAAGCGCAGTAGCTTGTAAAAGTTCGTTGTAGATCCTGTGTAGGTGTTCGGCTTGCAGACGACAAAATACACCAGGCGGTATTGAAATGAAAAGAGTTCTTGAATTTACAAAGTTAAAGAATATAGGAACAAACAAACAAAAAGATCAACTGACTTTTCGGGTTCAGTAAGTCGCACAGGAACTCAGTCGTACATGCAGCAGCCAATATCCTAATTGCAACATTTCATCGACTAGACTCGAACTCAGTGAAGACTCGAACACTTCTGTGCTCGACAATGACTAGAACTCTTCAACAAATTGCATTTCAGTCGCACAGCTCTCATCCTTTTATATGTTATCTAAAGAATATTCTCCACATACACGATCATTCTTCTCTAGAATATCTTGCATATCGGTAAGCTCAACCAATGAAATCGCGACAAGCTTATGCGAGTGCTATTCGATCAGCTTCTACAACATTCTCAAAGCTTCGGTAATGCACTAGCAACTTACGGAAATCTGGTGAACTTTCTTACATAATCTCGAATATTCCAATCGCATTATCAATCGATCCGAAAACGAAACTGAACAATTAGCCATACGATTGCTTTCCAAATGTTTTAATTAAATCAGCAACAGCAGTACCTTGACTGAAAATACAGAGATCTAAAAGGGATAAGTAAAAGGAGGTTTACAACTGTCATTAGCGCTGTGATGTCTTTCGCGAAGGTTCCTCCTCTCTTGCCTCCCTTTTAAATTGTAACAGAAAGGTTATACAGTGGAGTTAGGATACATCCTCCATTTTTTTAACCCCACCCCCAACCCATCCCCTTTTTTAACCTTCGTTTTGGAAACAAAAAGTCCACATTAACTTTTTTCATTGAGAAAACATATTTCTTCACAGAGCAAGCAATCGGAAAATCCTGTATATAATTCAGGATAAATTTTTCAGTAATCATCACTTTCCTATGGTGGTCATATCATGCCAGACAGGTAATTGGCACAAACTATGACTTTTAATTAAGGCGGTTCTTAATTGAGCATCACTAGATCATGGACTTAATGACGATCCATGATGTTTTTTTTTCTTTCTTTTTCATGGAACCCGACGACTTTGTTTGCAAAGATCATCGTTGTGTTGTGACGGCGTACACACCGTGTTATCAATTGTGTGTGATTGTATGCCACACAGTACGGGCGAGGTGTCCGCGGGGGTGAAGGAGAGCCTGGTGAGTGCTCTGCACAAGGTACTGCTCTCCCTGCCCTTGAAGCATGCGATGGCCCTCCTCAGCGAGCTGGCCAACGTTCAGGACCCGGAGCTCCTCCGCCTCATCGGCGAAGACTTTTTCTCACACACCGATGTGAGTGTGTGTGTGTGTGTGGATCAGAGTGCAAAACTAAGAGGATTAATCTCTGGGGCCGCTTTAACAGTGCTGTGATTGCAAAGTAACGCTTATTTCATACACAAGACAGACAAAAGCATATTCGATCCGTTCGCTATGTGTGCTTCAGACCTCACTCGCACTCACGCATACTCGCTTACACACACGCGCGCGCGCGCGCGCGCGCGCACACACACACACACACACACACACACACACACACACAGGGATGAAAAACAGAAACCAGAATAAGACCTCGCTGTTTTTCCGGAGATCCTAAACCACAAAATGTCCCAGTAATTTTTTTTTTTTTTTTTTTTTTTTCCTGAACTCTTCGATAAAACTGCGTCCTGATTACTCCGTCCGATCCACGTCATTCTTTTTCAAACTGATCACCCTTCGTCATTTTGCTGAAATAGTGTGCAAACACTGCTTCGGCCAAAAATCACAATCCCGTTGGTTGAGTCTAATGAACATACGTCTGCGATCGATGCCAGTGTTCAGAACAAGTTTCGTTTTCAAATGCCACCACACAGCAGCGGTTTCTTGCGGGTAGCAATCGCCTAATCTTACATTAACTGCGGTGAAATAGGTTCTTTCTGACACAAATTACTTTCAAACCCGATTCATCAGCATAATTTGGCATGGACTCATGCTCTCATGCTGATTTTTTTCGATATTTCTGAGCATGTCAAAAATCTGATATGCTTGACGTCAATTCGCGCGCGGAAGTTAGGAAAAAGTCAGATTTCCCCTCCTATGGTTAAAGTCCGCACAGTGCAATAACCACTCAAGAACATCGTCTTTAAAACTTTTTCCGATTTTTTATTTTTTCATTTTTTTTTTTCTTTGGTCGTCGTATTCGTCCTATTTTAAACAATCATGGGAACAAAATTGTATGGGTATACAGATCTGTAGTTATATGCTCGCAAATAGTATTTAAAAAAAAAAAAAAAAAAAGAAAGAAAAACGAAAGAAAAAAATATTAAAGTACTATCCTATTGATTTCAGTACAATGTGCTGCTTTTATCTGTCACACACACACACACACACACACACACACACACACGCACGCGCGCGCGCGCGCGTGCGCGAGTTATGGTGTACCCATAACTCGAGTCTAATGTATCTAATGTTACTGTATGCATTCATTTAATACAGATTCAATAACAACAACAACAATCCTTTGAAAGTGAGTTTGTAGCCTCGACATGTACCTCGAATTGACATATACACTCGGTAACAACAGCAGGACAAAGACCAAGCACAAATAAGCAGTTCTTCAAGACTGACAAAACTTTGATGACTTCCAACATTGTCCACAAGAGATTATGGGAAGAAAATGTTAAATCTTATCTGTTTGTTGGTTCGTTTTTGTTCGTTTTTTAGTTTCGGGGGTGGGGGGTGGGTTTATAGTTCGAATCAGAAAGGATGTTTTAGGGCTGTGTACGTTGGGGATGTGTTTATTTGTTTTGCCTTTTTCCTGATATGTTTGGACGGTTTATAGGATGAAGTTGTTTGTATAATTGTAAAGAAAAAGAAACAGAAATTTTGTTTTCGTTCGCATGTACTTCATGTTTCTAACATGCACGCATAAAAGCACCCTGTACCGTAGGTAATAAATTGGTGCAGAATAATGAACTTTTATGTTCATCCCGTTTCTGTTCTTGCTTCTAATTTCATCTGTTGTTGTTGTTGTTGTTGCCTATGCGCGTCATAGGAAAATGAACCAAATACAGGAGGGAGGAGAGGGGGGTATTCCTGAAGACATTTCGTGCTTGGGTGTTGTTTCCCTGTATCTTTTAATGACACACCCGTGTGAAAAACAAAGTGAGTCCACGAGCTTACCTAAATTACTCTGGTTCATGTGTGTGTGTCTGTGTGACTATTCTCTCTCTCTCTCTCTCTCTCTCTCTCTCTCTCTCTCTCTCTCTCTCGTCTCTCTGTGTGTGTGTGTGTGTGTGTGTGTGTGTGTGTGTGTGTGTGGAAAAGGTGCTATAGGTGGTTCGCGATCACAATCAATTATCACTCACTGAACTGAAGGCTGCAATGCTGTATTGACAGTAACACGTTTGTCATCATCATTGTCTCGCCCAAACCTTCAGGACAAATCACCCATTCTCCCCATCCGTCTAGTTCACCATTCCTCAAAGATATACTATCTTGCCCCCTATCCCCCTCCCCCTCCCCTCCCCCCCTCCCTTCTTCGGCTTTTTTTTTTTTCGCTTCGCTTCTATCCCGATTGCCAAACACATTTCCTTCTTCACCCTCTCCTGTCCAGTTTTAATACCACCCCTCCACCGCTAACGCCCCGCAGTCCAAACTGGCCACACCTTTCTCTTGCTCCCTTTCACACACACACACACACACACACACACACACACACGCACCCACACGCACGCACGCACGCACTGAAAGAGAGAGAGAGTGAGGGAGACGTGAATACATCCGGGGCTCAAGTTGACATGATTGCCGTCCACAGAGTGACATTCGAGCGCAGATGAGACAGTTGGCCAAGTCGTCACGGAGAGGCAGCCGGGTGCGGAAATCAGTCGTTAAACCTCATCCCTTCAAGGTATTATACTTAGCGGTGTCGCGCTGCTCTTCAAACCCACAGGCTTTGCTTAGAATTCTTTGAAAGGTGTCAGGTTTGTTCGTTGCCGGTGAGGATGATGGAAGTGAATTTGTGTGCATGTTTAAGTGCCGGTGTGTGTGTGTGTGTGTGTGTGTGTGTGTGTGTGTGTGTGTGTGTGTAATGTGTAGTAATAATAATAATAATGTTTATTCAGTTTTTACAGGCCATTTGACCCATCATAAACAAGAAAAAAAAGTTCGTTTCCAAAGTCAGGACATTCAAAAGGAGTTGAGATCAAAAAGAAAGATATTTCAAAAGGAGTTTCAAAAACGATGCGTGAAGACATGCAATGCACAAGGCGAATAAATGTACAAATTTTTCTTTTCTTTTTTTTTTTAACTGAGGCAAGAGCAGCTCGCCGCCTTATTTCAAGGCAGGTGCAAATATATTGAGCAATTCTGAAAGCTAATGTTTTTTTTTTTTTTTTTTTAACTTTGAACAGAGTAAGATAAGTTTGAGAACTGATGGGTAGCTGCTATAGAACTGTGGGATGTACTTTTTCCGTGCTGTTTTATACTTACAGCAAATGAATAAAAAATGACACACATCTTCTACACTGTTTGTATCACATTGTTTGCATATAGGGTCTATACTAGGTTTACCATACAGGGAGATTCCATTTAAGGGCAGTCTGTTACATCTCAGAAGACATAAAGCTCGCCTGTGTTCATAAGCTGTGAGGTCCCCAATGTAATCAGCTTTCAGTAACTCCAGATGATAATTACAGTATTCTGGGTAAGATGGACATAGAGTCGTGCCACTCTTGACGAAACATGTCTTTCAATCTGCATGTAAGACTGAGAACAATTCTGGTTCGTATCCCACTGACTGTAGTTCCCACACATAGCCA
The DNA here is from genome assembly GCA_016801955.1 of Conus betulinus. Lineage (NCBI taxonomy): Eukaryota > Metazoa > Mollusca > Gastropoda > Neogastropoda > Conidae > Conus > Conus betulinus. Next base: position 614,541 of record JADBJO010000575.1, read on the forward strand.
GAACCATGACTGCATAGCAGTTTTCGAACATGACTGACCCAGTTGAACTTCCCTGACTTATCATGTGAATACAGCATATTGTAACACTGTTTTGGATAACGATCGTCGGGCAAAGATAGTAAGCGACACCAGTATTTGACAACACGTATATAGCCATCTATATAGACTGGGAACTGCCCACATTCACCCAGAGCCATATTATTCTTTACGTCTCTGCCCACTCCTAACAACATTTTGCATGCCTTTATCTGTACTTTTTCGATAGTCTCGTATTTTTTGAATCCCCAAATTTCAGATCCGTACAAAAGGATCGGTTTGGTTTTTGTATCAAAAACTTTAAATACAGTGTCTGCCGGCAGGTCCCTCAGTCTGAAGAACAATTTTTTGATATCCGCTACAGTTCTTAGTGCTTTGCCTGACAAATTATTCATACATTTGGTCCAGTTTAGGGTAGAGGAAAAGATTACCCCCAGATAAGTGTAGCAAGACTCCACCTTGACCTGATTTCCGGCAAAAACCCACTTTTCACAGTTTTTGATAAAACCTCCGTTTTAAAAACAATTACTTTTGTTTTGTCCGTATTGACAGTAAGATCCCATTTGTTACATTATTGTTCGAGACAGTTAATTTTTTTGTGATGATCAGCTACAGAATCAGACACAAGGGCAATGTCATCAGCGTACATGAGGAGCAGAATACCAATAGGATCAGCAAAAATATCTATGCCACGAGCCCCACTTGTTGCAAGTTCTAGCTGAAGTTCAGATAGAACAAGGGAGAATAATAGGGGGCTTAAAACACATCCTTGTCGAACGCCGGAAAAGCAGTCAAAGTACTCTGTAATTTTATGACCCACCCGTACTGCGGCTTTCACCTGACCATACATGCTCTCCAATGTTTTGAAAATTTTACCATGTATCCCTCTGTGCAGGAGAAGATGAAATAGTTTTTGTCTGTTAACACTGTCAAAAGCTTTGGAAAAGTCCACGAAAAGAGTGTAAAATCTCCCTCCCTGTTTTGCTAGATATTTATGTACCATTGATTGCAAAGAGAATATATTGTCTGTGGTACTGTAGCCTTTCCTGAAACCAGCTTGTGACTCTGGAATTTTTTCGTTGTTTTCATAAAAAGCGAGTTAATCTGCTGCTCAGTATGGAGCAGAAGATTTTACTGATACTATCAAGAAGTGAAATTCCTGGTAGTTGTCCACCTTTCTGGGGTTCCCTTTCTTATAAAGTGGAAATATCACAGCTTTTGACCAGCTCTCTGGATAAACACCATTCTCAAAAATTTGATTGAATAATGGATGCAGGAATCTTAAGGAAACACTGGTAGCTTGGTGAAAAAATTCAGCTGGCAAACCATCCGGCCCAGGAGATTTTTGATTTTTTCAACGTCGGAATCGTGATTTGTCGAACTATCGAAACGTCGGAATCGTGAAGTGTCGGACTATCGGACCCAAACCGTGAAGAAATACTGAAACCTATTGGCGGGGTGAAAAAAAAATCAAAATGGTTTGGGTCCGATAGTCCGACACTTCCCGATTCCGACGTTTCGATAGTTCGACAAATCACGATTCCGACGTTTCGACAATCCGACAATGTTGTCGGACCAACGAAACTTGTTTTGTAATGTTTTATTTTGTGCCAATAGTTCGACACATCACGCGTGTGCACGATTTCGACGTTTCGATAGTCCGACTTCAAAGTTAGATTGCCGCACGGTCTTCTTTGAAAACCACATTCGGGTATCATTGCTTTTTGCGACAGAGGAAGTGGGATTAAATGTTGACAATACCATAGAGAGAGAGAGAGAGAGAGAGAGAGAGAGAGAGAGATTTTACTTTCAATATGTCAGACTAACGGAATTATACAACTGGGTTGTGTGTCGGATTATCGAAACGAGTTGGAATTGTCAGAATCGTGGGATGTCGGACTATCGCTACTTTTTCTTACAGTGTCGGATATCGAAAGATCTGAACGTGGGGTGTCGGACTACCGATGTGTCGGACTATCGAAACGTCGGACTACCGGGCCCAGCCCTTTCTTCACGAGTGATTTCATTATCCAGTTCGGATTTCAAACAGTTTTGACAAGCGGCAGTTGCGTGTTCTTTGAGGGCCTCTTTAACCTCATCATGGAAACCGTTGTCATCTCTTTCCAGATCGACATTGAACAGGTTTTGAAAATATTGAAACCATGACCGAGGTGAAATTGAATTCAAATCCTGCGATTTGGATGAAGTGAATGATTTTATTTTTTGCCAAAAAGACTTTGAATTTTGTATCATCACAGGCTTCATTTATTTCCCTCAAAACACGTGTATTGTGATCAATTTGTTTTATTTTACACAAGTGTTTAAAGTCAGCTTTTGAATCACGATAACCGTACAGATCCTCGTCTGCATTTGTCTTTCTAAATATATTTAACTTGGAATATTTCGTTTGTTTCGACACTTCGCATTCTTCATTGCACCATGGAGGAGGTGCACGTGAGTTTCGTACAGTCTGTGTTGGTGACCCATTGCCTGAGCGTGACCTCATTTTACTAGCCGCGGTTTGCACGAAAGAAAGGAAAACATTCAACCCCTCATCTACGCCTGTCTGCAGCGCCGACGTGAAACTATGAAAGTAGGAATCAGTGTTTTCATTCATGAGGTCCGTGAAGTTATCTATATGTTGTTCTTTCCACATCAACCTGACGCCCTCTTCAAGGTTGATGTCTTCCTCCGCCCTCCCTTCACCAATAATTTCACAACAAAAGGACGTTATAACAGGGAAGTGGTCAGACTCGGTGCGATTTTCAGTATACATATCTGCAACTATATCAAACACAGGAGTAGAGCATAGAGCATACGATAGTCAGCAATACTTTTTCCACGATTTGCCACGCACGTGATTACTCCTTCACTGTCGCCCGAGGTTCTGCCGTTTAAAATGTATACACCATAATCTCTGCAAAGTTCAATTAATCTGTGCCCATAATTGTTTGTACCTTTGTCTTGGATTTCCGAACAGAATGTGGCATATCAATTAGAAATTCATCTAAGACGTGTAAAAAATCTACATGTTTATTTTCATTATCTGGATCAGTGTCAGAGAGACCATATGTACGGGCGTTAAAGTCACTACACAGAAACCAGGGTAAGTCCGGATATTGTCTGGCAATTTCACTAAGATGATTGTCCAATATATCAATACCACTCGTGGTCAAAAATCGTCGTACACCACTGAATGCTCTGGGGCAATATACACAAAGGCTGCCAGAAAATCTAAAGCAGAATTTAACACTGATTTGTCCACCTTTAGAAACACACTGTCTTTCGGCCGCTGCTGCCAACTGTTCTGTCTTTTGTGCCATTGAATTATGAACACACACAGAAACTCCACCTTTCTGTCTCTCTGTACGTGGTGAAAAATAAACATGAAAATCAGAAATGCACATTCTATATCTTCTTTTTTACAAGACCAAATTTCTGAAAAAGCAAAAATTTTTAACTTTTCACAAAAACATTTAAAGGACATATTTTTCAATTTTGTTGACGAGCCTTTAATGTTTCAAGCCATAATTTTGAACAAACCAGATCTGACACTGTCATTTACTGAATCAGATGTGGCAGGAGGGACAAAGAAAGGTAAGACGGGGGTGGGTTGGGGCATAAAATGAAGCATCCACCTTTCCGATGACCACCTTTGACCCGTGACAATGTGGCTGCCCTGGTTGAATCACGATTGGGTCGGCCTACACTTCATCTGACTGCTTGTCGTTCCACCAGTTTGTCAGTGGCAAGGTCGTACACATGAGACTTGCCCTTTATCACCAGAGCGTCAAAACGCAGGAACGCGCGCTTCTCCGCCTGCTTGGCCTCCTTCAGGAACGGCAGCAGTCTTCGGCGTTTCTCTTTCACCCTGGGGCTGAAGTCCTCGGTGATGGAGACATCAGAGCGCCTGTCTTTCATTTTTCTGCTCTCAGTCAGGATGGACTCTTTCTCTTTGTATTTCTCAAAAGAAACGATAATGGGGTGGGGTGTCTTTCCTCCTCTCTCAGTCGGTGGGCGCGTTCGATTTCCACATCGTCCCTCCCTAATTTCTCCTTCAGCACAGACTTGACGGCGTTTTCACAGTCCTCCCATGTCTCAGTCCCTTCCCCACGGCGGGGGATACCATGGAAGATGAGGTTTTTTCTTCTGCTCCGTCCCTCCAGGTCGTCTGTTTTTGACTCGAGCCGTTCCACTTTTTCTTTAAGTTCTTTGTTTTCTTTCATTACATCGGCTATGTCTGTCTGAATGTTGTCCATTTGTTCTTGTGTAGATGCATGCATGCTGTCCATTTTCTGATCCATTCTGTTCAGCATATTCACATCGGCAATGGTCGGCTCTGAATCGGAAGAAGTGTTCCGTTTGTTATCCCTGCTAGGAGACTGGGTATGGTTACCTGTCAGAGACGACTGTTTAGAATTTTTTGAAGGTGGGGATCCTGGGTTCAGTTCAACGCCGCCACACTGAAGGAGAAAGGCGACCAAAAACACAAGTGCCACTGCCATTGCCTCACGACCACCGACACGCACCACACGAAGTCTCATGGCGGCCTTCTCCTGTGCGCGCGGCCACATGATTTTTGAAAAGTCCAGTAGAACGAGCCACAAATGGCTCGGAAGCACAAGGGACTACTTGGCATGCTTTTGAAGATTCATTACCACATTACCACTTTAACTTTGCTAGGGCGCTGAAAGGTTGAAAAAAAAAAGTATCAACTTCACTCCACTACAGCAGAGCTCGCCGGAAAAGCGTCCTGCTCCGACCGAGACGTGAGCTCAACTCCCTGTGTGTGTGTGTGTGTGTGTGTGTGTGGGCGCACGCATGTGTGCTTGCGTATGCAAGCGCACAAACTTGTATTTATAAGATGGAACGAGCAAGTTTGTTTTTGTGTCAGTGTGTGTGTGTATGTGTGTGTGTGTGTGTGTGTGTGTGTGTGTGTGAGAGAGAGAGAGAGAGAGAGAGAGAGAGAGAGAGAGAGAGAGAGAGAGAACACCGTCGATGATTTGCAAAAGATAAAACCGCCATAACTGCTACCACTGGTATCTGCTGCTGCGATTACTATAGCATATTACCATTACTATTATTATTGCTGCTGCTACTTCTACTACCGCAACTACTTTTACTACCGTTACTGTTGCTGCTTCTGCGCTACTTTTACAACTACCGCTACTACTGGATGGATTGACAATTGGGCTGTTTGTGATTATATAGAAATTAAGAATGATTTTCAGTTTATTGATTCAGACGATTCGTGCCTAAAAAGTCCTTCATTCCAAACTTTATGGACGCCCCCACCCCATCCCATGCCAACCCCAGCGTCTCTCTATCTATCCCTCCAACCACCATCAGGACCACCTCGACCACCACTCCCCTTTCCCCTTTCTCCATCTCACCGCCTACCTACCTACCTACCATGTCCCCTCTCTGTAGTCTCTGGAGGTAAAACGTAAGAATGAAGATTGATGTAAGAACATTGGCAGAATGTGGACATTTAATCTTATATTTCTGTCTGAAATGTTTGTGGTCCGTTTCAGAGCTTCCAAGAGGCAGACCAAGTTTCGGGGAAAATGCCTGTGGCTGACAAAGTCCCTGTGGCTGACGAACTCCCTGTGGATGACAGACTCCCTGTAGATGACGAACTCCCTGTAGACGACGAACTCCCCGTGGGTGACGAAGCCGCTGCGACTGATAAAACCCACCGTAGCCGACGAACCCACGGCTGTTGAAGCAGCACCGCCACCCACAGCCCCAAAGTTATCGCCCCCGCCGTTGCCCAGGAAACCGATAAAACTGTCCATTGAGGAGTTAAAGGAGAAGAAACCGTCCATTGGGGTGAAAAAAGGAGAAGAAACCGTCCGTTGAGGTGGAAAAAGAGAAGAAACCGTCCATTGAGGTGGAAAAGGAGAAGAAACGTCCATTGAGGTGGAAAAGGAGAAGAAATCGGTCATTGCGGTGACACCAGAGGAAGAGCCAAGCCATGATACAGTGATACGGGTGGTGTCCCGGACGTCTAAAGAATTTGTAGGAACACCATCTTCGTCCCCAGACGTTGAGCGCAGGCAGACATGGTTTTCTGTATAGACATGCGAAAGCAATGTTACTTGGGAACCAGACACAAGAGCAGAAGAAAGTTTCATTTGCAGAACGACAGGTCGCCATGGAGGACACCAAAAGAGTGCGCAAGGCAGCGATGAAACCTGTAAAAGCACACCACAAAAAAAGAACGCCTCGACAAAAAGGTGTTCTTTAAGAGCCGCAGTCGTTTTTTTGCGGTGCTTATCAAAACTGCTTCCCAACATCCAGAGAAAAGGTCCAAAGCCAGGTTTACTGGCAGACAGAAAGATGACGCTGGATCAATGGAACAGGAGCTGGCAGAACCTGGAGCCAAAGGACAGGAGAGGAGTATTAAGGTGGAAGTGCCTAAAGAGGAAGTAGAACAAAAAGTTGAAGAGAAGTCTATCTCAAGGGGAGAACAAAGAGGTAAAAAGATCTCAGCCTCGAAAGGGGAACATGGAGATAAAATGATATCAAGCTCGAGAGAAGAACAAGAAGATAAGCAGATCTCAGGCTGGAGAGGAGAACAAGTACATAAAAGGACCTTAAGGACGAGAGGAGAACAAATATATAAAAAATAATCTCAAGCTCGAGAGGAGAACAAGAAGATAAAAAGATCTCAAGCTCGAGAGGAGAAGAAGTGGATAAAATGATCTCAAGCTCGAGTAAAGAAAAAGTGGATAAAAAGATCTCAAGCTCGAAAGGAGATCAAAGAGAGAAAATGGCCTCAAGCTTGAGAGGGGAACAAGTATATATAAATGATCTTAAGCTCAAGAGGAGATCAAGGAGATGAAAAGGTCTCAAAAAGAATTCGAATTTCTTCACAACTTGCATCTAAAAGACAGAAGATCAGTGGGCTGCTGGAGGATCTCGTTCAAGTTTGCGGCATTCAGCTCATCGACAGATCCAAGATTCCTGACAAGCCGGACGAAGAACAGTTCCTAGCAACAATACGGAAGGTTCAAAGGGCACAATACACACAACCAGAAAAAGCACCAGACCAGGAGCAGTACGTCGTTGTCTCAGAAGACCAGACAGAGGAGGCTGAAGACCAGGACGAAAAGGAAACCATCCAAAAAATAAGCGTAGGAGTTCCAAAAGAATCACAGCACGGCCCATCTATGTTATCCAATCTGGCCATTGCCTTAATCAACTCGGTCACCAGTCAGGTATCACCGGGAGCTACATTACCGAGCACCACTACTGGGGAATCCTCCGCGGCCTCTAGGCAGCCAGCCGCTATCCTGCCAACAGCAACTTTTCAAGCTCCGAGTAAAGACAAAGAAACGGCAGCTGCACAGTCTGTTCCTGCAGAAAAGGCACGGGGGAAAGATGCCTTGGAGACAGTCCCGCCAGAAAGCACGACAGTTCCAACTCAATTTCTGCCTGAGGGAAAGACTTCGACATTGATCCATGAGAAAGATGAAGAGACATTTTCAACAGCATTGGCTGTGCAGCAGCAAGAAAGCATAGTTCCACTGAAAGATGATTCAAAATATGGCTTGCATGAAAAAGAAGAAGCAATTCCAGTATCTTCTCTTCCACAAGAAAAGTCTTCGTCTGGAGACGTTTATAGAGAGGACAAAGTGTCAGATAGTGACACCAAAATTGTGCGCTCAGTTCACCAGGTGGCTGCAGAGCAGCTACAGACAACAAGAAAAGATGATGGTACTAGACACGTCAGAGATGGAGAAGAAGCAGCTATTCTAGTGACAGAAGCTGTAGATGCTGGTACTAGACACGTCAGAGATGGAGAAGAAGCAGCTATTCCAGTGACAGAAGCTGTAGATGACGGTACTAGACACGACAGAGATGGAGAAGAAGCAGCTATTCTAGTGACAGAAGCTGTAGATGATGGCGCTAGACACGACAGAGATGGAGAAGAATCTATTCCAGAGACAGAAGCTGTAGATGATGGGACTAGACACGACAGACATGGAGAAGAAGCAGCTATTCCAGAAACAGAAGCTCTGAGTGCATATTCGGAAGCAGAGCAGCCATTGCTAGAATCAAAAAGCATAGAAAAAGATGGCACCGAGTTTCCGACAACTACAGTCTGCCAGGAGCGAGAGCACAGTGAATCAATCATCAAGAAGGCAGAGTCCGTCAGGGGTGATGCAGTCCGTACGAGCCCCCAAGAAACTAATGCAAGTGGAGAACAAGACAAAACAGCACCTGTCGGTTATGAAACACATGTACCGATGTCCGTGGTTTCAGTCGGTGAAGAACTACAGCCCAGTGTCTTACCAGAGAGCACTCCATCCTTCACTGTCGAGGCACGTGCTGCTGCTGATGTACCAAAAGAAACCACTACACCATCAGCACCTTTGACACCAAAGCCAAGTGCAGAAGCAGCACAGCAGGATCTGTCAGGGTCCTCAAAGATGACAACGGGAGAGGAAAGCCCATCAGAACTGACTGTAAACATTACATCTCCGCAGAGTGGCCCCATCCTCGACATGCCAACCCCCACCACAGGCCAGGCTCCGCCCTCCACACCAGCCCTGTCGTTCGCTAGTTCGTGGCTGACGGATCTGGAACAAACGCCTTCGGTGGCGACGCCAACAGAAGAGGAACCTAAACAGGTCGGTTTCGAGCAATCGGTACTCGAAAGACGAGAAAACCAAAGAATCGGTACCCATAAGACTAGAAACCAAAGACTCTGAGAAGCTTAAACGCCTTTTATTCTTGAGCGTCAAATATGACCCAGCCAAACAGAAAGCGAAGGTATCAGGTGTATCTGGGCGGCAAAACCTTGAAGGGACCACAACACACACCGACAGACAAAGCACACGCTGATCGTAAGAGGCAGGAACATCCCAGTCTTGTGAGTTTTGGTGGAAAGGTAGACAAGCACGGCCAGTCGTCGTACAATCCCGTGTTCCCGTCACGCTGTGGAGTTCGAACGCGCTGGACTCGTATCACCAGTCGAACGTCGGGAAGTCACCGCTCCCACCACCAGAACCGGCGGTTCTCGCTGGCGAGGACATGGCAAAGATCCAGATCTTGTGCTCGGATGATGTGGAGGGTAAGGAGTAAGCTTGGTTGACGAGTGGCTGGTAAGTGGTTAACACTCGAAGCCTGACTACCGGTTTAACGAGAGCAGATCGGGCTTCGGATATATCGTCGTCCATGAGTTCCCCTCATTTCCATCCTATGTTTTTTTTCCTATTCTCTTTTTGTTTTGTGTTTGTTTGTTTTGACACCCAACACTGTGGCCCCATGGATGAAGGGTTGCAGTATTACACATGCGGATTAGTGTGGACATGTCATTCCCGCGACCTAACATTTGCGCGTTTTGTATTTGCACGGCTCTTAAGAAAAGAATACATTAAAGATTCCATCATCATGGTGGTCTCCCAGTCTCGAAGAAGACATGTCTGCGCAGTTATCAGTGCACACGTAGGTGACTCTGTATTCCAAGTCGTGATTTGCTGAGTCCTGGACAGGTAGGAAACTGGAAGTCTGCTGTTGACGCATCCAAGTTTAGTATAGAACATGTCCCTGTGAAAGCCCTTTTTATCATATAAACGTAGCAGTTAAAATGTTACGTTTTGACTAACACTGGACTTTTTCTTTAGTCTGAAAACGCTGACAAGGACTGCACACGTTTCAATCACATGCGCTCTTTCCACAATGAAAAGTGAGAGTGAGGATAATGTGGGGTCCTCCTTCCAATCACTTGAGCACGATAGCATCTTGGATGTCTGGAAGTAAAAGTAAGGGCTGATCATATTCGGAAAGATTTCATTTCATTCTACCATTATCCCTCAAAGATAACATTCACCTTGTTCACATCGAAGATGAATTAGATTGTAAACAAAAAAAGGTGAATTAGAATCTGATCTTGTCATGGTTTTTCATTTCCTCCACGCTGGTTAGCAGGGGGCAATGGTTTCGTAGAGCTGACAGACTTGGAATAGTGTTTTTAACATTTGCTGTATTTGCGTATTTAAAATTGCTTGTACTTTTATGGGACAATAACATGAAATATAATACTTTTATTCGGCTCTGAGATTGAATCCGTCTTTCATCTCCCTGTTGGAGAGCTAGCAGCAAAACAGTACTGACTAACAGGAGTTCTACAGGGAACATACATTGCAAGAGAAGCTGGTAGTCACCTGGTTGGGGCTTTTTGCCGGCAGATTTGAATGGTCGTTAGGCGAAGTACTCGTGGGGTTGGAATTATTCAGCTTGACACCCCCGCCCCCCTTCTGTCCACTCAGCTGTAAGTGGGTACCTGATTCAGGTGAGAGAAGGTTAAGGCGGCGGAAGGAGAGGGGTGAGCTCAGCTTTCGATGACGCCGTGCCCGTGACACAATTGACCGCTATCATCTTACCGCCCCTACGGCCATTAACAAGCACGCGCGCGCGCACACACACACACACACACACACACACACACACACACACACACACACACACACACACACACACATATACACACACACGCGCGCACGCACGCAAAACACACACACACACACACATATATATATATATATATACATATATTATATATATTGTATTGTTTGTTTGTTTGTTTGTGTGTGTATATAGATATTGTTTGTTTGTATGTATATATATATATATATGCAAATTCTCTCTCTCTCTCTCTCTCTCTCTCTCACACACACACACACACACACACACACACACACACATTCTTTTTTTTCAACCTCATGACAAAAGACACTGTGCCATACATAATGACAGCTGCCGAGCGCCTGGTCAAGATGGAGACTTCAGGGCTGTCGATACCAGAGCTGCAGAGGCTGTGGTCCCAGACCCAGTGGGTGGCCGGTGAGGCTGGCTCCGGGTGGCGCGTGGCGTCACGGTCCGCTCGCGGGCGGAAGGACCTCGCTGGGGTTCGGAGCCGTCCGGTGCCATCACTGCTCTGAAAGGACGTCTGGGGATGGCCACCACGAAGAGGTGAGTTCCGCCGTCCGCTGTCCTGTTTGGTTTTGCATTGACAGCTGTGGAGCAACCTGCTGTTTCTAGTGGATGTATGTGTAGGGGGTAGGGCGGCGAGGGGAAGAAGCATGGGTGCCTGTGTGTGTGTGTGTGTGTGTGTGTGTGTGTGTCTGTCTGTCTGTCTGTGTGTATGTCTGTGTGTTTGTGTTGTGTTGTGTGTGTGTGTGTGTGTGTGTGTGTGTGTGTGTGTGTGTGTGTGTGTGTGTGTGTGTGTGTGTATTGACGGGATGATAGGAGTGTGTAAGAGAGGGGAGGAGAACAGGGTGCGTGTGCGTATACGCTGGTGCGTTGTCTTCTGTTTTACGTACTTCCATATGAGTGATACTAGATTATAGAAAGACTGGGGGCTGGGAGCAATATCGAATGTTTTTTGAAAAGACGGGGCGGGTGAGGGAGGTAAGGGAAGGAGGGGAGGGCGGGTAGATTAAGTATGTATAACAAATATGACGTATTCGCACGCACATGCAATCATGTGTTTGCATGTTAGCATCATTTATGTATTTGTTAATCAATAAGTAACGATTAACGTCAGCTTCATATAATGTTTTGAGCAAAGCTACAACTTATGACAGATTAAACAGATACTCGGGACACAGAGAGGCGATGTCCAATACATCGAAATGCAACCTCTTATGGCATTTTTTTGGACGAAAGAAACAAATAAACGAACAAAAATCTTCGTATTGGTGACCTTTAAATGCTTTGTACAGTGTGTATTGAGAGAACTTGCATGAATGCTGTCTTCTGCATTGAATGCAAAAAAAAAAAAATGTCAGGAGATACACGCTGTCCACAAACACAAACATAAATGTTCTTGTATTTCATTTTTTAAAACGTCAGTGTTCTTTCTGTATATCAGGAAAAGTAGTTTTCTGTTTAAACTAAAATGCTCTTCCACGTATGTTCGTTACCATAGAAATATTTCAAACAGTGTCTTGAGAGAACTGAAATAAATTCTTTCTGTATTACATGAAAGAATATGATCAGATCAATGTGACAACACTACTGTCATCACACATGTGTGAAGACTAATCATCATATTTTCCATTTATTCGCTTTATTGTAGAATCTTTACGAGGTCTTAACTTTTTGATATGGTATTAAACGGAAAACCGTGACAATGAACGTGACGATAGTAGAGTTAAACCATCTCTCTCTCTCTCTCTCTCTCTCTGTCTCTCTCTCTCTCTCTCACACACACACACACACACACACACACACACACACACACACACACACACAAGTGTGTGTGTGTGTGTGTGTGTGTGTGTGTGTGTGATATGATTTTATAAACCACGGGCTTTCTTCAAGCCTCTGGAAGTGAACTCTCAATCAGAAAAGTGTCATCCCTATCCACAGAGACATGGTGGAACGTAGACATGCTCCGCGTTACTCTGTCTGTTCTGGCTGGGACGCTGACAACAATTCCTGCCAGCCCAGACAATTATTAGGCCTGTCGCCAGTCATCGAATTACTAATCAAGTCAGCTGATGACTGATATGAACGCAGGCTACAATAAGCAAACAGACTATTGATCCGTTGATAGCCACGTCAGTCAGTCTTGCAGTCATCTTGTAATTCAATGGTATGAACAGCTAAATGTAGTGTATTTCAAAACAAAATGAATTGCGAGCTTCTGATTCGCCTCTTAATGATTATAACTACTTTGCCACCTAACCGAACTTATATTATACACAAATCAGTCAGACGTTGCGATAATCCAACAGGGCAAATAGGAACTAAAAAATAAAAAAAATTTCCCCTGTTGGATCTCGCAACGTCGGACTGATTTGGTATAATATAGTTCGGTTCGGTGGCCAAGTAGTTGATATCCTTAGAGCGAATCAAAGCTCGCAATTCATTTTGTTTGAATACACTACATTTACTGTTCATACCAAA
>JADBJO010000575.1:632500-638470 GCA_016801955.1 Conus betulinus
AGACGAAGACTTTTCTTGTGGAGAGAAGATACTGGAATTGCTTCTTCTTTTTCATGCAAGCCATATTTTGAATCATCTTTCAGTGGAACTATGCTTTCTTGCTGCTGCACAGATGCTGTTGAAAATGTCTCTTCATCTTTCTCATGGATCAATGTCGAAGTCTTTCCCTCAGGCAGAAATTGAGTTGGAACTGTCGTGCTTTCTGGCGGGACTGTCTCCAAGGCATCTTTCCCCCGTGCCTTTTCTGCAGGAACAGACTGTGCAGCTGCCGTTTCTTTGTCTTTACTCGGAGCTTGAAAAGTTGCTGTTGGCAGGATAGCGGCTGGCTGCCTAGAGGCCGCGGAGGATTCCCCAGTAGTGGTGCTCGGTAATGTAGCTCCCGGTGATACCTGACTGGTGACCGAGTTGATTAAGGCAATGGCCAGATTGGATAACATAGATGGGCCGTGCTGTGATTCTTTTGGAACTCCTACGCTTATTTTTTGGATGGTTTCCTTTTCGTCCTGGTCTTCAGCCTCCTCTGTCTGGTCTTCTGAGACAACGACGTACTGCTCCTGGTCTGGTGCTTTTTCTGGTTGTGTGTATTGTGCCCTTTGAACCTTCCGTATTGTTGCTAGGAACTGTTCTTCGTCCGGCTTGTCAGGAATCTTGGATCTGTCGATGAGCTGAATGCCGCAAACTTGAACGAGATCCTCCAGCAGCCCACTGATCTTCTGTCTTTTAGATGCAAGTTGTGAAGAAATTCGAATTCTTTTTGAGACCTTTTCATCTCCTTGATCTCCTCTTGAGCTTAAGATCATTTTATATACTTGTTCCCCTCTCAAGCTTGAGGCCATTTTCTCTCTTTGATCTCCTTTCGAGCTTGAGATCTTTTTATCCACTTTTTCTTTACTCGAGCTTGAGATCATTTTATCCACTTCTTCTCCTCTCGAGCTTGAGATCTTTTTATCTTCTTGTTCTCCTCTCGAGCTTGAGATTATTTTATATATTTGTTCTCCTCTCGTCCTAAGGTCCTTTTATGTACTTGTTCTCCTCTCCAGCCTGAGATCTGCTTATCTTCTTGTTCTTCTCTCGAGCTTGATATCATTTTATCTCCATGTTCCCCTTTCGAGGCTGAGATCTTTTTACCTCTTTGTTCTCCCCTTGAGATAGACTTCTCTTCAACTTTTTGTTCTACTTCCTCTTTAGGCACTTCCACCTTAATACTCCTCTCCTGTCCTTTGGCTCCAGGTTCTGCCAGCTCCTGTTCCATTGATCCAGCGTCATCTTTCTGTCTGCCAGTAAACCTGGCTTTGGACCTTTTCTCTGGATGTTGGGAAGCAGTTTTGATAAGCACCGCAAAACGACTGCGGCTCTTAAAGAACACCTTTTTGTCGAGGCGTTCTTTTTTGTGGTGTGCTTTTACAGGTTTCATCGCTGCCTTGCGCACTCTTTTGGTGTCCTCCATGGCGACCTGTCGTTCTGCAAATGAACTTTTCTTCTGCTCTTGTGTCTGGTTCCCAAGTAACATTGCTTTCGCATGTCTATACAGAAAACCATGTCTGCCTGCGCTCAACGTCTGGGACGAAGATGGTGTTCCTACAAATTCTTTAGACGTCCGGGACACCACCCGTATCACTGTATCATGGCTTGGCTCTTCCTCTGGTGTCACCGCAATGACCGATTTCTTCTCCTTTTCCACCTCAATGGACGGTTTCTTCTCCTCCTTTTCCACCTCAATGGACGGGTTTCTTCTCCTTTTCCACCTCAACGGACGGTTTCTTCTCCTTTTTCACCCCAATGGACGGTTTCTTCTCCTTTAACTCCTCAATGGACAGTTTTTATCGGTTTCCTGGGCAACGGCGGGGGCGATAACTTTGGGGCTGTGGGTGGCGGTGCTGCTTCAACAGCCGTGGGTTCGTCGGCTACGGTGGGTTTATCAGTCGCAGCGGCTTCGTCACCCACGGGGAGTTCGTCGTCTACAGGGAGTTCGTCATCTACAGGGAGTCTGTCATCCACAGGGAGTTCGTCAGCCACAGGGACTTTGTCAGCCACAGGCATTTTCCCCGAAACTTGGTCTGCCTCTTGGAAGCTCTGAAACGGACCACAAACATTTCAGACAGAAATATAAGATTAAATGTCCACATTCTGCCAATGTTCTTACATCAATCTTCATTCTTACGTTTTACCTCCAGAGACTACAGAGAGGGGACATGGTAGGTAGGTAGGTAGGCGGTGAGATGGAGAAAGGGAAAGGGGAGTGGTGGTCGAGGTGGTCCTGATGGTGGTTTGGAGGGATAGAGGAGACGCTGGGGTTGGCATGGGGATGGGGTGGGGCGTCCATAAAGTTTGGAATGAAGGACTTTTTAGGCACGAATCGTCTGAATCAATAAACTGAAAATCATTCTTAATTTCTATATAATCACAAACAGCCCAATTGTCAATCCATCCAGTAGTAGCGGTAGTTGTAAAAGTAGCGCAGAAGCAGCAACAGTAACGGTAGTAAAAGTAGTTGCGGTAGTAGAAGTAGCAGCAGCAATAATAATAGTAATGGTAATATGCTATAGTAATCGCAGCAGCAGATACCAGTGGTAGCAGTTATGGCGGTTTTATCTTTTGCAAATCATCGACGGTGTTCTCTCTCTCTCTCTCTCTCTCTCTCTCTCTCTCTCTCTCCTCTCTCTCTCTCACACACACACACACACACACACACACACACATACACACACACACTGACACAAAAACAAACTTGCTCGTTCCATCTTATAAATACAAGTTTGTGCGCTTGCATACGCATAAGCACACATGCGTGCGCCCACACACACACACACACACACACACACACAGGGAGTTGAGCTCACGTCTCGGTCGGAGCAGGACGCTTTTCCGGCGAGCTCTGCTGTAGTGGAGTGAAGTTGATACTTTTTTTTTTTTTCAACCTTTCAGCGCCCTAGCAAAGTTAAAGTGGTAATGTGGTAATGAATCTTCAAAAGCATGCCAAGTAGTCCCTTGTGCTTCCGAGCCATTTGTGGCTCGTTCTACTGGACTTTTCAAAAATTCATGTGGCCGCGCGCACAGGAGAAGGCCGCCATGAGACTTCGTGTGGTGCGTGTCGGTGGTCGTGAGGCAATGGCAGTGGCACTTTGTGTTTTTGGTCGCCTTTCTCCTTCAGTGTGGCGGCGTTGAACTGAACCCAGGATCCCCACCTTCAAAAAATTCTAAACAGTCGTCTCTGACAGGTAACCATACCCAGTCTCCTAGCAGGGATAACAAACGGAACACTTCTTCCGATTCAGAGCCGACCATTGCCGATGTGAATATGCTGAACAGAATGGATCAGAAAATGGACAGCATGCATGCATCTACACAAGAACAAATGGACAACATTCAGACAGACATAGCCGATGTAATGAAAGAAAACAAAGAACTTAAAGAAAAAGTGGAACGGCTCGAGTCAAAAACAGACGACCTGGAGGGACGGAGCAGAAGAAAAAAACCTCATCTTCCATGGTATCCCCCGCCGTGGGGAAGGGACTGAGACATGGGAGGACTGTGAAAACGCCGTCAAGTCTGTACTGAAGGAGAAATTAGGGAGGGACGATGTGGAAATCGAACGCGCCCACCGACTGAGAGGAGGAAAGACACCCCACCCCATTATCGTTTCTTTTGAGAAATACAAAAGAAAAGAGAAAAGTCCATCCTGACTGAGAGCAGAAAAATGAAAGACAGGCGCTCTGATGTCTCCATCACCGAGGACTTCAGCCCCAGGGTGAAAGAGAAACGCCGAAGACTGCTGCCGTTCCTGAAGGAGGCCAAGCAGGCGGGAGAAGCGCGCGTTCCTGCGTTTTGACGCTCTGGTGATAAAGGGCAAGTCTCATGTGTACGACCTTGCCACTGACAAACTGGTGGAACGACAAGCAGTCAGATGAAGTGTAGGCCGACCCAATCGTGATTCAACCAGGGCAGCCACATTGTCACGGTCAAAGGTGGTCATCGGAAAGGTGGATGCTTCATTTTATGCCCCAACCCACCCCGTCTTACCTTTCTTTGTCCCTCCTGCCACATCTGATTCAGTAAATGACAGTGTCAGATCTGGTTTGTTCAAAATTATGGCTTGAAACATTAAAGGCTCGTCAACAAAATTGAAAAATATGTCCTTTAAATGTTTTTTGTGAAAAGTTAAAAATTTTTGCTTTTTCAGAAATTTGGTCTTGTAAAAAAAGAAGATATAGAATGTGCATTTCCTGATTTTCATGTTTATTTTTCACCACGTACAGAGAGACAGAAAGGTGGAGTTTCTGTGTGTGTTCATAATTCAATGGCACAAAAGACAGAACAGTTGGCAGCAGCGGCCGAAGACAGTGTGTTTCTAAAGGTGGACAAATCAGTGTTAAATTCTGCTTTAGATTTTCTGGCAGCCTTTGTGTATATTGCCCCAGAGCATTCAGTGGTGTACGACGATTTGACCACGAGTGGTATTGATATATTGGACAATCATCTTAGTGAAATTGCCAGACAATATCCCGACTTACCCTGGTTTCTGTGTAGTGACTTTAACGCCCGTACATATGGTCTCTCTGACACTGATCCAGATAATGAAAATAAACATGTAGATTTTTTACACGTCTTAGATGAATTTCTAATTGATATGCCACATTCTGTTCGGAAATCCAAAGACAAAGGTACAAACAATTATGGGCACAGATTAATTGAACTTTGCAGAGATTATGGTGTATACATTTTAAACGGCAGAACCTCGGGCGACAGTGAAGGAGTAATCACGTGCGTGGCAAATCGTGGAAAAAGTATTGCTGACTATCGTATGCTCT
Source organism: Conus betulinus (assembly GCA_016801955.1). Lineage (NCBI taxonomy): Eukaryota > Metazoa > Mollusca > Gastropoda > Neogastropoda > Conidae > Conus > Conus betulinus. The sequence goes on from JADBJO010000575.1 coordinate 637,309, forward strand.
ATGCTCTACTCCTGTGTTTGATATAGTTGCAGATATGTATACTGAAAATCGCACCGAGTCTGACCACTTCCCTGTTATAACGTCCTTTTGTTGTGAAATTATTGGTGAAAGGGGCGGAGGAAGACATCAACCTTGAAGAGGGCGTCAGGTTGATGTGGAAAGAACAACATATAGATAACTTCACGGACCTCATGAATGAAAACACTGATTCCTACTTTCATAGTTTCACGTCGGCGCTGCAGACAGGCGTAGATGAGGGGTTGAATGTTTTCCTTTCTTTCGTGCAAACCGCGGCTAGTAAAATGAGGTCACGCTCAGGCAATGGGTCACCAACACAGACTGTACGAAACTCACGTGCACAACCTCCATGGTGCAATGAAGAATGCGAAGTGTCGAAACAAACGAAATATTCCAAGTTAAATATATTTAGAAAGACAAATGCAGACGAGGATCTGTACGGTTATCGTGATTCAAAAGCTGACTTTAAACACTTGTGTAAAATAAAACAAATTGATCACAATACACGTGTTTTTGAGGGAAATAAAGACGTTTCGATAGTCCGACACATCGGTAGTCCGACACCCCACGTTCAGATGTTTCGATAATCCGACACTGTAAGAAAAAAGTAGCGATAGTCCGACATCCCACGATTCCGACAATTCCAACTCGTTTCGATATCCGACACACAACCCAGTTTTATAATTCCCGTTAGTCTGACATATTGAAAGTAAAATCTCTCTCTCTCTCTCTCTCTCTCTCTCTCTCTGGTATTGTCAACATTTACCCCACTTCCTCTGTCGCAAAAAGCAATGATACCCGAATGTGGTTTCAAAGAAAGACCGTGCGGCAATCTAACTTTGAAAGTCGGACTATCGAAACGTCGAAATCGTGATGTGTCGAACTATTGGCACAAATATAAACATTACAAAACAAGTTTCGTTGGTCCGACAAAATTGTCGGGATTGTCGAAACGTCGGAATCGTGATTAAAGCTGTGATATTTCCACTTTATAGAAAGGAACCCCAGAAAGGTGGACAACTCCCGAGGAATTTTCACTTCTTGATAGTATCAGTAAATCTTCTGCCTCCATACTGAGGCAGCAGATTTAAACTCGCTTTTGTGAAACAACGAAAAATTCCAGAGTCACAAGCTTGTTTCAGGA
>JADBJO010000576.1:0-2500 GCA_016801955.1 Conus betulinus
GGGCTTGGAATGCTACAATAGAAGGCAGAGTTTGGAGGAGCCGCGACCGGGCCTTCTTGTATGTAAAGATCCTTGCGCCACCACAACAACAGCACCACCCTTGTCTGCAGGCTTCACAACGATGTCTCTCTGTCCTTAAGATCTTGTAAGGGGCCTTCTGTTCCTCTCCTGGAAAGATTGGAGTGGCGAAGAGGCGTGGGCCGCAGATGGGTGTCAATGTAGCAGTTCCAAATGCTGTAGTCCAAGGCTGGGGGAAAGCTCCAGGGCTGGGAGTCCAGGGGCTGGGAGGCTTGTGGAAAAGTACAGCAATGTCATCATCAACTGCTGGGTCAGGTGCAGATAAGGATGCAGGCGTCGGAAAAACCGCTGGCAGTGAAAACAGTGTGCAGGCCCTGTTGGTGGACGGTTTGGGGGGCACAGACTTCATGCCTCTGGCAAGGACCCTCCATTGCTCATCAGGTAGCTCAAGGTCTGGGGGGATGGTGACAACCAGGAGAGGATTAGGATCAGGGGCAGCAACCGATGATGATGAAGAAGCCTTTGATGACAGAAGAACAGTCAGTTTCCTACCCTTAGTAGCTGTCAAGGTCTGGTAAAGATCACGATTTGCTTTCTGTGTAGTTCTAATGATGAACACAGCCATGCCACTATCAACCAAACTGTGAAGCTGGGAGCGCATTCGTTGTATAGAGTAAGTTAAATGCATGATGCGGTGACTGTAAAACTGGATGGTCTCCGACATCAGACAAAAACCAGTGGAGCGAACAAGGCGTTGAGTTCTGGCAGCCAGGGTAGGATGAGGGGAATGGAGGGAAAACTTCAGATGAAAGCCCTTAGGCAAGACACGTCTATGCATACACTGGCGCATAAAATTACTATGGCTAGAAAGCTTGGTCTTTTCAAGGGTATCACGTAGGTACTGGACGGCAATGCACTGGGAGGATGGGGGGTAAAGTCCTGAAACACACCAAGGCTGCGCCAAAGAAAGAAGAAGTCAAAGGCATGGTGTAGACCAGGTAAAAGGCTGGGTAGCGGTCTGTGGAGATCGAAAAAAAAGCTGGGTGGACAAAAAAAAAAAAATGAAGACCGCAGGATCGACGTAAAAGTGAAGAGAAAAAACAAAGGTAAAAAAAAAAACTTTTTTCACCTCGAAAGCCACCAGAAGGCCGCTGCGCAACGTTTTTCAAGCGTTCATGTCGAACGTTCCGTTGCCCACAGAGAGAGAGAGAGAGAGAGAGAGAGAGAGAGAGAGGAGGGAGAGGAGGGAGAGAGGGAGGGAGGAGAGAGGAGAGAGAACAACTTGCTGCAGAACAATCTGCTTGGCCGGACATCCCAACCCTGAACAACACAACGCTCTCTCTCTCTCTCTCTCTCTCTCTCTCTCTCTCTCTCTCTTCTCTCTCTCTCTCTCTCTCTTTGTTTTTTTTTTTTTGTTTGTTTTTTGTTTTTTTTTTTTTTTGTTAACGAGAGAGGAGTGTAGATCTAAGTTGGAGAGAACATATATTTTTAAACACCGGTTGGTAGAATACCTATCACTGCTGTAATGTGTCGCAACCTATGTGCTTTGACTGATCTATCATTTTCTATGCAGGAGACTGTAGGAAAGATATTTCATTTGCAGTGCGCTGGCTTGTTCAAACATCAAGGAAGGTACAGAGTTCCAAAATCCCGCCATTTTCACAGAGCTTTTTCTATTAAAAGAAAAGAAAAAAGATCGCCATTGATGATTTTATCCAAATTTACCATAAGACCCAAAGTCTTCAAGGCCTTGTCTAGTTATCAAAATGGTTTTGTGAATCACATGAAGTGGGTACAAGCAGCACATTGTCATTGCAAACAGTAAAGAGTATATATTATCGTCAATCAGATGGCAAGAGAGAGAGAGAGAGAGAGAGAGAGAGAGAGACGCGGTGAATGTTAGCCTCCCTTTGTTACACAGTCGAAAAAAATGGAGTGCTGTTTTACCTACATCCAACGAGGCTTACTTTGATCAGTCTAAACACATGAACAAACTGCATACCAATTCTCTCTGCAGGTGGACTGACATTTATCGTGTATTCTTGTCGCCGTGTGTGTGTGTGTGTGTGTAGTAAGACCTTCTCTCTTACCGTGTAGCTTCTCTTTGTGCCTCAAGCGAACGTGTGAAACCGGACGACGGTCGAGAACTCCAAAGCCACAGTACACGTCATATTCACCAACACACTGTCCCGAAAGTCGTCTGCTGGACAGGTGAGACGTGCGAACAGTCCGTGTTGTGCGTGCACGCTGCAGTTGGGTGCAGTCCGTCTGTGTGAATCTCGGTTATGTAATCCTACACAGTCTGCGTTGATGGAGTTGGAGACAAACATTTTTGTGCTGGGCGGTTTGTATCATTTTAACAGCGGAAGACCGTTACCAAAGAACATGCGAGCCGATTATCGGCTAGAAGACTGTACTGTGCTTTCAACTGTAATTTGAATGTAATGGTTGCTATGTCTCCCACCCCAACCCACCCTCCGCC
>JADBJO010000576.1:15000-20000 GCA_016801955.1 Conus betulinus
TGTGATGTGTTGTGGTGTTGTGGTGTGTGATGTGGTGTGGTGTGTGGTGATGTGTTGTGGTGTGTGGTATGATGTGTTGTGGGTGTGGTATGATGTGTGTTGTGGTGTGGTGTGATGTGTTGTGGTATGATGTGTTGTGGTGTGGTGTGATGTGTTGTGGTGTGGTGTGATGTGGTGTGGGTGTGTGGTGTGATGTGTTGTGGTTTGTGGTGTGATGTGTTGGTGTTTGTGGTGTGGTGTGATGTGTTGTGGTTTATGGTGTGATGTGTTGTGGTGTGGTGTGGTGTGATGTGTTTGTGGTTTATGGTGTGATGTGGTGGTGGTGTGATGTGAACCATTCCAAAGCATATGATGGCCTGCTCTTCTGCGAAGATTGAATTAGAACTCAATTTGCCGGCAACTTTGCTTTAGTGTGTGTGTGTGTGTGTGTGTGTGTGTGTGTGTGTGTGTGTGTGCGTGTGTGTGTGTGTGTGTGGTGTGTGTGTGTGTGTGTGTGTGTGTGTGTATAAAATAGTAATAAGAATCAACGTTATTTTAAAAGAAGTGCTCAACCTTAATGGGAGCGACATTTGTCAGATTAAAAGCAAGCTAAAAAAACAAGCTTAAAACATTAACAGGTCTGTTTCTTGCATGTGCAGTCGTCGGGATGCCTGACGACTGCACATGCAAGAAACAGACCTGTTGATGTTTTAAGCTTTTTTTTTTTTTTAGCTTGCTTTTAATCAGACAGATATCTATCTACTTATCTATCTATCTATCTATCTATCTATCTATCTATCTATCTATATATATATATATATATATATATATATATATATATATATATATATATGTGTGTGTGTGTGTGCGTGTGCGTATGTGTGTGTGTGTGTGTGTGTGTGTGTGTGTGTGTGTGTGTGTGTGTGTGTGTGCACGTGCGTGCGTGCATGTATGTGTGTGTGTGTGCGGGGGTGTTTTGCGCGCGCGCGCGCCTGCCTTGTGATTGATGCTGCTTTGATGGATGTTTTCATGAACAGGATCTTGGTTCAGAGTCTCATCCACAGGATCTCAGGAGGTTGGAAATCTGCGCAGACGTCGACTCCAAGGAAAAGGTATTGCACATGGCGGTTTAAAGCTAGGATTGAACCGAGAGCGCTGAGATGAAGAGAATAATTAGTGATGAACTGGGCCCACTACGTTCCATACTTCATCATCGCCTACTGCCTGTGGGGGGATGGGGAAAGAGGGGGAGGGGGTTCGGGGGGGGGGGGGGGGGGGGGGGGGGATGATCCGACGACTGTCGCCCCGTGGACTTTCACCCCGTGAAGTTTTGCCCCATGGATTTTCTATGGATGTTCCTTCCCGTCAACATGGTGAAGTTTTGCCCCATGGATATTCTGTGGATGTTCCTCCCCGTCAACATGACGACCATCATGAGTCTGCCGTCGCATTAGTTGAAAAAAAGAGGGACAAGATTGGATAGAGTGGCTTTTTCATCACCACATCACCGAAAATGCTTTAAACCGGTACGGGGGGAGTGCAGAGGGAGAGAAACCGGATAACACAAACATGTCAAAGGTCAAATCCACCACACACAGTGTCAGGTCATGCTGCTTTTCCCTCACACAAAAGAAAATGGCTCTCTCTCTCTCTCTCTCTCTCTCTCTCTCTCTCTCTCTCTCTCTCTCTCTCTCTCTCTCTCTCTCTCTCTCTCTCTCTCTCTCTCTCCTCCCCCGAAAATGCGTGTGTGTGTGTGTGTGTGTGTGTGTGTGTGTGTGTGTGTGTGTGTGTGTGTGTAATCTAAAATAAGTATTAGCACATTGATCTCTGTTCTTCTTTAATTGTCAGTTATCATAGAAGAAGATCATGGCGCGCGCGTGCGTGTTTGTGTGTGTGTCTGTGTGTTTAAAATGATAAATTTACTGCGAGTAGATTCCACGAATGTGTCCCAAAGATTGGTATCAGTAGCATAACTGAACGTACATACTTAATGTTATGAAAAATGTATAAGGACGGGGCAAAGGTCCACATCTCCCGTGGACTACCAGTGCTGAGGCTCCGACTGGACAGAATCTGGGTGTAGCTATGTAATCTGGAGCCTGGAATGAGCGATGCGGAAATAAGGCCACAAGGGTAAGGTCAGGACGGGGGAGGGGGCCAGAACGTGAGACAGAAAAAGGCAATCCAGGAGGGGACGGAGTATTTTATTTTAGGAGGGAATGGCGCAAGTGGACATGGCTGGCGCGCATATCTAGGACACTATTTTTGTCCCAGATTTTAGAGGCACTGAAGCGCCGATTAGAGAACAGTGCTTCACGTGCAAGGTGCCGAGAGTCCTTTGGACTGGGGTAATACGTCAGAATCACTCGCCATCAGATATTTTCTCTCCGTTGAGTTTTCTTTCTGTCAAAAAATCAAAGTGAATTTAATATTGAAAAAACAAAAAAAAACAAAAACAACTCACACATACACAAAAATACACGACTAATATACGACTAAACACTAATTTGACAGCTTGAAACGACCATAACATTTGACAGAAAGAAGCTATAGTACAAAGGGAATTTATCCTGTGAGATATTGAATAGGGGACTCGTTGAAATTCATGAGAACTTCCCTTGGTCGGTTTTTGTTGTTGTGTTATTGTTCGTTTTTTTTTTTTTTTAAACAGTGGCGTTTGAAACGTGTCACACACAGGCTCCTGTGTTTCCAAACGGCTTAGGGTGGATTGTGGACCACATTCAGTCCAGTGTGAAATAGCATATAGAGAGGTCCGTTAGTGTCAAAATATATAGAAAACATTTAGTGGTGAAACAGAAGCTAACATAACGGAGAAAAACACACAACATCACTTCATAAAACAATGCAATCGTTTTTGAAGTAAACGTGAACAAAACATTACCCCCCCTCTCTTCTCTCTCTGTTTCATAAGTGTGTGTGTGTGTGTGTGTGTGTGTGTGTGTGTGTGTGTGTGTGTGTGTGTGGATGCGCGCCATCATGTGCATCGGAATGATTCACATCACACACCACCACCACACGTGTGTGTGTGTGTGTGTGTGTGTGTGTGTGTGTGTGTGTGTGTGTGTGTGTGTGTGTGTGTGTGTGTGTGTGTGTGTGTGTGTGTGTGTGCCCCTTTTATTTAGAATAACAAAGTGTGTAGTCTCCTGCTGTTGCCTTTGCCACGTACGTAACTGGAAACAGTGGAACAGGTTATAAGCTCTGTTATAGCGTGTAGTACAATGTTGACGTTGACTGTGCAGTTCTACGCGATTGAAGTCGGAAATAATTCTATTTAAAGCGACAGGATGCAGCGGATTGCTAGTTTATCACACTCGTTTGAAACACGCACGGGGATTTCCGACATCAATGTCATCTTAAGATGTGACAGTTAACAGACATGAGAAATTCACATCAGTGTTTCCAACATGACTGTCAACAGGAGAATGTATTGTGTGTTAAATATATTCCTTTTCGTCTCCCATCACAAGAAATTCTCACCAGTGCTTTCAGAATGACTGTCAACAGGAGAATGTATTGTGTGTTAAGCACACTCAACAGAATTTTCTGTCTCCTATCTTCACTCAGAGAGAGAGATGCTGAGAGTTGCTGAGCGTTACTGTGCTGTCTTGTTTTGGATAGTAGAGAGATCTACACTGAAATGGTGTGTTTACTGAGACACACGAGAGAAGAGAGAGAGAGAGAGAGAGGGGGGGGGGGGGGGGGGGGGAGAGAGAGAGAGAGAGAGAGAGAGAGAGAGAGAGAGAGAGAGACAGACAGACAGACAGAGAACAGGCAAACAAGAGAGAGAGAGAGAGAGAGAGAGAGAGAGAGAGAGAGAGAGAGAGAGAGAGAGAGAGATATCTAGTTAAGACTGATGAACCTGCTGAATGTTGGCAATGTTTTCAATCCAGCGCCTGTTCACCATTTTGGCAGACAACCACACCTACTATTCTCTCATTGCTTGTTTTGTCTCTACTTCCCCCTTTCTTCTTTTTCATTGCCCACCCCACTTCTTCTTTTGGTTCATTGCCTCACCCCCCTAGTTTCCCCTTTGGTTTCTCTCCTCTTTACTTGTCTCCTCTGCTTTCACCGTGTTTGCTTCATGCCTGCGTTCTTTCTCTGTCTCCATCGTTGTGGAGGATGTGAGGCAAAGTGAAGAGACAGAATGCAGACACAAGAGTCCAATGGATCCCCACGAGCTGTAGGGAGAGGACGGGGGGAGGGGGGTGGGGAGACATAAGGACCCACGTTTCCTCCACTCTACAGCAGGGAAGGGTTTGCTAGAGTGGCGAGGTAAATAATTGAAATTGATTTTCTGGTACAGATGAGCGAAGAGAGAGAGAGAGAGAGAGAGAGAGAGAGAGAGAGAGAGAGAGAGAGAGAGAGAGAGTAAGGCTGAGAGAGTAATGAAAGGGGAGGGAGACAGACAAGCAGACATTCAGGGAGGCAGTCACATTTACACGCTTATTTCATGCACGCACATACACACACGTGCGAGCGCGCGCGCGCATGCACACGCACACACACACACACACACACACACACACACACACACACACACACACACACATATGGAAGGAGAGCTCACATGCGTTCAGTCCTCCGTTAACTTAAGGATCCCAAATAGTCAGCGATGTTCATGATAAAAATTCCACAGAAATGCAGCTTCTGTTACTGCTGGCGTCGCGGCCATTACAGCCACACCACGAGCAGCTCTCTTCGCGTCCTACACCACCATTTTCATCGTTCTAAAGCAAATCATTAAACATCTGCTTTGAAACATGTATTAACGTAATGCATGTAACGCTGTTCTTTTTTTTTCCCCTTTTTCATTTTGCCAAGGGCTTGCGTCGTGCTTGACGTGCTCGTGGTCTGTTAATTTCTCTTGTCATTTGGGACGGTAGTGTAAAGCTGGATGTTCGGCCGGAGCAAGGGTTGTCCCTGTAGCAGCCTTAAAGCTGGCAGCAGTTCACTGGGGACTTGTCAGTGTCGGGTCGGTGTGAGGTTGTCCCTGTAGCAGC
>JADBJO010000576.1:60000-62500 GCA_016801955.1 Conus betulinus
CCGTCTCTGTCTGTCTGTCTCCCTGTGACTGTTGTGACTCTCTCTCTCTCTCTCTCTCTCTCTCTCTCTGTCTCTGTCTCTCTCTCTATCTTCTCTGTCTGTCTGTTGTGTCTCTCTCACTGTTTCTACTTTGTCCTCACTCTTCTGTTTCTCCCAACTCTTCCCCATCTCGGTCTCTGTGCCTCTTTTTCTCTGCCTCTGTCTCTCTGTCAGTCTGTGTGTTTTTGTCTGTCTGTCTGTCTGCCCCCCCCCCCCCCCCCCCCCCCTCTCTCTCTCTCTCTGTTACTGTTTCTACTTTGTCATCACTCTTCTTCTGTTTCTTCCAACTCTTCCCCATCTCGGTCTCTGTCTCTTTTTCTCTGCCTCTGTCTCTCTGTCAGTCTGAGTGTATGTCTGTCTGTTTGCCTCTCTCTCTCTCTCTCTCTCTCTCTCTCTGTCTCTCTCTGTCCCTCTGTCCCCAGATTCTCTGTCCCCAGCTTCACTCTTTTTTTTCACTGTTGTTTTTCTTATCTTTCCCTTTTCTTTCTTTCTTCCGCTCGCTCCTTCGCACATCCTTCTCTTCTTCTGTCGGTCTTTCCCTGTATCTATGTTTGGCTGACGTGTTCTCTCTGTGGCTCTGTATTCTCCATCACCCGACCCCACCCCAACCCCACCTCTGTCCTCCATTGCCTTTTTTCATTCGTGCTTTTCTGCTGTGGCCTACTTCCGCCTCGGACGGTTGTATGTTGCCCGTGCTGGTTGAAATGAGTGGCGCAGGTCATTCATCTTGGCAAGGAGCCTACGTTGTCCTTTTAACTGTCGATACGCATTTTATGTTTCTTTCTGGAATCCACCCTCCCCCGAACTTGGAAGACATTGGAATTGGGATGCTCTAACAAACAGACAGTCGTCAACACTCGCTGACCGTTTTGGGGTCCCCGAGGATGTCAGTGGCCAAACGCGCGTTACAGTTAGACCCGCATGATGAACAAAAAAGTGTGTGTAAACTAAATGCATTGTTTTAAGACTAGTAATTTCTAGTGTATACTGTTTCATAGTGAAATGCAAAATGGTAAATGATTAGATTAATCACACGTACTCATGTTGAAAAGTGTGTGTGTGTTTTTTTTTTTATCCCGAACATGATCACACAACATTCAAAACAAACGCATCTTTCTAGGAATACAGCAGGATTGGAGTCAGTACAAAGAGGGCATGCCATGATAAATCAGATGTTGTTTCCAGTGTTGGTTTTCTCGCAGTTTCTCCCAGAACTCTTCCTGAGCAGCCCCAATCTGTTTGCGACTTGACTTAACAGTTTATGGCTGCTGTTTCGCCATTTAAACTGTTTGCGACTTGACTTAACAGTTTATGGCTGCTGTTTCGCCATTTAAACAGCCAAAAAGATAAACCTGTGTTTCGGACAGTCGGTAGATTCCACTCGTGTTTCACGCCCGTTCCGGCCTAAAGTTAATTATACTGCTAATGTTCGATCCGAGCAGGCTTCACTGAACACCTCTGATAGGAATCAGGGGCTGCGCAGTGTCTTCTTTGACGGGCTGCACGTGACGACACGATATTGATAGCTGCTCTGTGAGGTGCCCGTGCTGGCGACAGATGAACCTGCATGCGGTGTTGTGTGGGGGAGCCGCAGTGAACGGGGTGAAAGAATTAAACAAAATAGTCTGTAGGACAAGGCAGCGGGGGTATTTTTTGTTTATTTTGTTTTGTTTTTTATTTCCTTTTCCTTTTTTTGAAAGCTCCTTGACGTGCACGAACCGAGAAGCTCACAGCTGCCCTGTTCGGGTTTTTGTTTTTCGTTTGATGTCATCAGCTGCTGCAGTCTCATTACTCTTTGGGTTTTGGACAGCGGCCAGTCTGTTGTCTACTAACATCCCAGTGAGGGTGTTCTCTCTCTTCTTCTGCCTTACTCTTCGAGACCCTTTCATTTTTCTCTTTTCGTATGCTCTTCTGTTTCCTGCGTCTCTGTTTCCGCTTCTGTCCACTCCTCTTGTTCTGTCTCTGGGCTATCACTCTGTCTCCTTGCCACCCCCTTCTTCTTCTTCTTTCTCTCATCATCGACCGGTCGACAAAAATGAAGTGGTAGTAGAGAAAGCTGCCATAGAAAGAAGTCGAACCTGTATGAAGTGCTCACAGACCTCTGCAGCGCGCTTGATTTGGTAACTCTCACAGTTCTTTGGTCAGTTTGTCTTAAGTCATGTATCGTGTGCCGAGTATTAGATACTGGTGTAGCTGTGTGCAATTCTAAAAAGCATGTTTGGAAATGCTTCGGACATGAATTCTTCATCTGCATAACAAGTCTTGGTCAGGGGTGTCTTGTTTCTCCACTGCCTTTTTACTTTGTTTATAATTGAGCTTGTAAACTAAATGAAATCATGTGGTGACAGAACATGACTTCAGCGCAGTCTGATATTGGCAGATTTCCTCTGCTCTTTTACTCAGATTCAGCGGTGGTTGAGATAGAGATAGAGCAAAAAAAAAAAAAAAGATGGGGGCAATC
>JADBJO010000576.1:67500-87500 GCA_016801955.1 Conus betulinus
GGTGTCAGAATGATGTGGCTGAATGCGTTCATTTGAACACAAATATCAGAATGAAAGCAGAAATCCGAGGAAAGGAAAGGGAGAGTGACAGCGTCTGGCCGTTTTCGGTAACCACACCAGAATGGTCCTACGTACCAATTTGGCGACCTGTTGGTCTGCTGTTCATTTGTATTCGGATACTGTCACCCCCGTCTTATGTATATCCGCCGTAAAATGTTCTTATGTATATTGGATCGGTAGAAACATCGCAGAAGGCCGCCGAAGTGACTCAGCAGCAGTGCAGTGTTTCATTCTGGTGGGGCTGCTTAAGGCGAGTTGACACTGATTGCTCCCCGTAAAATGTCGCTGTTGAAGGTGCAACAGAACAGATCTGGATGTAGCTATGTCTGGCGGAGGCTGGCGGGAACGCCGTGGAAGTCATGCAACAGAGTGTACGCGAAAAGTCGAACCAGTGAAAGAAAAAGAGTGTACAGTTCTTATCATGATAGCAGAGCCGACCCATACAGGTTGTTTCCAAAGACTTATGACGGGAAGAAAAGCTCACATCGTGAACTGGCCAGATCATAAAAAGAAAATTACACTTTGAATAGGAAAGAAACAATTAAAGCAATTAATATGACACAGCGGGACACAGCGGGACTAGGCCGTGTTGAAATCGCAAGCCATTCCGTTTGACTTTTCACGCGCAGATTTAAGAAAGATAGTTAAAAAATCCATTTCGATGTAACACACAACAGCAACAATAATAACAACAACAATAACAGCAACACAACAACAAGACATACGGACAAAATAGACACTGCAGAATGGAGAGATAGTGTGCACGACGATGGACAGTGTGTGCAACAATTTCACTACCTAGTCGCCATATTATAAGCAGAGAACCGGCATACCGAAAAATATGACCCAGAAATAAAAATGTGAAAGAGAAGAAGAAGGGGGAGGAGAGGAAGAAGAAGAAGAGAAGAAGAAAGAAGAAGAAGAAGAAGAAGAAGGAGAAGAGAAGGAGGAGGAGGAGGAGGAGGAGGAGGAGGACTTAAAACCCACTGCACTGAACTGACCTTCCATGTGGCACAGGATCTGCCCTGTCTTTGGCTAACCCACAAGGCCTGGCAGTGAGAGAGAGAGAGAGAGGACACTGGCTGGCACCGAGGGTGTCTGGAGGCTCGGCCAGGTTTCCCAGATTTCACAAGAGGAAAGGAGGAACGCTGGAAGGACTGGGCGGGATAGTTTGACATAGGCATATTCGCTGGAGTTCAGATCTGTCTGGATAGCTCAGTAGGACACGTCTGAATATTTTGGGGTGTGATAGATTTCGGTCTATCGATTTTTTTTTTTCTTTGCGTGTGTATGCGTGCGTGTGTGTGTGTGTGTGTGTGTGTGTGTGTGTGTGTGTGCGTGCGTGCGTGCGTGCGTGCGTGCGTGCGTGCGTGCGTGCGTGCGTGCGTGTGTGTGTGTGTGTGTGTGTGTGTGTGTGTGTGTGTGTGTGTGTGTGTGTGTGTGTGTGTGTGTGTGTGATGTTTCTCACTGAAGGAAAAGATGTTATTTTAGTCTTGTCAGTCGTGAAGAAATGCAATACATTGCGATCCCTTGTTCCAAAACTGTTGCAATACCAGCTGCCATGGCACATTAGTTGGCAATACTGATTCCTGGCTTGGAGGTCATGGGTTCGATTTTCATCAGAGCCATTCGTATTTGTGGGATTTTCGGCCCATGACTAGCTTCTACCAAGAGACGAGTTTTGCTATGGGCTCTGTCGGAGAGACTGGAACTACACTGTCGAGTTTCATCCATTTAATGGATGCGTCTCTGAGAGCGTCGCCTAAATTGCCTGACCAACACTGCAGACGTATGTCTCTCTTGAGCCTAGTTGACGCAGGGAAATATTATGAAAGTATGCTTAGAGTGTAGTCAAAGACCAGAATTCATAGCATCAGTTTCATTATCCTCATCCTCATCGATCACGAGAAAAAAAAAAAAATCCCCCAAACTCTGAGGCCCTTCATTCCCTGCTCTCAAGGTGACCTCTCTTTCGATGTCCTTTCCAGGTCTGTACCCTTGGTAAGGTCATGTCGAGATGACCGTTGTCGGCCAGTTCTTATATGGGGACTGTCGTTGGACGTGATGGCGCCCTCAGGTTGAGAACACTCATTCACGTGGGCTCCGCGCGACAAAACAGTCAGTGCCGTTAGCAGGGGGCTGGGTAGGTGGTGTTCTTTGCAGCTGTGCAGTGTCTCCTCTGGTGGGTTGCCTGTGAACGGCTTGATGTCGACTCTCCCTGTAGATCGCGGGTGCCGAGGTTTCGACGTGGCAAGCCGGGGTGACAGTGGTCAGGGGGGCGGACTGAGCGGCTTGCGGGTATTGCCACTGGGGTGGCACAGCAGAGGAAAAAGAAAAAGAAGTGTGAGAAATGAACGTAGCTAAGTTAGAGTCACGAAAAAAAGGGACGGGGGAGAATGAAAGCAAAATAGCTGGTTTGGAGTGGGAAAATGGTTGGAATGTTCCTAAAGTATTTTGATTTCTTTTAGCTGTTGATTTTGTGTTTTTGGATCTTCATTTTTGGATTCTAATTATTTTGCTCGTTATTCAGATTTGACCTAGCTTTCAGTCCCGACATTTTTCCCATGTGGTAGGCGGGGATGTAAACATAACTAGATCTTCGCTCCCCCCCCCCTCCCCCCCCCCGTCGTCTCTCTCTCTCTCTCCCGCCCTCCTCTCTCTCTCTCTCTCTCTCTCTCTCTCTCTCTCTCTCTCTCTCTCTCTCTCTCTCTCTCTCTCTCTCTCTCTCTCTCTCTCTCTCTCTCTCTCTCTCTCTCTCGCGCGCGCGCGCGCGCGCATGTATTATCTTTTCCTTTTACCAGAATGTGTTCAAGGATATGCCTTTTCAATAAGGATGTTTTCTAGGACAGCATGTTCTGGATCGAAATATCATCGGAATATATGTGGAGAGAAGGAGATTTAATGTTCTGTCTTTTCTTCCTTAGCATGAAGGCTTGTGTTCCATCTCCTGGATTGCAGGAAATGAAGTGAAATGATGAGAAGGTTATGTTGTTGTATTGGCCTCGGCACGCACAGCATGCAGAGCTGATCAGACGCACGTGCAGATCCTTCTCTAAGGTCTACTCGTCTGTCTGTCTTTCTCATGTCTCTGTCATTCTGTCTGTTTTGTCTAAATGTCTGTTTGTCTGTCTCTGTCTGTCTGTCTGCCAGTCTGTCTGTCTATCTTCAGCTGACTCACTCACTCTCACACACTCTCTTACTCACTCACGCCCTATTGTATTCTCTCTATCTCTCTCTCTCTCTCTCTCTCTCTCTCTCTCTCTCTCTCTCTCTCTCTCTTCTCTTTCTTCCTTCCGTGCTCTTTTTAAACTTCGCTCTCTGTTTACTCTGTGGAGAATCAATACCTAAACAGATGGATCGATTTGTGGAGAGTTTGGACAAAAAGACTGAAAGAGCGGAGCACATGTGGATGAAATGGAAAGAACATCGAGCAGTGTTCAACAAAAACTGCATTAGAAAACAACAACACCCTATGTGCACCACGAAAAGTTGAGTTTTTCTTTTGCACCCTACCTTTTCCTGTACCATGTAAGCAGGTTCCTCTCACGAATATCGTCCCCAAATATATCAAAGGCTGTTTGCGTGGGTTTTTTCATTGACCGAGCAAAGAGTTGGCATAACTCACTCTTGGAGGTAGACGGTTCATCGTAAACTACCCCTGCTAAGAACGTTGTATTTTCACCGGCGTATGTTGTTGGTGTGTAAGGCTGACCGTCGAAGTGATTACGAAAAACTTGAACGGACCTCTATAAAACTTGGGAGTAAAGATAAATGTGTGGTTCAGAGAACCTGATCAGATTTTGGGTGCCGTTCCAGTTCTAAGGGTACATCCGGGACCCATTTGGCTGGATTGCTACCAAGCTTCCACAAAGCGTGAACGCATTTATGGATCGGTAAGTGATCGTGAACGGATATTTTCGTGTGTGGTGGTAGCGGTGGTGGTGGTAGTGTGTGTGTGTGTGTGTGTGTGTGTGTGTGTGTGTGTGTGTGTGTGTGTGTGTGTGTGTGTGTGTGTGTGTGTGTGTGTGTGTGCGCACGCGCATGCCTCCATGCATGTGTGGGCGTACTTGCTCCACCTACGTAGGTCGTTCAGGCTTCTTACAACGCCTGGAACTGTGAAATAGGCTTTGGGATCGAAGTCAGACATCTCTTTCTCCACGCCTTTCTGTTACCTACTTCCAAACATATGACCTTTGAATATTTGTGTCCGAATCGGAAATGCACATTTAGGTCAAGCTTTTTATACATGCTTAAGGTAATGACACCAGCTACAAATGCTTCTCCTGCGCAGCACAGCTCTGCGTGATAGTCTTCTCTGTGCAGAAACCTAAATAATTCGCGGAAAAGGTTAAGCCGTATTTTGTGCTGACTCGAACTTAATATCGTCGGCTTCCGCGTAAGTCAGCCATCCTGGACTGTGGTCTAAACGTGAGTCTAATTGACAGCGGCCGCTCTGGTGCTGTGGTCAGCATAGTGGACTTGGGGCGGGTTGGGAGGTTGCTGGTCGATTCCGATCAGAGGCGTTAGTTCGATGTTGTTGTTTTTTTTTTTTTTCCGCGGCCGGCTCTTACCCACCGTTATCTGTAGGCTCAGTTGGAAAGACCGAAGCCATACAGTCTAGTTTCGTTCACATAATGGCTGACCCTGGGACAGTGTTGCTCAAATTTCCTGACCAGTACTGCAAAAAGTCTGCATCTCTCTGATATCATGACAGGAATCGTAGAGTTCAGTTATGTGGTGAAGTCTCCGACCACAATGGAAAGTCATAGCATCATCTTCGTTCATAGTGTGATTGAAAAAAAAAAACATCTGAAATTCAAGAGCCCTGTGTGCCTAGCTCTCGTGGTGGCCTTGGTATGGATTCCTTCTCCATGCCCATGCCCAGGCTGAGTTCTTCAAAGTCGCCTCTATGGGACAGTCCACGAGGGACGGGTGGGAGTAGCAGTGATGTCATCGGGTAGAGGGTGTGTGAAGAGGGTAGGCACGCTCGCTCATGGTAGGTGGGGACGATTAAGCAGCTGTCGTCAGAGGCGGGAAAGGGGGTGGGTGGGTGGATGTTCTGCGTATGGCAAGTCAGAACGAGCATCACCACGCATCACGGAAGTGGCGTGGGGCACAGTGCTGGGTCTCCTCTATAAGGGTTGCCAGTAACGACTTCATGTTGATTACTCCCTGTGGACGATCAGAGCTGGGGCTGCGACGGCACAAACCTAGTGTGGCTATGTATGAGAGAGAGAGAGAGAGAGAGAGAGAGAGAGAGAGAGAGAGAGAGAGAGAGAGAGAGAGAGAGAGAGAGAGAGAGAACCGGAATGAGCGCTAAGGCAGTTTGCGACTAGGAAGTGGGTATGAGGCAGGGAGTGAAAGGGGTAGGGATGGGAGCGGCCGGCCGAGAGGATGGGATAATAACAAACAAACGAAAAAAAAAACAAACAAGATGCAAGCATATAAACGTACTACCAGTTTATTCTGAATACACGTGAGATATTCCATAAAGTGGAACAACCGTCTCGGACTGGTGTAACCGTTAATAATGGCTATTCTGGTAAACATAAGCCATCATCTGTGACCTATAATGAACATACTTACATTTTTTCAGAAAGATCGGCCAAGTACTCTCTGAGATTTTCTATAAAGAAGAAAACCATTATGGGCCGTTAGTAACGACTATAATGGTAAACTGAAACGTCGGGCATCATCTCCGTGAACCATAATGAACATACTTACAAATTTTCAGAAAGATCTGCCAAGTACTTTCTGAGATATTTCATAAAACGAAAAAAACCGTTATGGGTCGTTATAGCCGTTAGTAACTAAAACGTCGGATAACATCCGTAAAACTCGGGCATATCATCCGTGACCCATAATGAACATACTTACAAATTTTCAGAAAGATCAGCCAAGTACTTTCTGAGACATTCCATAAAAAAGAAAAAACCGTTATGGCCGTTATAGCCCTTAGTAACGGCTATAATGGTAACCTAAAATGTCGGGCATCATCCGTCGCCCATAATGAACATACCTACAAATTTTCAGAAAGATCGGCCAAGTACTTTCTGATATATCCCATAAGAGAAGAAAAAACGTTATGGGCAGTTGTAGCCGTTAGTAACGGCTGCTGTAACGGTAAAGTAAAACATCGGGTATCATCATCGTGATCCATAATGAGCATACCTACAGATTTTCAGAAAGATCGACAAAGTGCTTTCTGAGATATTCCATAAAAAACGAAAAACCGTTATGGGCCGTAATAGCTGTTAGTAACGGCTATAACGGTCAATTGAAACATCGGGCATCATCCGGGACCCATAGTGAACATGCCTGCTAATTTTCACAAAGATCGGCCAAGTACTTCCTGAGATATTCCATGAAGAAGAAAAACCGTTACAGGCCGTTGCAGCCGTTAGTAACTGCTATAACGGTAAACTAAAACATCCGGCATTATTTGTGACCCATAATGAACATACATATACATTTTCAGAAAGATCGGCCTAGTACTTTCTGAGATATTCCATAAAAAGAAAACCGTTACAGGCCGTTACAGCGTTAGTAACGGCTATTTAACGGTAAACTGAAAACATCGGGCATCATCCGTGACCCATAAGGAACATACCTGCTAATTTTCAGAAAGATCGGCCAAGTACTTCCTGAGATATTTCATAAAGAAGAAAAAGCGTTTGCCGGTCGTTACAGCCATTAGTAAGGGCTGTAACGGTAAAATAACACATCGGGTATCATCTTTGGCCCATAATGAACATTCCTACAAATTTTCAGAAAGATCGGCCCTGTAGTTTTGTCTGGAGTGAGTGGAACACATTTTGACCACGGACGGACACACACACACACACACACACACACACACACACACACACACACACACACACACACACACACATACACACACACACACACACACACACACACACACACACACACACACACACACACACACAGAGAGAGAGAGAGAGAGAGAGAGAGAGAGAGAGAGAGAGAGAGAGAGAGAGAGAGAGCATTTCTTCGTTCCCATTCTTAAGTACTCCCTGTTCTATAAGAACTGCGAGTACAATAAAACGGCTTTGATACAGCTACACCCTCGTCCTTTCTCCTTCAGTCTGCGTAGTATTCTAGATGTGTTTCTTTTTCTCAGTCTTTATTGAAAATTGTGGAGGCAAATGGCCGTACTCTTTTCTTTCTCGAACATGCATTGACACTGTCTTAATACTGATGAAATACAGTCGCTGATATCAACCAATAATCGTTTACACGATCTCCAGTATCTAAAATGTATGAAAAGAAATCTACGTTGCCGTTAAACGTTTCTAGTCTATATAGTCACCCCCCTGCCTAACACGCAGCATGCATGATCACAACAGTGCTGACCATACTTGCAAAAAAGATTATTTAAAAAATGCCTGCTGTGATTATGAGGCATGCATTATTAAGAGTGGTTCAACCTGAATGCTTAATATTATCATCTAGAATACTAGGCATTAAATCAGACGTTCTGCTGTTCAGGTCACCACAGGAATTTAAAAAAAACCCCAACCATTTAGAGATGAGGTGATATCAGCAAGACTTCCCTCTTAAAGATCACTGCCATCGTCAGTACCGATACTGGTTTAAAACGGTTAATTTTCCATGTGCACACAATGTTTGGCAAATGAAGTTAATGTTTGCTTAACAAAAACAAGTAAGTACTACCCTCAAAGTGCAACTGTTTAACATATGACAATACAGAATGACGAATAAGACGTACTTTACTTTATGGCCTCTGTGCATGTTCTGTTAGTGACTAGAGAAAGTCAACATGTTCCCCATACAGGGATGACATTTCACTTTTGACTCTAATCCACTCACATTTTAATGCAAAAATAAATATGCTATACAGAGTGTCCTCTCTTCCTCCTCCTCCTCCTGCTCCTCCTCCTCCTCCTCAATATCATCATCATCATCATGTTACTACTTACGTAGTGCCTGTCTTCGATTTCTGACCAAGCTCTGAACACTGTTACAATCCACGCTGACGTTTAAACAGCTGGCTGCCTACATGGTTAGAGCTGACTGAAAAGCTGCCTAGTGGAAGCAGCCATTCGTTCCCCGTATCATTCAGTCGTTTGAATTACCAGATTTTCGCTCATTCCTTCGATTTTACGGACGATGCATACTCTGTGAATATGTGTCAGCCGGGCCAGTTATCAAACTAGCCTTCTCGTCTCAAAGTTGGTGATGAGATTTTACGAGTGCGCAGGACCTGATGCCTCCGTTCACAAAGAAACCTCAGTTTACAGTCTCATTCGATCAGCTTTTCGGAAAATGGAGTAAGAACCAATGTTAACTCGGAGAGAAAATCGCCTTGTACCCAAACGGCCCGGCGGAGATTTGTACCTGCAACCGTCACCAGGATCACGAATCCGGCGCTTTGTCGGCTGAGCTGTTCCGGCCTCGACTATCCTCTACGCTGAAGGATCTGCCTTCCTCTTAGTTCCTGTTGATGGCATGATCTTTTGTAGGGCTGGTATTAGTGTCATCAGCAGAGCCATGTATTTCCTCGTCTGGTAAACTGACATAATGCATGCTATCCCTGCTCATGACGCATTGTGGCTGGAGAACAGCACCTCTGAGCCAGGGAATGCGATACATTGGTTACTCGTGCCTGACGATGGTTTACGGAGTGATCTCTCGACGTTTAAACTAGGATTGTTGACTCAGTGATGGCCAACATACACACACACACGCACGCACGCACACGCACGCTGCCCCTTGAAAAAATGCAAAGGATTTAAGATAATTTCTTGCACATTATTCCTCGTAACAAAAAGGCTGGATGAATTACTACTTTACATGCCGGATTCCATCGTTAAAAACGACTTGACATAAACGTCTGCCGCGAATAGCAAGATGGCCCAAGACCTTTTTCGCCGCTTGGCCGTCTTCTGCAGATTTCTTCAAATAAAAAGAGAGTTTCTTTCTGATGTCCTGAGTACGATGAGAAATAATCTTCCCCAAGGAAAAGTTTATAGAGTTTTAATGTATGTCTTTCTCTAGGGATGTTCATGTTGTCCCTAAAAAAAATATGCACCTGGCGATAGTCTGGTATTCGCTTTGCCACTTAACATGCACTCTGTCAAAGGACACGTCATGTTTCATTTTCAGTTCGTGAGTGCACGAACCACTGTTGACCCTCTCAGTACTCTGATGTATCATTCTGACCTGGGGGTGTTCCTGGTTCAATCATGTTGTTCTTATAGCTGCGCAGTCCAGGTCATATGCCTTCAGTTTCACTGTGTACAGTCTGGACTGCAGGGGTCTCTTCGCAAATTTTAGCTCGTTATTTTCCATTTGTCGATCAAAACTCTGGCTTTTCAAATCAAACATCATCGAGCAGGTGTTATTGTGGAAGGTTGTGATCTCAGGGATGTCTAAGTTATTTTCTCTCGTACAGTCAAATTGAGTGTTCAAAGAAGACAACATCTGCATCAAGTTTTGCAACGACGGCTCGTTCTGTCTGCCATCAGCATCTTCATCACACGCACGCCTTGCTCGCCGATGACCGCCAAGCTTCTAAAGCTGCTCGGTGTGCGGGCGCTGCTAGTTGTTGCTCTGTCTGCATCGCTGACCCAAGAAGAATTGGAAGAGCCGCTCGTCAGCCTGGTCTGTTTGGAAGACCCTCGGACCGAATGCCCCGGCCTAATCGTTGGAGGAATGTCTGGAAGCAAAACGGCGAGAGGGTCAGTGTCACTGTAACACCGCCCTGCCATGTTCGCAAGTCTTAACGTTCAGAGGAAAGGAGTCATCCGTTTCCAAGGCTGGACCAGACCAGACATAGGGCGACGAAAACAGACCGAATGTTCGGGTCAAGAATTGAGTGATACTGCTGACATAATGACTGTTACTTCGTAGACGCCTAGAACTGCAGTGTGTCACCGAATTAAACCCGTCTTCTTTTACAAGGTTGAACACACGTCTGATTTGATCGCATTGAGAGTTATCACCTAACCCTTACCCTAAAACTCACTCCTTAAGCTCGTTTTTCTCTCTCCCCTACTCCCCCTCATCTCCTCTGCAAAGGGAGTGACAAATGTGGAGAGGGGATGGATTTTCATATCTATCTATCTATCTATCTATCTATCTATCTATCTATCTATCTATCTATCTATCTGTCTGTCTATCATGTGCGCATCTGTCTGTGTAGGGATACACATCTGAGATGCAGACAAATCAGTGAGGATCCCATAGTCAGAGCATGAGACGAAAATCGCAGTGTGCTGCCTGTCTATACGCGCGCATCTATGTGTCGTTATTAAAATGGCAGGTGCTGCCTGACCCATAGTCATACGCTCGTTATTAAAATGGCAGGTGCTGCATGTATACACTCGTTATAAAATGGCAGGTGCAGGCTATATACACTCGTTATTAAAAGCGCATTTAGATACAGGCGAGTGACTGAGAATCCACATGCTTAATATCAGACGAAAACCCCAGGTGATGTATGTATACACTGATATTAATAGCACGTTTCGATACAGGCAAGTCAGCAGGAATACATGTTTTTTTAGCTTCAGACGAAACTCGCAGGTGGCTGCAATCGTGGCAACCTTGTCTGAGGCTTCTTGGTGGAGTTGTGCTGCTGGAACTATCTTGAAACTTTTGGTGGAGCGGGTTTGCATGAACTATCTTTAAACTTGACTCAACAATTACGTTTTTTCTTGATGAAAAACTAAAGCGGAGATTGTGACTGTGTGTCTGTGTGTGTGTGTGTGTGTGTGTGTGTGTGTGTGTGTGTGTGTGCGTGTGTGCGTGTGTGGGCATGTGTGTGTGTGTGTGTGTATGTGGACAGAGAGAGAGAGAGAGAGAAGAGAGAGAGGAGACCAGTTAATATAGAGAGAGAGAGAGAGAGAGGAAATCAGTTAATATCGCCAGTCCTACCAGATATTAATTTTTGCTTCGTTTCATTACTTTTTTTCCTATTTTCCCCCCCAAACTTATCCAATTTGTTTGTGGTGAGAGGTCTTTGGAAAACCAGTCATAGAAAGCTTTTCAATAAGACAGATAAGATTTGGAGTTATGACGTTATGTTTTCTTCAGGTAAACCCTTCTTCCATAGACCAGTGTGTCTCTTTTGTACGTATTGTGTGTCGGGGGCAAAATCATATCTGCTGGCAAGTTATTGAAAGATAAGTAGAGAGTTGGGAAAGTGGGCAAATTGGCTGGATGCAGGAGAGGCGGGTGGGGTGGGCAGAGAGAGGCGGGGCGGGGTGGGCGTACTGAAATGAGGGGTAGGAAAATGGGACTGGGGAAAATTGGATTGGGTAGAATTCTTGTTATTTGTTATCTGATAGATCAGAATTGGTTGTGTTTCTGTGCCATTGTTCCTGTCAATGGGGTAGAGAGAGAGAGAGAGAGAGAGAGAGAGAGAGAGAGAGAGAGAGAGAGAGAGAGAGAGAGAGAGAGAAATTATGGCCGTAGCGTTCGAGAAGCCTTTTTAGTGGAAAACCACTGTGTGGTCTCTATCCAATATATTGAACATGTTTGTTGTATTCAGTTCAGTGCTCATGTGCGGTCCTTAACATTCCTGTTATATTGCATTCTCCTCACAGCCATAAAGCTGGGAATTAGGGGATGACGGGGAAGGAAGTGTAAGGAGAGGGGAGAGGGAGGGAGGAAAGCTAATAATGTAGAGATCGTAGTATATGACTAAGTTGTGGTATACAGTGTGGCGAAATGTGGTTAAAGAATTATATGATTACTGCCATTTTGAGAGAGAGAGAGAGAAAGAGAGAGAGAGAGAGAGAGAGAGAGAGAGAGAGAGAGAGAGAGAGAGAGAGAGAGAGAGAGAGAGAGAGAGAGAGAGGAGAGAGGTTGTGGGTGGAGTGGAGGGCTGAGGAGGGACGTTAGCTCTGGGCATGTTCGTCTGAGCAGCGTTGTGTGCTTTCAGAAATGACTGTAAAGTCATGTGTTCCCGTCTTTCCAGTTTCATCGAGAGAGAGAGAGAGAGAGAGAGAGAGAGAGAGAGAGAGAGAGAGAGAGAGAGAGAGAGAGGGGGGGGGGGGGGAGAAGACTGAATGAAACAGCAGGGAGCGGATGACATCTGACAGGAGAGACAGGGAGCAAGGAAGGAATGGAGTTGTCCAGTGACCCGTGTCTTTATGGGCTCTTGGGAACCTCCCGGATACTTAGCGTCACATTGACGCAGTGCCCGTCTGTCATGGGGACTGATTTTCCCAAGATTTTCCACAGGTCGCTTCCAGACCGTTCCTTGTCACCACCCCCCCCCCCCCCCCCCCCACCTACCTCCCTCTCCCGCCACCCTCCTCTCCATTCCAGCCTCCTAATCTTTACTCCCCAGGCACAGTTTGTAACTGACTGAGTCACTAAATCTTTTTAGAATTGTAACTTGACCCAGGCCTAAACGTTTTCCCAGGGGATCGAAGGGGACGGTGTCTTAGACTTGCATGAGTTTTTTGTTTTCAACCGTGGTAATGTCCTAGCAGCGCTGTCATTGCAAATAAATGAAATGGTTTGGTCAGCCGAAAAAGAAATATGGCTGTATGCATGGCAAGGTCTCTCTCTCTCTCTCATCTCTCTCTCTCTCTCTCTCTCTCTCTCTCTCTCTCTTCGCACTTCTCCGCCCCCTCTCCCTCTGTCTCTACTTATCTCCCAACCCCGATCCATTTTCCCCTCCCCGCTCTCCTCCCTATTAAATGATCGGCTGCAGAACGCATAGAACAACAAAATCAACATGGACGACAACATCACCAACAACCAGTCTGGTCTGAAAAGATATGGACTGTCCCTGATCTGAATCAGATACCTTAGTATTGCTGGGTTGGCAGGGGAAAAAGATGAAAGTCCCACAGCCTACAGACCCTGGGTGCAGTGGACTGCTGCAGGTAGACCGTACCCAGGGCAGATCGTGATGAAAGGATATCAACAGCGTTCTGGTAGATCTGACGTCTTTGAGAAGTACTTCGTATTATCGGCTCCCAGTTCTTTCTGCACACACCCCTTTCTACCCGCTGTCTCAGCCTGCCCTGACCTGAATCACACTGCTGTTACCGCTGGCCGTACAGGGAGGGTTTTGAAGACGGGCCGCGGGAAAATCGGACTCCACGGTTGGTTCGACCGGCAGAACCGTCAGCTCCGCATGGATATGATCTGTCCATTTGACTTCGGGACCCTCGGGGTTGACAGGGAAGGGTTTTGAACCGTGAAAATCCGACCGAACAAGACATTCGAACTCACGACCGCCCGCGCCACAACTGAACGTTTTCACCGTGTGACAGAGGGACTTTCTTGTCATGATCAAGTCTGTAGAAAAGGGAGGAAAAGAGGGGGAGAGAGGGGAAAATGGGGCGGGGGAAAATATTTGTGCGACGAAGAAGATTCGAATCTGAATGCTTTGTGCAAAATTTAATTTGGAAGATGAATGTGTAGTACCCCATGCTTCTACTTCACCATTTGGAAGATACGAATACGTAAGGAAGTTGATAGGATTCGACGACTGGCGTACCTTTTGCACACCTACCAGTATGTAAAATCTTCAGGGAGCTTTAACAAACAGTTAAACAAAACATTGCAACAATCGTGACTCTGCTGCAGTTTTCACCCATTTAAATTACATATTTGATTGAAAAAAAAAAAGTTTTCAAGGGCAAGAGACCAGAAATGAAATAAGTTGTAGGTATGTAACAGCTGTTTTTTCTTCTTCTTCCACGGATCATACTAAATTAATATCATTTGTCTGGTGGATAGAATTGCCTCTCACTTTAAGAGCATCTTGAAATATCTGGATGCATTTGAAAAAAAAAAAAATTGTTTCTGTATGTGTGTTCTTTTCCACCTCTGTTGCGCAATGAATGATATGTCCATATCAGACATCACCATGAACCCCACTGGCAGGAAGCGATAGCTGCTTTGTTTGGCCGGGAGTTCGTCCAGCTTGCCACTAGAATCGAAAGGACAGCCCGCCCACAAATGTATAGGTGGAAGTTTCTGCCTCCTAGTCTATTTCTTAAATGTCACAACCATCTGCGTGGGTGTGTCCCGTGCACGGAGAGTACGCCTCCAAAACTTTGACGTGATTTCGCAGTGGCAGAACGAAGAGGATTTTGAATCGAAAATCTCTGATCAAATACGCACACAAGCCTATTGCCAGGATTTTGTAGGGAAAGGAAATAGTTTATGGTGGGAGATTGGAGTTGGGGGGAAAGCTAGGAGCTAGGAAGGAGAACGAGTGTGGGGACGGTGTATAAGGGGGGTTACATACATAAGACACCCACGGGCATGAACGCTTTGAACGATTATTGCCACAGGCGGTTCCATCGTGGCAGACGATTACTTGAAACGCACACAGTGAATACGTACTAAGCAGTGAGCTTGGGACGTTTGCATCTCCTGCGAGGGACGGACGGGTTAAGTAGCTTACAGTCCCCTTTTAAGAGCTTTTGGCGGTCACGGAAGAGGGCGGGGGGGGGGGTGGGGTGTGAGAGAAGAGGGGGAAGAAAGAGGGGATAGAAGGGGAGGAGTTAGAGGGGGAGGGCTGGTTGTAAAAGGATTCAAGTGTATCTGATGTCTTTGGGAAGTGCCTTTACGATCAAATTCTATTTCCATCGGAATTCAAGCGGAATAGTATAATTACATGCAGTCGGAAAGGATCACCATTGACACACACACACACACGCACGCACGCACGCGCATACATGCGCACGCGCGCGCGCACACACATACACACTGCTACCTACATCCCCATTACACACAATATTACTGCGGGCGCGCGCGCGCGCGCGCTGCGCGCGCACGCACACACACACACACACACACACACACACACACACACACACACACACACACACACACACACACACACACACAACTTTTTTTTGCACTACCACTGCACTCTCATGGCTATGAGGAATGCATGATGAAATCAGAAGCACCAAATAAAATCTTGACAATGTATAACATATATATTATATCTATCTAACAAGAGGTATTGTTCTAAACAATGAGACTCTTAAAATGGCTGCATTGGAAAAATCTGCCAGTGTTGTTAACATTAGAATTCCAAATCTGCCATCTTAAATCAACAAACCTTTGTTTAAACATAATGACGAGAGAGAACGTATAAAACCTATACCCTGACACCCCCCCCCCCCCCCCCCAAAAAAAAAAAAAAAAAAAAAATCAAATAAATAAATGAAATAACAAAAAGCTGTACGTACTCAATACGTTCATAGTCTTTGATGCCAGTTTGCCTTCTTTCTCTTGATAAGCATGATTCAGCAGCGTTTTGTATGCTTTAAAAGGGTAGCCTAGGCTCATCCATTCTTGTCAGTTTTAACCTGCATCGAATACAACAGGTGGAAGAATTCACGGTCATGGAAATCCGTTAAGTTTCTCGTAAACAATATCGTTTGGTTTCCTCATACACAGAACCGATTACTTTTTCATAGCAAGTAGATGAACACTCTCAGCATTTGAGGCGGTCTTTCTTAGACCCCATGTATTTGTACCATACATTTAAACAGACTGAATCTGTGCATCAGATGACATTAAAAGGTTGACCGAATTATTATCAAGCAGGTAAAATGTGTGGTCAAAAATGTTACAAGGCAGCCTTCTTGCCCTCGCATGAGGAGTGAGGAATTAAACAGTTTCGTATAGAACATTGTTCCCAGATAGCGAATTGAATTCACTGTCGTCATTTCAGAGTTACTGAAAGACCATCTTTCTTCAGCGGAGAGACACCCGCCTGCTTTAACAGTATAGTACCACACTTACCCAACTGACAAAGCTGTAGCCGAAATGCCGCTTTATAAAGGCTTGCCTCTAGATGTATTACAGTTTCGGACAGTAAAGTGACATCAAACGAATACAAATCAGTCATGTCTACACAAATTTTGCACCATACTTACCACTATCAGTTTCTCTGAGGCAGTTTCATTCGGAAACATCGCAAAAAGAATAAGATTGCAGACATCTCCCTGTTTCACATCATTTGTACTGCTAACGACACCAGTAAACTGTATTTCGCATAGCTTTTTATGCTTTAACACCATACTTCAACGCTCAATATAGTTTACTTTTTGCACCATTTTTCAATAAAGTAGGGCCAAAGGAACTTTCACAATACTGAATGCTTTTCTTCAAATTTAGTATCGGTTACATATAACTTCTCAGCCAAAAAAAAAAATATCCAAGAATTAAAGCAAAATAGATAAGATACATAAGCAATTGTTGAGGTGTTTGTTTCTTTAATGTGAGCTTTAAAGTTATATATTGTTATTCATATCAGTCTTTTCATGTGATCGTTATTTTAAAATGGAAATATACATTTTGCTGCTTACATCAAAAAAAAAAAAAAAAAAAAGAAATACCGCATACTTGAGTCATTGACATTATATTTCACGAACAAAGAAGAACAATGAATTACTTCTATTAATGAGGCTATATGCATGTTTGAAATACTATATAACAATATCTCAGTAGAAAATTATCCACGCCCGTAAGCATTTATGAGAGAGAGAGAGAGAGAGAGAGAGAGAGAGAGAGAGAGAGAGAGAGAGAGAGAGAGAGAGAGAGAGTACGTTACGTGTTTATGCGTGTGCGTGTTCGTATGTGCGCGCGCTTGTGTGTGTGTGTGTGTGTGTGTGTGTGTGTGTGTGTGTGTGTGTGTGTGTGTGTGTGTGTGTGTGTGCGCGCGCGCGCGCGCGTGCGCGCGCGCGCGTGTCTGTGTGTGTGTAAAACAAACATAACGTTAATCTGTTAATCATTTGGTATCAGTCGGTCCGGGAGAGAGAGAGAGAGAGAGAGAGACGGGGGGGAGGGGGGGGGGGGGCAGGCAGACAGACAGACAGACAGAGGTAAAAAATGAGACTGGAGTAACAGAAAAAAGAAAAAGAGAAACGATCACCATGAATTCTTTTCCTCCAGAACTGTAGCAGAAATCGTTGAAATAAGTATTAGGTGATATTCACCGCTTCTGTTTGTACTGAACTTTAAGACAATTCGCCGCTAGCACCCGCGCAGGTGCTGAAAATCGACGGCTTAGAGCTGCACCAACCTCCTCTGCCCCTGTGTGCGGGCGTTCCATGCCCCCACCTGCAACCGCATGTGGCCCTTACACTCTACTAGCCCCCGAAGCCACACACCTGTCCGCCAGTGATGGCACACTGATTCATGCGCGAGAGAGAAAAACCAGTGACATCAAACCTGCTCTGGATGTGACGATTCAAAGCTTACTGCAACGTATTCTTAACAGGCTGGGAGGTACAGACGAAGAGTTGTCACTTCTGACACGCTACTGTTTTTGGGATTAACGTACACGTGGTCAAGCATGCGGGCTTGCGCACGCGCGGACACACACGCACGCACGCGCGCGCACGCACACACACACACATACACACCACACCACACCACACCACGCGCTCGCACACACATGCATACAGACAAGCATAGACTGACTCTCTTTCTTTCTCTGTTTGCCTGTCTGTCTGTCTGTCTGTCTGTCTGTCTGTCTCTCTCTCTCTCTCTCTCTCTCTCTCTCTCTCTCTCTCTCTCTCTCTGCCTCCCCGTCTGTCGTGAACCTAACAGGACCAGAACACGTCCTAATCAATTAAAGCCGGAGTTCCTCAGACATGGTAATGGCACTGCTGAACTCTTGCCTCCTCTGTTGGTCCATCTGACGCGCACACGCACACACACACACACACACACACACACACACACACACACACACACACACACACACACACACACACACACATTCATGCACTCTCTCTTTCTTTCTGTCTCTCTCCACCCCGCCCTGTCTCTCTGTCTGTCTGTGTATGTGTGTGTGTGTACTCACACAAAGCACACACAGGGAGAGAGGAGAGAGAGTGACAGATAAAGAGAGGGGGTGGTGGTAGCGAAGTCTCATGTCTGAACTGACTAGACATAACCACGGTGATCGAGGTTAGAAGACTGCAAAACAGCTCATGTTAAAAAAAAAAGGAGGGGAGGGGGGAGGTCGGGGGAGGGGGGGGGTGTGTGTGTGTGGAAGAGAGGGGGGTGGGGAGATGGGTTGGCATTAGTAATGTTGAATATAAACAGGCCGGAGCTATTCACTACTGGATATTGACCCGGGTGAAAAAAAAAGACTCCTAACCCAGCCCGTAGAATGGGAACTGTAGCAACAGTTAGTGGGATGTCAGACTGCTGCTAGGAGGGAGTCGAAGCTTACTTTGTCAGGGTTACGGCCTGGGAAAAGACTACTGCCTGTCATGACCAGTGGGTACCAGTGAGGTACTTGGACTGACTGTTGCTGCAGTGGAGAGGAGAGAGAGAGAGAGAGAGAGAGAGAGAGAGAGAGAGAGAGAGAGAGAGAGAGAGAGAAGGAAAGAAAAAGAAGGAAAGAAAAAGAGACTTTTGAGGGGGGGGGGGTGATGTTGGTGGACGGAAACGGCATTTTGTACCACTTGCTCCAGGCGGTCTCCCCACAGCAACAGACGATGACAGGATGACAGATGCCATAAGGCAGGCCCAATCATGTTGAAATGGAGGAATTCGGTACCTGAGAGAGAGAGAGAGAGAGAGAGAGAGAGAGAGAGAGAGAGAGAGAGAGAGAGAGAGAGAGAGAGAGAGAGAGAGAGAGATTTAGTGGGTGGGGGGGGAGAAGGGATGAAAGCTTTGGAGAGAGTTTTTGAGAGAAACGGACGAGGGAGAAAGGGGAAGACGTAGTGGACGAAAATCGTCGTGACAGCCTACAGCCCTCTGTAGAAACTGGAGAACCAGTTTGACATGCCATTCGTCAAATCCAATTTAAATAAAACGGCGACACGGGCTTGGGGGGGGTGGGGGTGGAGAAAGAGAGAGAGAGAGAGAGAGAGAGAGAGAGAGAGAGAGAGAGAGAGAGAGAGAGAGAGAGAGAGAGAGGTATGTAGGGAGGGGGGGGGGGCGACAAGTAGCCGAACAGAAAATGCCTTCAGTCAACTCCAATTCCACAGAAGAATTAGGGCAATTTTTCAGTCGTAGTGACAGACTTCAAACTGGCCCGGAGACATGGGTCTGGAAGAGTTCGTGTCACCCCCAGGTACCCGGAGAAGGTGCTCGTGTTTATTTAGGTCGGTTTTACGACGGCCGGAAAACGGGACTGTCAGTCGACGACTGGTGGTTCTAGTAATTTATTTGAGCGGGGGAAACGACTCTCTGGACGCATTTGTAAATGTTGAACAAGGAGAACGTGCATAACGTTAGGATTCGTGAGTTTGAACAGGGCAGACATTAAGATGAATGGAGTAAACGAAGATAGTCGGCCCTAGTGGGTTATGGAAAGAGCCGTAGTATCGGGGGAACTAGAACCACACAGTGAAGTGTCCTCCACGTGTTGGATATATACGTATGGCGTGGGCACACGAATATGGTTTCAGTTAGCACTCGCTGTCCAAAGCAGCGCCATGAATAGGCGTTCTGTAAGGTCCTGTGATGAAGATATGAAGTAAGAGCCAGGAGTCTTGTGAAGGTGTTTCGATCAGGGTGTGTTCCAGCGCCGACTGGTGCCCGACTGGTGGTAAGAATCTTTTGCCAGAGAAATTCAGATCGCTGGTGCCACCACCTTCTTCTGTTCGGCGTTTTGGACCTCCCAGTGGTGTTCAAATGAATGGATCAGAAACAAAGGTTTTGCTGATGTGACTTTTTTTTTTTAAGCGCACCTGTTCAGATTTTGGAACTGATGTGTCGCTATTGTATGAATTCGAGGTGGATTTGTTCAGAATTTGTAGCAGTTGTTTTGCCGTTTGAGGAGTTTGAAGTGGACCTGTTCAGAGTTTGAAGATGATGCCCTTTGTGACATGACATAGGATCCACTTGTTTTTTCATCTCTTTGGACGCATGTTTGTTACACCCGTTTCATGAAATGTCATGGCTTTCATTGAATGAAATGTTTTCACCAAGTCTCTCTCTCT
>JADBJO010000576.1:92500-100000 GCA_016801955.1 Conus betulinus
ACCAGACGTTTGTTGAACGACTGCTCGTGTCAGTCACATTTCATTGGATGACTTTTGTGACACAACCACACTTAGATATTGTTGACAGAAGAAACGTCCGTCACTGCCTTTTGCTGATGGATAAAAAAAAACTGACTTTTGGCGACAAGCATACCAAACATAACACTCACCAACTCTTGTTGACAAGCACACCAAACGTTCGTGCGTTTGCCCGTTTGGCAAACATGAGAAGCATTTTTTTTTTTTTTTTTACTGTTTTAGATAAAAACCCCACCAAACATTCATTGGTGGCAAATATATGCAGAAGATGCCTCAGTGCGAAATCCTCTCTCTCCCGAGGGCGGTTTTAGCCATAGGGAAGAGTGGGCGGGGGGAAGGGGGGGGGGGAGTCCGGATGCTCTGACTGCTGTGTCATGAGGAGCAAAGCTTCCGTGTTGAGCAGAGAGTCGGGGGAGAAATCAATGCCGCTTTGATCTCTTTTCTGTCCTACCGCTCATTACCCGGCTGTGTCTGCTTTGACATGCAACGATAACTATCAGGGAGGAGGAGGAGGTCAGAGAGAGAGACAGACAGACAGACAGACAGACAGGCCCAGAGAGAGAGAGAGAGAGAGAGAGAGAGAGAGAGAGAGAGAGAGAGAGAGAGAGAGAGAGAGAGAGAATACAAACACACGAGTAAAAATCGGCACAGAACACAAACAACAAAACTGAAAGACCAGAGAGAGAATTTCCAGTCAGTCCCCCGATAAACAGCGAGACAAACTCCAAACGATTGAACCCTCTCCCACATCTCCCCCTTGTTCAGCAATGATGAGAGGGGAGCATGGAAATGGGACCTTCCCAGCATGACCCAGAACCAGTGCCTTCATGCAGTCGATTTCTGCTCGCAGGCAGGTACGTCCTGGCCTTCAATGGCATTTGGAACATTGCGACATTATCGTGCTAACTTTAAAAGGTAGAATTGTAAAGTCTTCGATTGCGCTGACATTTTACACAAGATTCTGGAAAATTAAGACCTGGGTTCAGGCGATCATATAGATTCCTTCAACAACTATCAGGATTGAACTTATATAACTCGAGTAGGAAAGTAGTCCCAGGATGTATCAGATTACTTCCGGTTACATGTGTCATGTATGCCATCGAACAGGCTTTTACACGTGTTTCTTTCATTTTTGACACAAATTTCTCGGGTTCCTTGATTATAGAGTTTAAAACAAACTAGCTGGTGTTCCTGAAGCTGCTTCTAGTCCAACAGAAATCAGGATAATGGTGTCAGAATGGAAGATTTGTTTTTAACTGTTCCACAGCCTTGACCTTGTCTGTTAGCGGCATGTGAAACACGTTGTGAATCTGAATGTCACTGGGCTTGTGACGTAACATATAGATTGCTACTCATACCCGGTCACCGTTCGTTCACCTAAGATAGATATGGCCGTGACCTGGCCTTACAATGTCTCTGTTGTCTCCGTGACGTATCAT
The DNA here is from genome assembly GCA_016801955.1 of Conus betulinus. NCBI lineage: Eukaryota > Metazoa > Mollusca > Gastropoda > Neogastropoda > Conidae > Conus > Conus betulinus. The sequence continues at coordinate 93,979 of JADBJO010000576.1, forward strand.
TCAAGGGCACAGGTAATGGTTAACTAACTGGATCGCTCTGATCTGGAATTAACTTGATCACTATGACGTGGGGAGATGACTTTGATCCAAAACAAATTATTTCCAGGTGTTGTACTGAAAACTCACTGTGATCCAGTTATGGTCACATCATCAACATTTCACCTGAGCAAGTGCCCTCGAACTTCGTGTGCCACAGTCAGTTTGACACTGACCTAATGTCACATTGAACCTTTGGTTACGCTACACTTTGGCAGATCGTCACGATGCGAAGAGATTGTGACCTTTAGTATGAATGGATATCTCGTGGCCCGCTTCTTGCCCTCCATAGGCATGTTCCTTTCATTTGTGTGTGTTTCTCTGCGTATTGACTCAGCACCTTGCATGAAGAAAACTACAAAACACCAGACACCCAGAAGTCTGTCAGCTGCAAGCTGACGGACACTGACCACATTTTGCAGGCAGTTTTGCAGCAGACATTTCTGAAAGACGGAAGCAATTGCTGTTTGAAAAAAAAAACAAATCCGTCCAGAATCTGCGCTGGATCATATCCACATTCCATCGACCATGGGTACAGACTGATGGTGGTGTTTATGGATTGTGTCGTCACGGCTGATTACACGCCCTTGTTTTATGACTGCTGGCCCCTGTTCAAGGGCCTCTCCCCATCATTTTGGAGTGTCTCTTGCTGTGATGTGCCCGATGAACAAGGGGGTAGGGGGTGGAATTGGAGTGGGGGATCTTGTGCTTTCAACACCCGATAGTTTGGTGCTGTACTGAGGGGAAAGAGGCGTTCGCACCTGATGGTGGAACTGATCGTAGGAGCTCTTAGTTCCGCACCAGGTATGGTTTTACGCTTGGTTGAGCGTTAGATTATTCTCTTTTTTTTTTTGTAATTATGTATGACGATGGTGGGAACCTTTGCTTTATGCACATGTAGGAAATTGAAGTTAGCATATATTACACTTCGGATGTTAGGAGATAATGTTTTTCTGCTTCTGCAGAGACATTATTAAGAAATTGCTATTGTTATTATTATTATCATTATTGTGAGTAGTAGTAGTAGTAGTAGTATCATTATTATTGTTGTTATTTTTGTTTGTTGTTGTTGTCGTTAGTACAGTAGTGTTTTTTTGGTGAACGAGCTGTAAACCAGCAGTTTTTAAGTGGACTCTGAATTACTCTGTGGGTCATTTGATAATCTGATTCGGGACGTGCTGGACGTATTTCTTTTCACTTTGCGTCTTCCCACGCTGTTTTAAAAAGACTATCAACAACCTTTTCTGACATTTTTTTAACTAAAGAAAGTAACTGTAGACCCTCGTGTTAAAGGTTCACCGCTGAAATAACCACGTAGATGTGTCCAGTGAATGGAACGCTTTTTATATCCTTTCCATAAAGTGCAAGTTCCAAATGCACCTGCTTTTTAGATTTTACGGCTATCACACAGACATATGTTCTCTTGAGTGATCACTGTACTGCTTAACGAGTGTAGCTAAACCTAAATTGTCATCTGACAACTTTTAAAAGCCCTACTATTTGTAGAGACACATGAGAGAGAGAGAGAGAGAGAGAGAGAGAGAGAGAGAGAGAGAGAGAGAGAGAGAGAGAGAGAGAGAATTCCAGGAGCTAATGATAGTCTATATATCTTATTTACCTTGATGATACCAAATTCACTGTCTCATTATATGTATTACTTTACATAGTTTTCACTCATGATATTTTTCTTATTTATCTTGAAGATACTAAATTCACCGTCTCATTTTATGCACCAATATATATATATATATATATATATATATATATATATATATATATATATATATAGATAGATAGATAGATAGATAATGTTAGGAGATAATGGATATATATATATATATATATATATTATTGTTATTATTATTATTTGATCTTCTAATGTAATATATCATATCCCAACCAGCTCCACAAAGGGCATCCTCAGGAAGGGCGTATGAAAATGGAACGAAAGTGTATGCAACATAAAATGCCATTCGGGCAAAGACACTCTTCAGAATTGGCAAATTAGTGTCCTCTCCTGATAGTGTACGATTTCTACTTACCAATCAGATTACAACCAGAATAGCTGGTATGTCATTGGTTGTGTGACTAGACACCAAAACAATGAAAAAAAAACTCCTGAAAAATGATAAGGGAATTAATGGATCACGTAGGCAGTAAGTAACAGATGACAGTCAAGTTAAAAAAAAAGAAGAAAAAAAAGTATTAAAAGAAACGATTACCAGCATGGAACGTCCAGAAGGCGGGTAAGTTATTTGCATTCAAAGACACCCCTCTCCCCACCCCCACCCCAAAACCCCTGCATCCCCACGGAGGAAAATCGGCCTGGAAAGCTTCGGGCTAAGTAATGTGGAAATGAAATGTTTGAAGGAGGCTATCGTCAGCGCACAGGGTATCACGGAATGCGAGGGAAACGTAATGGGATTAACCCCGTGCCGATCTCTTTCATCTCCATGCATGCATGCAGCTTTGGCCCGTCAGTGCCCATCACTCTCTGGCCACACGCAGCACGGCTGGGGTCGACGCACTCACTCTTCTGCGCTACATTTGAAACATGTATCGTGGAGAGAAAGGGTTAATTTCTGAAATCACATGCCATTTTGATGGGCCCGCCCCTCTCTGGCCTTCTTTCGATCATTCTTTTGTTTTCTGCATCGGTATTTCGACCTGAACACAACGTGGCGTCACGCAAATCAGCCTAACGATCGACGTTCGGAGACGGCTGACCACAGACTAGCGTGTCCCTGTCGGTTTTACCTGCTCTCGTCCCACAATGCAGTGGGTAGGGTGGGTGGTGGTGGTGGTGGGGAGGGGGGGGGGGGGGGGCTATTTCCTGTGCACGTCGCGCATTGGCGGCGGCGCATGAAAGCACTTCCGCGCCAGGCCATCATTACGCTGTGAGCGAGTTACGGTCGCTAGACGCTGAGAGAGGGCTGCCGATGGTGCACAGCAGGGCTGTCACGGTATCTCAGGGTGCCGAGGACAGTGAAGGATAAGCGAAGGGGCACGTGCTCTGTGGTCTGTATTAAAGACATCACGTAAATGAAGGCTTTCAAAGCTGGAGGAAGGAGAATAAAAGATGGGCAGAAAATGACTGGCACTCACAGATGTTTCAGAAAATTACCTGTCCGGAGCTTGTCTGATCTGGATCAGCTTGCAGTTTGTATTCGTTTTTTTTTTTTATCCATGAAATGCTGAGAAAATTAGATCAGTGCTTCATTTAAAAAAATCCTATCTGACCTGTGGTATCAAATGAAGACCAAAACCCAAAGACTGGTGTGTCTCTTGTTTCCATCTCTCCTCTCTTGCCCATATTTACGCATGTTCAGGCCAGTGCAATGAGCCAGGTCACTGAGAGTTACCTGTCTGGTTTAAACATTTTTTGTGTCCCTTTTGTGATGATGGTGCGGGAGGGGTCTAGGCTGTGTTCGTACCAAGAGTGGGTCTCTGTCACTTTCCATTAGCAGTTAAACTGAGCACCGCAGGTCAGAGAGGGAAGTGTGCTGTTATGAAAACAGAACATAACACGACAGAGATTTGAGTCATTTGCATCCACGGCATGCCGTTACCTGATATCTTGATGCAGACTCTGGTTGTCGGCTGGGCTATAAACGTCATTGCATGCCTGGCATTTAGTCAGTGATGTTATGACTGTAATTATGCCCTCTCTCTCTCTCTCTCTCTCTCTCTCTCTCTCTCTCTCTCTCTCTCTCTCTCTCTCTCTCTCTCTCTCTCTCTCTCTCTCCTCTCTCTCTCTCTCTCTCTCTCTCTCTCTCTCTCTCTCTCTGCTCTGCATGTGCGTGCGCGCGGGCTTGCGTGCGAGGAGGCCTGAGTTCCATGGTGATTCAGGCTGTCTTCACCCATGTCTATTTCGCCCAGGGAGGTGGACGAGAAAAGTCAGAGGGTATAATTCTGATGCCATTTAGGCTCCTACGTTGATATAACACACACGCCCCAGTGTACGTAAACAAACGCATGTGCGCGCACGCTGTCAGAGAGAGAGAGAGAGAGAGAGGGAGAGCACATACACACACGGGCGCGCGCGCCACGCACACGCACACACACACACACACACACACACACACACACACACACACACACACACACAAACACAGAGAGAGAGAGAGAGAGAGAGAGAGAGAGAGAGGAGAGAGAGAGAGAGAGAGAGAGAGAGAGAGGATAATTACGAGTGATGAAATGTCCACAAAGAAGATTGCCACGCAGTCAAGAACATGTTATTTCTTTCAACTCCATTTTCTGTCAATCCACAGCGCACAGTTTGACCGTAATTAAAAGTGAGCAACAGTGTGTCGACCATATCCTTGTTGTTGTTGTCGTTTTCGCCTTGCATTTTCTCCATCCGTTCTCTCCGCCCATGCTTGTGCTGCCCCTTCCTCCACCCTTGTTGTTTCCGTCATAATGAAATCATGGTACCAAACGCAAAACTCGTCGTTCGGCATCTCCCTGTGCATCACGAAAACAATGCTACAGTGCCCCACCCCCACTCCTCCCATTCCTCCTCTTCACCCCCGTCCGTCCAAAGCTACTTTTCATCTACATGAAAAAAAGTGTCATCGTTTTTGCCGCCTGCAATGCTCTGCGAGTGAGAATTACGATAATTTCATCCACCAATCAGATGACGTCATCGTTCTTGGTGCATGGGCAGAATTATGGGGGTACATTATTCAGTTAGTTTTTTTTTTTTTTTCAGACCTGGTCCTGAAAAACAATATGTATCTTGTTTGTATAAAAGATTAAGTAGATTTTAAAGAGAAAGAAGGTGATTCTTTCTTTTTATGTGGGCAGTATTTAAAAAAAGAAAGCTTTAGAGCTTATTCTTCACCCTCAATAAAGATAATTTTGACTTGACTTGAATCAGAAAGTACGTTGTTTTAAAACTTCGCTTTCGCCTTCCATTTGTGCCTGGTTTGTTTAGATATCTTAACATGTGTATCTTGGCGTACGTGACTGGCAGAATTCTGTCAACTGTGTTGTGATTGGTACCAGGTAAACCCGCACTTCACCTGCTGACTCTGCTCCTGCCAATCCAAAGCCTGGCGCCGGAGGTGCTTTTATGCATCGTCGCCGATCTGCAACGCGCACAGGAAATACCAAACTCTCGGTGCATTAAGGGGAGGGGCAGGAAAGAAGAAAAAAAAAACGAGAAGGCACACGTTAAGCTGTGGTCCGCCTCTTGTCCCACCAGCGCTGGTGGCTGTATGAACTTGCGTGCTACCCTGCTGCGTTTGCTGGCAAACTGCCTCTGGTGAAGAAGACAGAAAATGGGGAATGGGTGGGAAATAGGGTGGGGGGCCGCAGACCTAATATCTGTAATCAAACGTTCCCCCAAACGAGGTTTCCTTTTTTGAATTGTTATTCGTTTTTTTTTTTTTTTTTGATTTTGTCTTTGATTGTTTTTGTCAATGAGTGCATCGACCTTGCCTGTGGCTCCAGTTTGACGGAGCAAGCAGCATGCAAAGCTGGACGCACACAGATGAAAAAAGGTATTGTACGGGGCTATTCTCATGATGCCTAGCTCTCATCTTGAGACATCCTGTGCCTTTTCTGTGCAGCCAAAGCGTTTTTTTTAAAACCTAATTTGTCCAGAGAACTTTGTAGTTTGGTGCATAAAGGGAAGTAATGAGGCAGTTGTGTATTTTGATGAATGCGTTTTTTCCAGCAGAATCTATGTAATTCCAGAATGACTTTCAGCTTTTTGCTCCAAGCTTCGATTGATTAATTTGCCGCTTCCCCCACTGCTACCTCCTTCTGAAAATAATTACGTAAAAAATCAAAAAGCGGGGAAAAGCTAATACGGTTGTTCGACTTGTTTCAAAATGACAATAAACGTAAGAGTTCGATGACACAAACCATGTTTTTACGAGAGCTGGAAAATACGACCGTAGATGAAAGAGGAATACAAGGTTTTTTTTTTTTTTCCTCTCAATTCGATGAGCGTTGCAGCCGTATGAACAGGGTGTCTGAT
>JADBJO010000576.1:105000-107500 GCA_016801955.1 Conus betulinus
TACCCCCCCTGCTTGTCAACTACGCTTCCCAAGTAGACAAATAGAATCTACTTCCCTGATGGGCTCGCCTCCGACTGTGACTGGGCTGCTGCCTTTGGTGTTGATCTTCATCAGCTCAGTCTTCTTCTTCTTTATCTTGAGCCCAGTTCCTGCTGATGTTGTCTCAAGGTGGGTGGTCTTGTCTGCATCTGTGTGTGTGACTGTGGGAGAGGAGGAGTGCCTGGTCGTCAGCAAAGTCAAGGTCATCTAGCTGCGTCCAGAGTATCCCATTGTTCCAGACATCCTGGCGCACTCCTGTCTTCACCTCAAAACCGTCTGACAACTGGCTTGCATGAGCCACCCTGCAGTTCATATCCTGGTAAATACACCGGATGAGAGAGAGAGAGAGAGAGAGAGAGAGAGAGAGAGAGAGAGAGAGAGAGAGAGAGAGAGAGAGAGAGAGAGAGATAGAGAGAGAGAGGTAGAGAGAGAGAGAGCTGATTTTAGATCTCTTGTGGTATTCCATAGAAGCTGCTTTAGTCCAACATGAATACGATGATGATGTCTTGCCCCTGCCTGGGTCTTGTCAGTTGGCTTGCACGTGAGATACGTCACGAATTTGAATGTCACTGGCTTTTCTATTTCAAACGTGATTCAGAGATTGCTTCTCTTTACAACATGTAGTACTTACTGTCATCTAAGATAGAGGTAATGTAGTGACCTGACAGTGTACGGTCTTTGTTACCGCAGTGACAAATTCGAGGCCAAAAGTCGTGATGAATACTACTGGACCACAATGACCTGTTAATTGGCCTTGAACCAACAGGAGGTATTGGAGCTTTTTGGACCTTAAAAACCACATTGATCCAATTTAGGCCACATTGACAATCTCCTCAATATGTGGCCCCACACCTTGTGACCTTGAGTCGGTTTGACTCGGACATAATGTGACATCGATCCTCTGATAATGCTGCCTTATAACAGGTCACCATGACTCGGGCTGACAGTGGCCTTCAATAGCAAGAGGTGTCTGCTTGGCCTGTGTTCATTGGTATTTGCTTCTCCGGCAGCTGTCTCAGCATCATGAATAAGGAACACTGTCAGCGGGACACCCCACAGTTCGCAGTCTGTATACTGGTAGTCCGTGGCCAGTCTTGCGACAGACCTTCCGGAGGACGCAAGCAGAGATGTCACAGGTGCACGTATGAAAGTCATTTGCGTCTAAGACGCGTACTGCATCATTCGACCTTCCATTAAGCATGGGCATGAACTGATGATGGTGTTTGTTCATGTGTACCTCCCCGGAGTTCTTGGTGCTGCTGATTACGTTGTCTTGATGTAAACAAATGCCGGTTCCAGAACCTCTCTGTCATTTGTGAGTGGCTCTTGCTGTGGTGTACCTGCCGGTAGAAAGGGATATCGCTCTTTCAACGCTCAGGGCCGTTGTAGTGAGCAGGTCCGTTCATCATTATGGCATGGTTTCAAATTTAAGGAGGGAAAACGTGAACCCCGGCATCCGAAAGTTTTTTTTAAAACACGGTGATTACAATTCATTACATACGGCAAGAATAATGGGTCCCATCACCGCCACAAACAGGTGAAAAAGAGACTTACGTCTTGCGGTCCACCAACCGTTAACAAAATATCTGGCTCAGACCAAAGAGCTCCTACGATCGATTCAACCACCGGGCCTGAACGGTTAACTTCCGCAACTTCAGCACAGAACGACCCTGACCGTTAAAATTAAAATTAAAAGAAAATGCGGATGACGATGTCTGCCTCAGTACGAATAAACTAACTTCATTTCAGACATCCGTGTAGGGTCGTTCACGTCCTTTGCTGTTGCGGTCCAGCCAACCGCAAAGGGCCTCAAACAACTATATGACAAGTCTTTTTGGATAAAAATAAAAACTGTACAGTGGGTAGTTAAGTTCCATTGTGAAGAGTGTGTATAATATTTACTACCTTGTCAGATTACAACCCTTACCCCCTCCCCCCCCCCCCCCCCCCCCCCCCCAAAAAAAAAAGGAAAAAAGCAGAAAGAAAAAAATGGCATGTCATAAACTGGCATGTCAAAAACGTTTCCAGAAGAAAGACAGGGGACTAGTTCACAAAGTCAGGGGACTAGTTCACACAGTCAGGGGAATAGTTCACAAAGTCAGGGGAATAGTTCACAAAGTCAGGGGAATAGTTCACACAGTCAGGGGAATAGTTCACAAAGTCAGGGGACTAGTTCACGTTGTCAGGGGACTAGTTCACACAGTCAGGGAATAGTTCACAAAGTCAGGGGACTAGTTCACACAGTCAGGGGAATAGTTCCCAAAATCAGATAAAGACAATAATAAAGGGAAAAAAAAAGACATCAAAGAGAGTAAACAGATGAAGTTACTAGCACACAACAGACAAAAGAGGAAGGGGGGAAGGAGGGGAGGGGCTGTTCTGTAAAAGACCCCAGCATCCCAACAAGGAATCGGTCAGTGGAACCTCAGGCGAAATGAAATACTAATAACATGCTTGAAGG
>JADBJO010000576.1:112500-120000 GCA_016801955.1 Conus betulinus
GAGAGAGAGAGAGGGGGGGGAGGAATAATGAATCCTCCTCCCCGGCCCTGCTTTCTTCTGACCTTTTCCTCAAGCAATGCACACAGGTTTCTTTCCCTTTGAGGTGCTGCGGGGAGGGGGAAGCAGTCCTGTACTGTCGGCATCTTCCAGGAAGTAGGCGGGTCTGGTGGCATCGGGTTCTAAATCTTTTCAGCGACCAGGTGACTGTATAGGATAATCTTGCCCTGGCCGTATCGATTACCTGGCACTGATTAATTTGGCCTTTCGCGCTGTATCAAACGCCCAAAACGTTAAAGTCAGCAAGAAAGTGTCCATTATTAGCAATACAACATACAGACTTGCATGGTGCGAGAGACTTGGAGAAAAAAAAAAGGGGGGGGGGGGGGGGGGAGAGAGCACGCCTTTACCCCCCCCCCCCCCCCCAAAAAAAAAAAAAAAAAAAAAAAAAGAGAGAAAATAAAGGAGGGGAAAAATTGACCTTTCTTCAATTGGACAGGGAGTCAGCTGCTCCTCCACACGAGACAAGGCGTATTTTCAATGTCATAGGAAGTGGAGGAGCAGGAGACACGGAGAGGTCTCTTCTTTTTGACACCTTTCTCTCAAGTTTTACTTACTGCAGTTCCCAAATCGATTTACAGTCAACGTTTCGTTCTACTTCTGCGTCGTTTGGCTGACTTCTCTGTGAAAATTTCAACAGACAGGAGGTGTGTGTTGCCTTTAATGACGTTGTGGCTGTCAAAGCATTGATGTCGTACCCTGCTGTGACGTCGCATTGACGTCACTGGCTCTAGCACTCCGGAGGATTCAACCGTATGTTTGACAATCTCGCAGCATACTAGTTTTTTAAAAATTTTATTTAAAGGAAATAAATGATGGGGGAAAAGAGGAATTCAGGAGTAAGTTAGGGAAAAGTGGCTTTTTATCAGGTTTTCTGCTAATCGGGACACATCGTTCGCCCATCTTGCATTATCCTATCAGTTCATTGATATCATTATTAAAATAAATCTGCTTTGATAGTTCTCTCTCTCTCTCACGCACACACACACACTCACACACACAAGCACACACACACACACACACACACACACACACACACACACACACACACACACACACACACACACACACACACACACTCATCTCACTCGTTCTGTGTCTCTTCTCTCTGTCTGTCTGTCTTTCTCTCTCTCTTTTTGTTCTCTCTCTCTCTCTCTCTCTCTCTCTCTCTCTCTCTCTCTCTCTCTCTCTCACATACACACACGCACGCACGCACACAAAAGCGCATTCAAGCACTCATATGTACCTGAACGTCTTAACCCTAAGGTGGTCGCCACGGCTTGGGCCTAAAACCTTGTCATGATTTTCATAGGAACTATTATATCCTCAGGCCTACTTGAAAGGTCAATAGTTATTGTGCAGCGATATTTTCTGGCATTGTGGGTTCGAGCAGTTCAACTTTCGGAAGGCGGTGGATGGCTGACTGCATATTGAGTTGACATGGACATTTTTTTTCCTTAATTACACATGATGCTTTGTTTGGCTCGAAAAGTGAAGTAATTCAACGGGGGACGTCACAGATTACTTCAAACTGTATCTGACATGCATGACATTGAATGTATCTTCATACGTATATTTTTAATCACCGACAGAAATCAATGAAGCCTCTTAAATAATTGCTTTCAACGCAAAGTGTGTGTGTGTGTGTGTGTGTGTGTGGGGGGGGGGGGGGGGGGGGGGGGGGCATTTTTGACGTTCACAGTTTTTAGGCAGAAGCATGAGGTCCTTTCTTTGTTCAGATAGACCGGCCTGTTTGATGTTCACTGTTTTAGACAGAGGTATGAGGTCCTTTCTTTGTTCAGATAGACCGGCCTGTTTGATGTTCACTGTTTTAGACAGAGGTATGAGGTCCTTTCTTTGTTCAGATGGACCGGCCTGTTTGATGTTCACTGTTTTAGACAGAGGTATGAGGTCCTTTCTTTGTTCAGATGGACCGGCCTGTTTTGATATATTCTGCAACCTCCATACACACTCAGGAAATGAAGGCGGGAGATGGCAGTGAAACATTAAGGGCCGTCATGAGGACCAAATCTTTCTTGTTTTCCACCCTCCCCCTTTTCTTTCTTTGGTTATTGTAGTTCCACTGCCTCATTAGCTAGCTGTATTTTGCAAAGATAACTATCTGGAAGGTTTGGATTTGGGGGAGAGAGAGAGAGAGAGAGAGAGAGAGAGAGAGAGAGAGAGAGAGAGAGAGAGAGAGAGAGAGAGCAGTGTAGGGAAAACATGAATACAGTTCAAAGAAAAAAAAAGCACAAGCTAGAGAGAGAGGGGTTGAGAGAAAGAAAGAGAAAAGAGAGAGAGAGAGAGAGAGAGAGAGAGAGAGAGAGAGAGAGAGAGAGAGATAGAGTGAGAGAGAGAGAGCAGTGTAGGGAAAACATGAATACAGTTCAAAGAAAAAAAAAAAGCACAAGCAGAACATAGGAGCACAAATTAAAAGACTCGAAGACGAGTTCCATGGAAAGACTACGTTGAAATCAAAACGATTCAGCTCTCTCCCCCGTCTACCCTGTTTTCAGTAGTGGAGCGTAGGATGGAAATGAGTTATCTCGTTAGGAACCCGAACCATTGTCTTCGTTTACTCGATTACTGCTTGGAAGTAGATAAGAGCGGGGCTGTAATAGTATTGGGATGTAATGAAACTACAAGGGGAAACTCTGAAGCGGAAAATTCAGAGTGATGGCTACGTTTTTGATCACTCTCTGCACAACCTTCATTACACAATTTTGTGGAAAATCCTATTTGAGCTCCGGCAGTCAGTTACACTTAAATATTTCTAATGATTGATTTTATTAGTTGGAGAGGGAAAGTGATTCTGAGATGTAAGAAATCATGGGTTTCATCGAACGGGAATTAGAACGTATAGCTTTAATCATTGACAGAAATTAGTCAAGTGAAAACTTGATTACAGTTGTTCGACATAAGAAAGAGCGTCTTTGAAGCTGCATTAAGTCCAGGAGAAGTATGACGTAACCTGTTTTTGCAGATGGACGGGAAGTTTGTCGTATTCTACTACAGCCGTCATACGACCTGCTCTGGAAGTTGTCACGAGAAATGCATCGCTAATTCCAGTGTCACTGGCTGGTAGAGGATTCAGAGAGCACTTCTTCTAGCGGGCCGTTATGTCTTTCACCCAACGCCAGACATGCTTCAGTAACTTGACGGGTCAAGGTCTTTGTTATGATAGTAATATATTCAAGGTGAAAGGTTATGGCCCTCAAATTGGATGAGTGTGACCTATTTTTAAATAGATTATTCAGACAAAAGATGATTATTTTGACGTATTTCAGCCTGAAAAGTCACCGTGAATCGATTAAAAGTCAGTCACATTGATCTTCCATCCTCATCCATGTCATCTCGGGAAGTGAACCCAGAGCCAGTTTGACTCTGGCATAATGTCATGTTCATCCTGTAATGTCACACTGTTGCTTTGCTTACACGACCTCAAGTATAAGTAGATGCCTGTTCGGCACAGTGCAGGTCCGAACAATGATATTGTGTTCATTGGTATCCACCTCTCCGTTGTTTCGCACAGCCTCTCGAATGAGAAACAAGGAGCAAGACATCCCAAAGTCTGTACATTGCCGTAACTTCCTGCTTTCAGACAGTTTTGTAGCAAGCCCCTTGGAGGGTGGAAGCACTTGTTCGGCTTTCGAAAAGCTATTTGCGTTCCAGATTTGTTCTGGGTTATTTCAACCTTCCGTCGACCATGAGTATGGATCTACAGTGGTATTTATTGAAGTGTAACGCACCGTCTGTCCGAAGCGGTGCTGATTTCTGGCGTGTTTCAACGTTCTGTACAGTATGGGCCTTCACTGACGTTGGTGTGTATCAGCGGCTGACCTTGGTGTTACTGCTCACGTTGCATTGGTCTCAACAAATGCCGGCTCTAGTTCAATAACCTCTCAGTCATTCTGGAGTGGCTATAGCAGCGGAGCGCCTGCAGGCATAGTGGGACCACGTGTTTTTCAACTCCCAACGCTCTTCTGTGTTGAAATGGTGGAAAAGAGATTATGACGGAAGCAATGAGACTTTTATGTTCGCGGTAAATGAGGTATGATCAGATGATGACGCCAAGGACTAGAATCGATCTTAGGACCTCTTTTTTTTTTTTTAAGGCTATTTGTCATCTTGTTCGGTCACTACATGTTACTGATATTCACCACTGCACAGCGATGATGAAACCCATTCTCTGCTGCATATGCAGCAGATTGAAAACAACATACGTCAGACTTTGAATGCCGAGTGATATTGTTCACTTCTTTGAGCTTGAAATGATAAAAGATTAATATACTTTTAAAAAATTGCCGTAGTGGTGAATTTAGATGTGAACCTGCAATGTTTTACTCACCATGTTATTTATTCAAGCAACTTAGTAGGGAGTGCCTCATCCCACGTGTTGCCCCTTTTTTCTGCATGTCGACACTGGAGGGACCCACAGTCTAATGGCTGGACCGTTTTGCCAGCAGAGCTGACCGCAGTGAGTTCGAACACTTTTGAGGTGGGATTTTTACGACTTGAAAACCTACTCAGTCCACTCAGCAATGAGTGAGCACGTGATAAAGGTCCGGGAATTCAAAGCGTCAGAACGAGAGGAATGGCGCTGCCTTCAATAATACCATGTCTCCAACACGGTGGATCTGTAGTAAGTCACAGCCCTAAAGGTCACTGGCTGTGGACTTTCCCCTGTACATTAAATCACATTATTGGAATGAAATTATTTTTCCTGAATGTTTTTGTGCTCATTAAAAAAAAATCATTTTAGACCCACATGTTAAAAGTCAAAGGATTATGAAATCACTTGGATGCTGCATCCAATGAACAGAGCTGATTTCATCTCACCTCTGTGGGTTCCACTTTCCACCGCTCTTGTATTTTGTGATAAACTTTAGGATAATAATTGACATATATCATAGGGTGGCCTATGCTAATCGACTGAGGCGAAGAGCAAAAGGTCAGCTGACGAGGCTGAATTATCAGCTAATTTGCTGAGAACACTCTAACGTAAAATATGAAAACCCCACAGCTACACTAATGATATGAGCTGTATTTGCCGTGAAGACATTAACTTCATTACCTTATTTTAGGCATCAGTCTAGGGTCATTTTTGTGTTCTGTGTTTTGTAATCTTGCCAATCAGACGAGGGCCTCTCCTGGGAGGCATGGAAGTAAGTAGGAGAGAAAAAGGATTACATCCTTATGGATAATAAACAACAAAGACAGTTGTGACCAACAAAAGACAAGACAGTTAATGATATGATAGCTAAACTATTGACAAAAAATGGTTGACAACTATTGATAGGGAAATGGCTTACAAAATCAGATTAAAAAGAAGGGAATAAGGAAGAAATCTATTGAAAATTTGAAAAGGAGGCAGAGTCAAAAAGTGATGGAAAAGAAAGTTATTAGCAATGAACTTCCGGAAGAAGGAGCAGCTATTTGTACCGAAAGATCCACACCGCGAACTAGTCCAGGAAGCCTCAGACCAAACATTTTTAAATGCTTAAATCTGTCATCTGTGTACAGTATATCACGAGATGTTAGAGAAATTGAATGAAACTAAGCCACACAGTGTCTTTTCAATCTCGATGTGTTCATCTTTTGCCTGACACAACCCATCAAACTATGGCCACACGCAATATTGTCTGGGTCGACGAACGCCTCTCTACTATACTCGAAAAAGAGAGAGAGAGAGAGAGAGAGAGAGAGAGAGAGAGAGAGAGAGAGGTTGATTACTGAAATTGGATGCTATTTTGATAGGTTGCCCTTTTTTTTCTGCAACGGCTGTTTGACTGGAACGCAGTGTCGCCGCACGCATCCCAAGGGAACCTCGGAAGTTCAGACGCGGTAGGTCACAGTGTAGCGTGTTTTTGCTCCAGTGCACCTGCTGGGGGGCGGCGGGAGGGGTATTTCCTGTGCACGTTGCCTGTCTGAAGTGATGCATGAAATCACTCCTGGGCCCCCACTGTCATTTGGCGGTAGGGGAGTTACGGGTAGCACGCACCCGCAGATGCCGCTTCCCATGGTGTTCAGGAGGGCTGTCTCGGTGTCCTGGCATACGAAGGACAATGATTGATCAGCGAGTGGCACGTGCTTCGTGGTGTACTGTGGGTATCACGGGACTGGGGACTTTAAAGCAGGAAGAGCGAGAGTAGATAACAGCAACATCCACCAGTCAGTGAGCATTTTACGATCTGTCGAACGATAGTCTGTTGGAGTGTAACACATCAAAATGTAACCGGTTTCTTGTTTATTTGTGGAATTCTAAAAAAAAAGTGTATGAATTAATTTTTTTTTCTCTTATCTTTACCATTTACAGACGACATTTTTTGTTGTTGTCTTGCAGGCTTAGGTGACAAACGAACAGAAAGAATCGAAAAACAGATACTCTCTCTTACTCTGTTGTTACCTTTTCCCGCACTTTCTTTATAAATGATTATGAATACGTTGGACTGTCCTATTATCTATAAACTGAAAGATTTGTCACTATAGGCAGATGGTTTGCAGACCTGGGCTGGTCACTTTTCATGGAGAGTAAAACTATACTGACTTCCATAAAAAAAACGCGAAAACAAAACATGCTGAAGGTTGGGGGTGAATTTTATTGGTCACAATTGTACAGAGTGGAAGCGAGAATTCAACGTGATTTGATTCATTACACCGGTAATGTGTGAAAACGTCATCAGCAATATGTCTTTTGTGTGGAAAATCCAAGGTCACGTGACAAACCAGCTTAAAGTCCTAATACCGTGTGTGGCCACCATTTGCGTTGACAACTGCTTGACACCTGCGGCTCATTGAGTGGACCAGGTGGTTGATGCGTCCCCTTGGCACACCAGCCCACACATGGACGATGGCCTGGTGAAGTTGAGCTGCTGTTGCTGGTCGTAGTAGACGCAGGAGGTCCAACCGTCTGCCAAGTTCATCCCAAAAATGTTCTATTGGGTTTTAAATCGGGGCTGAGGGCTGGCCAGGGCAGCACATTGACGTTGTTATGCTGAAAGAAATTGCTGGGTGGCCCTGGCGGTGTGTGGTCTTGCAGTGTCCTGTTGGAATGTCCAGTTTGGGTGTGTTGCGCAAAAAAAAGGAACGACATGGGGTCTGAGCACCTGGTTGATGTAGCGCTGTGCATTAACACCCTGTGTCCGCGACCAGGACCAATGTTCTGAAAGATGACTGGTCCTATGGCGTGGTTAATGCCAATTGCACCCCATATCATAACGTTCGGGCCTCCCCAGGGGTTCCGCTCTACCACACAGGAGTCAGCATAGCGTTCAACAGGTCGACACCATATTCTGACACGACCGTCAGCCATGACAATACAAAAAACGGCTGTGAGAACAGTATGCGTCCCCACTGCTGCCTGCGCCAATTATTCGGGCTTGTGCCTACTGCAGCCTGTCCTGCCGGTGTCTTGGTGTCAGTACCGGACCTCTGTGAGGACGC
>JADBJO010000576.1:125000-130000 GCA_016801955.1 Conus betulinus
CCTCCCTGCCCTCCATGCCCGTCTGTCTCTGTGTCCGTCTGTCTGTCTGTCTGTCTGTCTCTCTCTCTGTTTCGCTCACTCATCTTCCCTCACTCCTTCTCTCTCTTTTCCTCTCACCCCCTCTTTCTCCCTCCCTCATGCTTCCCCATCTCTCCTGTGTTTATATTCTGCCCTGCCTTATTACCTTTTTTTGTCTGTCTGCCTTTGTTCCTATCTTGTGATCTCTCTCTCTCTCTCTCTCTCTCTCTCTCTCTCTCTCTCTCTCTCTCTCTCTCCTCTCCTCCCCCTCCCTCCCTCACTCTCTCTCTTTTACACACTCAAATTGATATACACATAAGCATATACACATAAGCAAGACACATGGGCATTCACTTACTCTCTCTTTGTTTTACCGTGTATTTTGATTGTCTGTGTATGTCTTTTGGAGATGTCATTTCTTTTTTCTGTTTCTCCCAATTTCTACAAACACACCGAACATTGACTCAACCACTATTGATTAAGGAGTACCCGCACATTAAACATTTATTTGCCGATTGGCGGTGACAAACAATCAGTGACAAATACACCAAACATTCGTTGCTGACTGTCGTTGACAAACACCAAATATTCGTTCGCTTATTGCCATGAGCAACAGAATCAAAAACATTAACAATCAGAACATATATTCATCAAAACATCAAACTCCAGAGGACAGGAGGCAGAAGACTGGCAGATCGACCAGCAACTACACCTGCTGCACCTCCCAGATGACCCTCCTATAATCTACTCACGCAGCTGGCTAACGTCATCAACACCCAGACTTTGTCTTTGCCACCAACAACCTGCAGGCAAGTACAGAAAGGACACTGTTAGACCAGTTAGCTGGTAGTGACCACAGACCTGTCAAGCTTTCTTTCAACCTCAACCGCCATCCAGTAGTCTGCAAACCACTGCTCAGATGGAACTATAAGAAAGCTAATACACAGTTAACATCAACACCCGACGAAAAGACGTAAACCCTATGATCAAGGCTTTCAATGCAACAATATTAAAAGCAGCTGCAGAAACTCCAGCAGTTGGAAGATCAAGTAAATGCAGCAAGAGAAAAAGTAGAGAAAGAACCAATAACAGAAAACATCCTGACATACCTGACCAACAGAAAAAAGCCGAGTACAAAATATAGAAAGCACCAGAGCAAGCAAAAAGTAATGAAAGAAGGCGTCTCAAAAGGTGGGGTTCTGTCTCCCACGTTGTTTATCATCTTCATGAATGAAATCCTAGATGACACCCCTGCATGGATCCATGGTGCAATTTATGCAGATGATCTTGTCATCAGGTGCTCTGAACAATACGTTACAACTGCCAAAGTAAGGATCCAGGAGGCCATGAACAAGATCGAGACATGGACAAAGAAATGGCTTGTGAACATCAATGCCAGAAAAAACAGCATACACCATCTTCAGCCTGGCTACCAAAGAACAAAGTGCACGGCTCCGGGTGAATGGTCACGTCCTCCAACAGGACAAGTCACCAACTTATCTAGGATTCACCTTTGACTCAAGAATGACCTGGAAACGACAGATCAACAACTGCACGGCAAGAGCCAGACTGCGCCCGGCATTGATGAAAAAATTATCGGGAACATCCAGGGGCGAGACCAGACCATACCATTCAGAAGAAGTTGTACCTTGGATGAGTAAGACCTGTCCTTGAATATGGAGCAACTACATGGGGAACAGCATCCAAATCCAACTTTAACCAGGCCTCTAGAATCCAGAATCAGGCATCTGGATCATTACAGGTGCACTCAAGTCAACTCCGATCCAAGCCATGGATACTCTGACAGGACTTCAGAACCTCGAAAGCAGACGAAATACTAAAGTTATCATACAGCCTGCCAAAGGACAATGAATCACCCCATGCACAAAAGAATGTTAGAGCCCACCAAGTGCAGACTGAAGCGCAGCAGCTTGTGCACAACGCACACAGACTTGAGAGACAGGATTCTGATCTTTCCAGCAAGGGAACAAAACAGTCCCGTCACACAGTTCACTTCCATCATGGAGAAGAAATCAATTCCCAGAAATCAGAGTCACCATTCCTGGCATTCTTACAAAGAGCACACGGTCAGAACTGGAGAGGAAAGCAGTAAACACTTGACTACACAGAGTAAACATACCCCAAAGAGTTCTGGACACATGCATATACAGGTGGCTTAGCAGAAGAGGGTACCAAAAACGGAGGTGGAGGAGTTCTCCTGAAGCTGATGGATGGAACTCCTGTCCGACAAGCAAGTTCCGACAAGCTCCACAAACTTCAAGGCTGAGGCAGATGCACTACAGTCAGCGGCCAGAACGCTGTGTGAGAACAGAGGGGCCATTTATACCCAAAGTCGTCATTTTTTCTGATGCTTTATCTGTACTGCAGGCTGTTAAAGATCATCGAAATAAGGAATATCAACTTCCTTGTCTCTACCCTGGCCATTCTGCAGCAGTCCACTGAGAACACCGTCATCCAGCAGCAGTCCACTCTGAATACTGTCATGGCAATAAGGAAGCTGACCAATTGGCAAAGGAAGAAGGACAACAGCCCCAACTGGAGCAGGAAGTCTCCTTTGAAGAAATCAAAAGCATTATCAAGGAGAAGCAAAAATGAAGATGGCTTGAGCACCACCCAGACTTCAACCCGGGGGAATGCATACTACCTGCTGCCCAGATCAGACCAAGTGAACATTGTGAGACGTGAACTTCAGACTGAAACATCACATGTTCACCAAATTGCACACTGGCGAGTCTTCAGGTGTCCATGCAGTACAGCGCCAGTGACAGTGGAACACTTCCTGCAGGACTGTCCCACACATGAAAAGTTGAGAGCAGAGACCTGGCCTGCCAACACACCGATGAGGGAAAAAGCTTTATGGATCAATGGAGGGCCTCCGCCGTACAGCAACCTTCGTCAGTGCCTCTGGGGGTCCTGTCTGAGTGAACGAAAACGAAGAAAGAAAATCAATGCGATTTGGTATAGACCCACTGATCATTTGTTTGTTGACTGGTAGTGACGATCATACAAATATTCAGTCACTGGCTGTTTGTGACATTGAGACGTGACCATCACAACCATAAACATTAAACATCGGAACATATATTTATCACTGCCGTTAGGAATAGACTCGCTAATCATTTGTTTAGTGACTGGTAATAACAGTCATTCAAAACATTCAGTCACTGACTGTGATATACCAAATATTCCTACGCCGACGTGTGACAAGCACGGTAACATTACTTTCTGACTGTCGTGGGAAAAAACCACACCAAATGTTCCGTAGCTGGCAGTTTCTGGCGTATGCTTGCAGATGATAAACGTGACGCAGTGCCTTTGGACGCAGCAAAAATTATACAGGGAGGAGAGGGGTTGGAAAGGGAGGGGGCGTGAGCAAGAGATGGGGTGGGGAAGAGAGATGGAATAGGGTGAAACAGTCAAGTCTGTCATGAGGGGCAAAGCTTCCATGGTGAGCAGGGAGATAGCAGACAAATCAATGCGACTTTGATCTCTTTCTTGTGCCACCGCATCATCAGCTGGCTCTGTCACTTTTGACATGCAAAGATGGCCATCAGGGAGGATACCAATCAATCCATCAGGGAGGAGACCAATCACTGGAAGAGAGAAAAGGTGTGTGTGTGTGTGTGTGTGTGTGTGTGTGGGTGTGTGTGTGTGTGTGTGTGTGTGTGTGTGTGTGTGTGTGTGTGTGTGTGTGTGTGCGTGCGCGCGCGCGCGCGCACTCGTGCGTACGTGCATGAGTGTGTGCGTGCGTGTGTGTGTGCATGTGTGTGTGCGCGCGCGCGCGCGCGCGTGTGTGTGTGGAGAGAGAGAGAGGGGGGGGGGGGGGGGGGGAGGGGGGGGGGGGGAATCAAACGATTGATCCTTCTGTCATCATTCCCAGCTCTTTCAGCAATAACTGGGGAGAATGGAAATCAGACCGTCTCGATCAGGTTCTGAACCACTGTCTTTGTGTCACTGGTTGCAGCTTGCAAGCAGATAGGTACGAAACTGTAATGAGTAATTGATGTTGGAAAAATGACATATAACAGTAACTTGGAAAGGTAAGATTGAAGAAAAAGATTACGTCTGTGACGACTTCTTTCACAACATTTTCAAAAATTAGATCTTCCTCAGGGTTGAATTTAGCTCTACAGGGTGTGTAAGTTCAGGATGTAATAGATTAATTCCATCCACATCTGTCATGTGTGGCACTGAAGCAGCTTGACATTTATTTCTGTAATAGTGGGCAGAAATCAATCAGTCGAGTGAAACCTCTTGGATGCAGTTTCCGGTAAAAAGAGTCGGTGTCTCTGAAGGTGTCGTAAGTCCGATAGAATTATAATGTCCGAACTTTGAGCAATGGACTGGCCATATGGTATGCTGTATTCTTCGGTCTTCGGATGCTGTCTGCGTTTGGCTGGCACGTGACAACGTGTTTTTTTTCTCTCAGTCGTGTATATCGAGGTCAAAGGTCACGTAAACCTTATTGGATCACTTTGGCCTTAAAGATTTGCCGTGACCGTGTGAAGGTTATTTTGACGCATTGAACCTGAAAATGCCAGTTAATGCCACCTTGACCTTTCACCTGGATATGTGCCACTGTGCCTTGTGTCCCAGAGTCAGTTTGATATGTCACATTGATCCTTTGATCACCTTGCTCTGCAACAGGTCACTGTGACTCAGGACGACCCTAACCTTTAATATGAACAGGTGTCATGTTGGCCTGTTTCAGGTCTCCATCATCATATTGCTGCAATTTGTAATTGCATTCAGCCCAGCCCTGCGACTTGGGAACACCGTTTGCAGGACATTCAAAAGTTTGCACGCAGCAAGATGGCTGACAATGGTCACGTCTTGTACTCTCAGTTTTGCAGCAGACTTTTAGGACGAAAGGAATCGCTGCTGATCCGTTTTCTTACAGGGGAATATAAAAACCGTTTCATTTCAAGATCCGCTCTGAATGATTTCAACATTCATTCGAC
>JADBJO010000576.1:135000-150000 GCA_016801955.1 Conus betulinus
TAAAGGGTTGTGACTTTTCAGTCTGAGAGATGGGTTAATAGCCTTTGCATGCTGGTTAGGTGAAACCGTCTTCTCATACTCCGTGGACAGCTACTGCAGCGTTTCATACATGAGGACAACACTCCTGCTTGTATAATCACTTACTCCACAGACTAATTTAAAGCTGATATATGCTGAATAGAGGTGGCGATTCAATTTTACAGTTACGTACATCAATATGTACATGAACCAGAATACTAAAAGAAATAAAAATCTAAAAAATCTTAAAAAAAAAAAAAAAAAAAAAAAAAAAAAAGGGGAAAATGTGGAAAACAAATATAGCACACACACACAAAAATAATAAAAACAGAAGGTAAGGTAAGGTAGTGTTGCTTATAGCCCAGCCAACCGCTGGGGTGTCGCCGCGTAGAAGTCAACTTACAAGTCATCCATTCACACAACCTTTTAAAATACATCTTCTACAAAGCAGAAGACGCTTATCTTAATACAAAATACGAAAGACATGTTTCTTCAAATCTGTTATTTTCAGACGCTGCAGAATGTTTCAGTCATATCATACACATTTTGATTTGAAAACGGTGAATGGAGTTTATCATCCATCTGAAACTCTTCGTCACCGACATTTAACGTGCTAGTTAGAAATATGCTCTCTCTCTCTCTCTCTCTCTCTCTCTCTCTCTCTCTCTCTCTCTCTCTCTCTCTCTCTCTCACACACACACACACACACACACACACACACACACACACACACGCACACGCGCGCTCGCACAAACACACATACAGGCACACACAACCCTGTCTATTTTTTTTTTTTTTTTTTCATAGGTGTGTGTGTGTGTGTGTGTGTGTGTGTGTGTGTGTGTGTGTGTGTGTGTTTCCTGTTTTTCTCTTCCTGTTTTTTGTACCCAAGTTCTTATAGAACAGGGAGTACTTTGGAATGGGAACAAAGAAATACTGTCTGTGTGCGTGTGTGTGTCTGTCCGTCCGTGGTCAAAATGTGTTCCACTCGCTCCAGACAAAACTACTGGGCCGATCTTTCTGAAATTTGTAGGTATGTTTATTATGGGTCACGGATGATGCCCGATGTTTTAGTTTACGGTTATAGCCGTTACTAACGACTGTAACGGCCTGTAGCGGTATTTCTTCTTTATGGAATATCTCAGAAAGTACTTGGCCGATCTTGTGAAAATTAGCAGGTATGTTCATTATGGGTCACAGATGATGCCCGATGTTTTAGTTTACTGTTATAGCCGTTACTAACGGCTTTAACTGCCCATAACGGTTTTTCTTCTTTGTAGAATATATCAGAAAGTACTTGGCCGATCTTCGTGAAAATTTGTAGGTATATTCATTATGGGGGCGACGGATGATGCCCGACGTTTTAGTTTACCGTTATATCCTTTACTAACGGCTTTGACGGCCCCTAACGGTTTTTTCTTCTTTATGGAATATCTCAGAAAGTACTTGGCTGATCTTTCTGAAAGTTTGTAGGTATGTTCAGTATAGGTCATGAATGATGCCCGGTGTTTAAGTTTACCGTTATAGCCGTTACTAAGGCCCATAATGGTTTTCTTCTTTATGGAAAATCTCAGAAAGTACTTGGCCGATCTTTCAGAAAATTTGAAAGTATGTTCATTATAGGTCACAGATGATGGCCCGATGTTTACCAGAATAGCAATTACTAACGGTTACACCAGCCCAAGACGGTTTTTCCTCATTTTGGAATATCTCACGCGTATTCAGGATAAACTGGAGTACGTTTGTATGCTTTGCATCTCGTTTTAACTTTTGTTCCTTCACTTACACAATCCTGTTTTACAAAGAAGCGCCTGGAAGAAATTCAGTGCTGTCTGTTGGTATTTGAAGGAAGAAACTTCATTGAAGAGGCAACAACATATTTAGAATTCTTTGGGAGTATGATCATTGTTCGGGGGGGGGGGGGGGGGGGGGGGGGGGGGGGGAATCATCATTTTTTGCTGATTGTACATAGTCTGAGGCGAGGATCAGTTTTGCCCTTCACCGGCTAGACACAGGAGTTACATACCCTTCCACATAGACTGCAGATGCAAAGTCGGTATGTGTGTGAGAGAGAGAGAGAGAGAGAGAGAGAGAGAGAGAGAGAGAGAGAGAGAGAGAGAGAGAGAGAGAGAGATTTATTTAATCACCTTTTTTTCCCAGTTTACGTATCGGAATTCAGGATTCCGCTCTCACTTTACTTTTTCTTTGCATTTCATCATCGCTTTGCTTCTGTCTCTGAGGAAACTCAATACTCAGGAGGGCAATGCTGGCTAGAACTGCCTTATGGCTGTCACAGCAATGGGCGTCGTATTTTGCTGTGACGTCGTTGCTGACGTCGCCGGCTCTAGTAGGCCATACACTGGAGGATTGAAGCTGATGCTGGAAATCTTTGAAGGCTTTTCTAAAATCGAAACGAAGTAAATGAAAAAAAAAAGAGGAATTTAGGAGTTAGGTTTGGAAGATTAGGTTTTCTTTTCTTCGGGTATCTAAGATTTTGGTCATCGATTGTTCGTTATGTCTCGTACGCTCAGTACGTTCTCTGTGTTGTGTGTGTGTGTGTGTGTGTGTGTGTGTGTGTGTGTGTGTGTGCGTGCGTGCGTGCGTGTGTGTGTGTGTTTTGTAATTAGATTTGATTTTGGATACAAAAATGTGTTTTCTCTATCTCGCAGTCTGTTTGATTGTATGCCTCTCTCTTTCTCTCTCTCTCTCTCTCTCTCTCTCTCTCTCTCTCTCTCTCTCTCTCTCTCTCTCTCTCACACACACACACACACACACACACACACACATCCACATTGCAACACATATGCGCATGGGACTCAGTCTCTCTTTGCGCATCTGGTTGCCGATTTATGTCATTCTGCCACTGGGAGGTGCTGTTCCTGTGTTGCAGAATCTCCCGATTTCTCCAGACCCAACAAACATCTGCTCAACGATTGTTGCTTACCGGGTTATGCGCACATCAAACATTCATTGGACTTGTGACAAAGAATCGTCGGTTGAGGGCTGGTGGCAAACACAACAAACGTTTATTGCTGACTGTTGGTAACAAACACCAAATATTCGTTCCTTGACCCTCGTCGCCAGCGCAACTACAAACAGTCAGACATATATTCATTACTGTTTTTAGTGTGACAGACTCGCTAACCATTCGTTCGTTGACTTGTAGTGACAATCATACAACATTCATTCAGTCACTCACTGTCGGTGACAAACTAAACATGGGTTTATTTGTGTGTGACAAACACGGCGAATATTACTGTGCTGACTGTCGTGAACAAAAGACACCAAAACGTTCGTTGGCTGACTGTTAGCGGCAAATGATTGCAGCAGACAAACGCAGTGCAGTCCCCTCGCAAGCAGCAAAGGTACCACTCTAGGAAGAAAAAAGGATTGGGAAGGGAAGGGGTGAGAGTGGAGGAAGAGTTGGTTGAGGAGAGGGGTGGAGTGGAGCGAAGCAGCGAAGTTTGTTACGAGGAGCAAAGCTTCCGTGTTGAGCAGGGAGACAGCGGTAAGGTCATAGCGACTTTGATCTCTCTCTCTCTCTCTCTCTCTCTCTCTCTCTCTCTCTCTCTCTCTCTCTCTCTCTCTGTGTGTGTGTGTGTGTGTGTGTGTGTGTGTGTGTGTGTGTGTGCCACCGCATCATCATCTGGCTCTGTCTGTTTTGACATGCAAATAGCCATCAGGGCGGAATTCAGCCAGGGGAGAGAGAGAATGGGGTCGGGGAGTATGTGTGTGTGTGTGTGTGTGTGTGTGTGTGTGTGTGTGTGTGTGTGTGTGTGTGTGTGTGTGTGTGTGTGTGTGTGTGTGTGTTGGGGAGGGGGGGGGGTGCAGGGGGTAGAGGGAGAGGACAAAATCAAAACGATTGAACTTTCTACCATCACTCTCAATCTTTCAGCAGTGACTAGGGAGGATAGAAAATGGCCCGTCCCGTAAGGGCCCTGAAATATCGTCTTTGTACAGTCGTTTGCGGTTTACAAACAGATAGGTTTTGAGCCATGATGGTATTGGGACACAGTGACATTATAGCAGTGGTTTTGAAATGTAAGACTGATGATAAAAACTACATTTTCGTACATTGCTCTTTACACTGCTTGGTGAAGAATCAGAATCTGGCGTAAGTGATCATTTATGTTTCTGTAAACACCTCTTTCAGAGTTGAATTTAGCCCGAGAGGGGAAGTAAAAACGGGATGTAGTAGACTACTTCCGGCTGCATCTGGCATGCGCGCCTTTGAACCAGCGTAGACACTTTTATGATTGTGGGCAGAAATCGATCAGTCAGGGGAAACCTCCTGGTTATATCTTCCGACAGATAGAGTCTGTGTCTTTGAATTAAGTCCGACAGAATTAAATTGTCAGATCTTTGCGCAGATAGAGGGGTCATTTTGTTTTGCGAAATCCACAGCTTTCAGATGGTTTCTGCTGTCAGCTTGGACAGGGGGCAAATATGTCGCGAAAATGAATTCACTGGCTTGTGGACACTTGATACAGAGGCTGTCACACCCAAAGGGTCGCTGTATCTCTTTCATGTAGGCCAGACGAAGCGCAGTGACAGGACAGTACAACGTGTCTATTATCTCTCAGGGGCATTTATCGACGCTAATGTCATGGTGACCATATTGAATCACTTTGGCTTCACAGATGGCCTTGATTCGGTGGAGGGTTTTTGACGCATTGAACCTGAAAAGTTACCCGATCTAGTTAATACCACGTTGGTTAGGTGCCACTGTGCCTTGTTTTCCTAGAGTCAGTTTGCTTGTGACATAAAGTTCATTTATCCTTTCATCATGTTGCTCCATAACAGGTCACATGACTCAAAGTGCACCTGACCTTTAACATGACTAGGTGTCTGGTTGGCCTGGCTCTGTGATGTCTATAAACTTTTCTGTCAGTTGGCTCAGCCCTGCGAATAAGGAGCACCGATAGCAGGACATCCACAACTTAGCACGCCGCATGCAGGTGGACGATGGCCAAGGGTTTGCTCTAAGTTTTGCAGCAGACTGTCGGGAGGATGGAAGGTTTTGCTGTTGGTCTGTTGTCTCGAGGTGTGTTGTGTGTGTGTGTGTGTGTGTGTGTGTGTGTGTGTGTGTGGGGGGGAGGGGGGGGGGGGGGGGGGTGCAGGATATAAAAACTGTTGTCTTCAATTCCACAATCCATTCTGGATGATTTCAACAATTATTTGACTATGGACAATGATGAACAGTGATGTTTATTGATGTGTGACTGCCTGGCTGTCCTTAGTGTTGCATTACCTTACATGCTTATGAACAAATACCCGCTCATGTGAAAAAAACTCTCCATCATCTTCACAGTGGCTCTTGCCGCGAAGTACCTGCTGGTAAAGCAGGATCTTGCGCTTTCAACAACCAAGGCTGTCCTGTAGTGAAGTGATAGAAGTTAGACGGTCACGGTCACTGATGGAATCGAGTTTAGAAGGCCTGCAGGAGAACAACACGCAGCATGTAACTCTCTTTTTCCACCCGTGTGTGGCGAGGATGGCATCCACTATGTAGCGATTTGAAATGACTGTGCGTGACAGTTAAGGATCTGGGTAATGATGCTTTTCAGAAAATGTAATATTGCCATAGTGGTTAACTGAACCACAAAACCGCGTGGGTTGACTGCACAACGAACTACTGGTGAGTTTTGATCGTATTGTTAGGGAGTGCTGAACTTGTCAGATTTTTTTTCCTTCTGCATCTGTCAAACTTAGGGGGGTGGGGGGGGGGGGGGGGGGGGGGGGGTCGTGGTCAAATGTTTAGAGCGTTTGCCTGCGCAGCAGCAGACGATGGTGAGTTCGTCTACCCTATGAAGTCATAATTTTTATGGCTTTAGAACCCTGTCCGTGCACCCACCAGTAAACAAATACCTGATTTTGGAAGTTAAAGCAGCAGAAGGTTAATAGTTAACATTCCCTCCGCCCATTTGGCTGTAGAAATTTTACCTTCCTAACTACACTGTATAAGTAAGCGATTATCCTTATCCTGTATAAGTAAGCGAATTATTTGTGTTCGCATTACTCTGTATTGATTTTGGTAAGCGAATTATCCTTCCTTACACTGTATAAGTTCGAATTATTTGTGTTCGCATCTTATCTCTTTATTTTGATTTTGGGGAAAACACACACACACACACACACACACACACACACACACACACACACACACACACACACACACGCACCGATAGGCCCTCACGCTAAAACTGTAAGGCTTACACAACACTTGATGTTGCATCCAGTGAATGGAACTGGTTTCATCTGATCTCCACGAGCTGCAAATTCCACATGCACCTGCTTTTTGTGATTAAAAACCAGTTATTACACTGCCGTATTCAGCAGGATCCATGCTTAACAGCTGATGCTAAGATCAAAGGATCAGCTTGATGACTCCGAAAAGTCAAAGAATTAGTTGGCTATACGCTCAGATATAGAAATAAATTTGCAGTCAGGGATACCTGTCTTACCATGAAGATAATATCTTCAATACCTTTATTTTCTGTATCGTTCCAGAGAGCCTAAGGCTAAAGAACATAGGAATAGAATAATTCAGGGAGACCATCAGCAGTCCACAGAGTATCAAAGGACAGTAGAGAAAACGCAGTGAGGTAAGGCGCTTGTGGATCTCTCTCATCTCGACGCATTCAGCTGTCGCCTGTCAGAGCCCATCAAACTCGGGCCATACGCAACCGTCTGGGTCAACGAACTCCACGCCCCAATACTTAAAAAAAAAACATAATGCGGAGAGACGGGTTGATTACTGAAATTAGAAGGTATTTTGCTGGTCTGCCCCCCGCCCCCCTCATATCCACCCCCCCCCCCCCCCCCCCCCCCCCCCGCCCCCGTTTCCCGGTTACGTCTGTCTGTCTTCGTTCTTCTTTTTTTTTTTTTCCCCTGTACTGGCGGACGGAGCTCAACGTGGCGTTTGGCAAGTCAGCGTAACTGCCAACGTTCACTCCGGATCCCAGACTGGCGTGTCCGTGCCCAGTAAAGGTCTGTCCCACAATGCAGCAGGAGGTGGGTTATTTCCTGTGCATATGGCGCGCATCGGCGGCACCACATCAGAGCCCTTCCGGACCAGACTGTCATTGGGCGTTAAGAGAGTTACGGCAGCAAGAAACCCATGAGGCTGCACGTGCGGCACAGCAGGGCTTCACGGTGTCTGGGGATGCGGAGCACAGTGAACGGTAGGCGAGGGCTGTGCGGTAAGCCGGGAGGGAGATGGGAGGGGGTGGGGTGGGGTGGAGGTGGGGGGTGGTGGGACACATGCTTCAGGGTGTGTTGCTTACGTCATGAGAACGATAGCTTTTTAAAGTGTAAAGTGGAGAGAGTGCACAATGGACAGAAAATGTACACCAATCAAGGGCCGTTTCGGAATCTGTCGATGCAGGGCGAGTGGATGTTTGGATCACATCAAAAGGGTTTATTTTCTGTCTTGTTTATTAATGGAACACAAAAATCAGAACAGTATATAGTGTAACAGATTTTCTCTCTGACTGTTCTGGTTTTAAGAAAACATATTTTTTTTTAATCAAAGATTTATGAGAGGTAAACCGAACGAAGCTGAAACATATTTCTGTTTTGTTTCAGTTTTCATCTACACAGATGTGTGCATAGGTCGGCCTGTGCGATAAGCTGAGTACTGAAAACTTTCTCTATGATTTCCGTCTGTTGAACGTGTGGGAGGGACCATGTGGTCTGCAGACCAGGTATCCACGTTTCATTAGGAGTTAAATCCAGCGCGCTTAATCAGGGAGCGAGAGTTACGCGGAGAATACAGGCAGAAAACGTGACTGTGATGAGAGCTTTGACGTTCTCGGCCTGTCATCACATGGTATCTTGACGTGGCTTCCCTTGTCAGCTGGGCTGTAATCGCCATGACTTACGTAGCATGTCGTCAGTAGTTATTCCTTCATGTCTCTCTCTCTCTCTCTCTCTCTCTCTCTTTCTCTCTCTGTCTGTCTGTCTCTCTCTCTCTCTCTCTCTCTCTCTCTCTCTCTCTTTTTCTCATGTTTGTTTGCTTCTTTGTTTTGAAACTTTTCCGGCTCTGTAACTGTTGTTACAACTTCATAACTGTTACAACTATTATCTTTACTAGTATTATTACTGTTATCATTATACATTACTACATATGTTGCACACCAACCTACCTTTTTTTCCAGCCTCCTATATCATTACCATCAATGTTATATGGCTATAATCATGATTATCATTGTAACAAATATCATTATTATCACCATTATCAATATTGTTGTTGTTGTTGATCTTTCTCCTTCTTCTTCTTCTTCTTCTTCTTGATGCTGCTTTTGCTGCTACTGCTGTTGTTGTTAATTCTACTGTTAATCTTCTCCTCCTCCTTCTCCTCCTCCTTCTGCTTCTTTTTCTTCTTTTCGTTTTTGTAGTAGTAGTAGTAGTAGTAGTAGTAGTAGTAGTAGTAGTAATACCATTCATCATCATTATCACCATTATCATCGCCACTAACACTGTTGCCGCTACACAACCATCCTGTTGGACAATCCTCTAACCCCTCTCCTTTCTCCGCTTTTGCCTGCATAGCCATTACTACTACTACTACTACTACTACTACTACTACTACTACTACTACTACTATCGTTATGTTAGTACCAAATGTGGTAGTTATTCTCTTTATAATTTTTATCATCATCATCATCATTAATATTATTATTACCATCATTATCATTCTAATTTGCAGTGTCTCCTTCCCAACGGCCTCGTGGTCACTCAACGTCCATCATGCGCCCAATTGGAGAAGACAAGAGACTGCTCATTATTCGTTTGCACTGTCCTGAATGTTCTTTATCTTGCCTAAAGAAGACTGAAAAGACCGAAGGTCGTCGCGTTTTGACGTGGAATTTGTTTGTCTCTTTTGTGTGGTGGAAATCATGATTTATCTCTGAAATTTGTTTCAGTTTTCGGCCCGCAGTCACCTCACTCTGAAACTAATGTTTCTGGTTCTACCAGTAAAGTGTGCAGCGACCTTGCCAACTGCTGCAGGTCGATGGGTCATTGCGTGGAAGAGCTGAAAGAACGTAGATGATAGAATATATTGTATGGGGTTCATCCCATTATGCCTAGCTCTCATCACATTAAATCCAAGCAGTGAGGACGTCTTGCAAGCAGTTCTGGCAGTCCCAGATCGACGCATAAAAGAAACCAATGAGGCTGTTATGTTCATTATAAGTAAAAATTGATTACTTGCATTTGATGAAAGCCTTTTCCCAGCAAAATTAGTGTAATTTCAAAATTGACCGTCTGCCAATTCCAGCCTCGTCTGATAAACATGGAGCTCTGATCACAGGGGGAAGAAAGTGAAAAAGCTCACTGTGGGTTGTTTAACTATAATTCAGAAAGAACCATAAAGATAATAGTTCGATCACACAAAAAAAAGACATTCATGCGAGATCAGCATGACAAAATGTTAAAAAAGAAATGAGAAGATTTTGTTCTTTTCCATTTCTTTCTCTGGTGAGCGCCTGTTTGGCCTTATTCAGAAGCGAACAAAATGGATTCGGAGAAACTGTTTTTTTTTCCCCTGTTCTGTTTTGATTTCCCCCCCCTGCAATTTCTCCATCCCATTTCCCGCCCACCCTCATCCTGCCCCGTCCCCTGTCGCCGCTGTCATCGTTTCTTTTTGTTGTTGTGACCAAGCTTGGACGTGCAGGGTTGCAGATTTTCAGCCTGAGAGTCGGGTTAATGTCTGGATGTTAATACCAGGTATATGAGACTCCATTAACAAATACTGCAGCAGACCATACATGGGAACAACTCTCTTGCTTGTACAGTTACTTAGCCCACAGTCTGATTTAAAGCAAATGTAAGTTAAATAAATGTGGCGATTTATTTTCGCAGCTCCGCATATCAACTTATACATGAGCTAAAAATACCCGAGAAAAAAAAAACAACAACAACACCAACGTTCAAAATAGCGCGTACTTTATATTTAGTACAGAATATGATGAAAGACATTTTTCACCAGTATATCTTCTTGAAATGCTGCAGTCTGTTTCATTCACGAGATACTCACAATGGTTTAAAACTGTGAAAGGTGTGTCTTGTCCATCTGAAAATCTTCGCTACTCGGATGTATTTTGCTTCCTAGACATGTGCCAGAGATTTGATTCTGCTCTCATAATGGGATCTCTCTCTCTCTCTCTCTCTCTCTCTCTCTCTCTCTCTCTCTCTCTCTCTCTCTCTCTCTCTCTCTCTCTCTCTTGTCTTTTGTCTTTTATTTTCACTTGATGTTCCATTATGATTGCATGACCGCCTTGTTTGCTTTCTTACATTATCTCATTCCACTGCATGTTGTAGTCCCTACTCAGGGCGAGGACTGGATGTAAAAAAGTACGTCAGTGCTTATCTATTATCCTCGTAAATAAAGAATTTTGTCTTGTCTTGTCTTGTCTGTCTCTCTCTCTCTCTCTCTCTCTCTCACACACACACACACACACACACACACACACACACACACACACACACACACACACACACACACACACACGCTCGTCCGCTCTCTGTCTCTCCCATTATCTCTCTGTCTGACCGTCTGTCTGTCTGTCTCTGTCTCTCTCTTTCTCTCTCTTTGCCCCTCTCACTCTCTTTCACTCTGTCTCCCTCTCCCTCCTCCATGTTCTTTTCAAGTGTGTGTGTGTGTGTGTGTGTGTGTGTGTGTGTGTGTGTGTGTGTGTGTGTGTAAACGTGCATGGATATGTATGCATGTGTGTGTGTGTGTGTGTGTGTATATATATATATATATATATATATATATATATGTGTGTGTGTGTGTGTGTGTGTGTGTGAGTGTGTGTGTGTGTGTGTGTGTGTGTGTGTGTGTGTGTGTGTGTAAGAGGCACAGACAGACAGACGGACAGAGTAATCTATTTTTTTACAATCTCCTGCCTCTCCCATTTATTTAAGAACCTTTGTTAATCTCTGCCACAGAAGCTTCATTCACTACGAAATGCTGGAAGGCAAATCAGCCCTGTCAGCTTCTTCCAGGATGTGAAGTGAGTCTTGACGCTTGGAGTCCTTCTTAATCCCCCAAGGGTGTGATTGCCGAATGGGATTAATTCTGCCCTGGCTGTATGGAGTATCGGGGGGAGGATTAATTTCTTCCTTCACCGGCTGGACGCAGGAATCACATACGACAAGATGTATTGTCTGTTCGTGGGAAGGAAGAGGAGGAGGATGGAAGATGGAGGGAGCTTTCTCTTTCAGAGACCTTTCTTTCTGAATTACTTGTTTTGGATTGGGATCGCACACTCTCTCTCCCTCTTCCGCTTCATCGTCGTTTTGCTTCTTTGTGTCAGGAAATCCAATAGACAGGAGGGAGAGTGGTGGCCAGAACTGTGTCTTGGTTGCTATAGCTATGACGTCGTATTTTGCCGCATCATGGCATTGACGTCACAGGTCCTGGAGCACTGGAGTTTTGAAAGGGATCTTGGAAATCATTGAAAAAAGTTTTTTTTTTTTAAATTAAAATAAATAAATGAGTGAAAAACAAGGAATTTAGGTGTTTGTTTGGGAAGGATGATATTTCGACAGCTTCTTATACTTCTGATAATCTAACTATTATTTTGTCCCTCATGCCTCTTCCTTTCCATGCATTGTCATCATTATTAGATTAGTTCTGATTTGGTATAGAAATAACTCTCTCTCTCTCTCTCTCTCTCTCTCTCTCTCTCTCTCTCTCTCTGTGTGTGTGTGTGTGTGTCTGTGTGTGTGTTGTGTGTGTGTGTGTGTGTGTGTGTGTGTGTGTGTGACCCATGTCTTGTTTTGTACATGGAAATGGAAGAAAATTGGGAAGCGGATACATGATGCACGTTCAGCTCTCCTGAGATACTATAACACGCATGATGGCGCGCTTATCAGGCCACACACACACACACGCGCGCGCGCGCACGCACGCACACACGCACGCACGCGCACGCACGCACGCACACATGTACACAGACATAAAGAGCGTGTGCACACACAAGTAACACAAAGAAAAAAGAAACTATAGTTATTGATTACATACGTTCAGAACTGATAACTGCATCGTCATAAATTTGTGACTAACTTCATTTTGCTGCCAAATGCAGTCCTCCAATTCATGTTGTGGACTTTAAAACGCCAATCAAAAGAGAGTAAAAATACGTCACGAATGCAGGTGTTTATTCCGCTCCTCCTCCAATTTCTCCATCCCCTCTCCTGCCACTTTTTTTTCTGTCCCTGCTATCGTTTGCATATTAACCAAACTATGGCACAAAGCACAAACTCCCTGTTAAACGTTTGTGTCCTTTGACATCATGAAACACAGGAAGAGTCCCACTGTCCACTTCCACCCCTCATCCACGTCATATCAGAATGTCGGTGCTTGCCACCAGACGATTTTTTTTTTTAAATGTGAGAATCGCCATCATTTCATCCTTCAGCCAGAGAATGGTGTGATTTATAGTGAGCGGGAAAAAAATGAAGGTGGTGCATGATTTGAAAACTTGTTCGTTTGGTAGTCTAGCTTTAAAAGACAATATTAATCTTCTTGATATTGAGGGTGAAGTAGATTTTTAAAAATCAAGCATTTTGAATCAGAGACCAGACTGTATATTGTATTATATCTTATTGTTGTTAGTGTCTGTTTCTTTCATATCTATCTATCTATCTATCTATCTATCTATCTATCTGTCTGTCTGTCTGTCTATCTGCCTGTCTACCTGCCTGTCTATCTATCTGTCTGTCTTTCTGTCTATTTGTCTGTCTGTCAATATTTACATGAATGGATGTACAAGAGGTGTCCCTTCATTTTTTGCCAAATTCTCTATAGTTTCTTTTGAAATCCACCTGAGATACCTGCAGTTTAAATGCTGAATCTTTAACCGCCAAATGAAAGCCTATCTCCAGAAGTCATGCTGTCAGTGGCTACTGGCAAAGAAGAGGACAGAAAATCAGGGGGGAAACCAAAATGTGATTTAAATAATCAGATCTTCTTCTGACCGAAATTTCGTCTTCTACATCTTCTTTCTTCTTCTTCTTCTTCTTCTTCTTCTTCTTCTCTCTCTCTCTCTCTCTCTCTCTCTCTCTCTCTCTCTCTCTCTCTCTCTCTCTCTCTCTCTCTCTCTCTCTCTCTCTCTCTCTCTCTCTCCGTCAATTTGTCTGCTTTTTAAAGCAACAAGTGCGTCAACCCTGCCTATGGTTACAATTTGGTGGGCCATTGCAGACAAAACTGAATGCACAGATGGCTAGTATATTGTGTAGGGGTTAATCGCATTATGCTGACGTCTGATCTGGTTAAGTCCAGTGTAGTGATGGAGTCGTTCAATCCGTTTTTTGGCCAGAGAAGCCTGATAGATCGATGCATAAGCGGAGGCAGTGAGGCTTTTATGTTCATGACAAATGAGATGTGATCAGCTGTAACTGATGCAGGCGTTTGTCCAGCAAAATCAATGTTATTTCAAAATCACTGTCAGCATGTTGCTTCCAGTCCCGTTCGGTAAACCAGCAGCCTTCGCCAAAGGGGAAAAATAAAAAGAAAATGAAGATGGTTGGTTATTTTGTCTTTCTGTCTTCCAGATGTGGTCGTTTTCCTCATCTATTTAAATACACCAAACATATAGCTCACCCACTGTTGATCACAAGATTAAGCGCACATTAAACGTTTATTTGCTGACTGTTGTTGATAAGTATTCGTTCACTATCTTGCTCAACACAACCACAAACACTAACAAACTGAACATCATTTATCACTGCCTTTTGGTGATAGACTCACTAATCGTTTGTTCATGTACTTTTAATGACAGTCATGCGAGACATTCATTCACTGAAAACTTTGAGACAAACCAAACAGTCGTACACTGACGTGTGACTAACACAGTAAACATTACTTTGCTGACTGTTTTAGATAAAACACATCAAACGTTCGCTGGCTGAACGTTAGTGGCAAATGCTTACAGAAGGTAAACGTGATGCAGAACGCTCGGAAGGAGCTTAGATACTACGGGGAGGAGAGTGGTTCAGGTGCGAGGGGATGGGACTGGGGTCAGACATGGTTTGGGAGGGGAGGGGAGTGGGGGGTAAACAGTGAAGTCTGTCATGAGGAGCGAAGCTTCCATGCTGATCAAGAAGACAACGGAAAAATCAATGCGACTTTGATCTCTTTTTTTTTTTTTCTGCCACCGCATCATCAGCTGGCTCTGTCTGTTTTGACACACAAAGATGGCCATCAGGGAGGAGACAAGCCGGGTGGGGTGGGGGTGGAAATGGGAGGAGAAGGGGGGAGACAATATCAAGACGATTGAACCCTCTCTACCACTCCCACCCAGTAATGGCTGGGGAGGGTGGAAATCGGGCTGTCCTATTAGGGCCTTGAACCATTGTTTTTTGTACGGTCGATTGTGGCTTGCAAGCGGACAGGTACAGATCCATTATAGTCTAGGGGCACACTGACATACACACGGAATAGCTCTCATCACCTCTCCAAGGGCTGCAAATTCCACACGCACCTGTTTTTAGTGATGAGACTTAACGGATATTTTACAGCCATATGTTTTTCAGGGTGATCAATGCTTAACAGCCGAGGTTAAGAGGAAAGAGTAGCTTGATGACTTCGAAAAGTTAGTAAATTAGTGGACTGTACGCTGAGATACAAAATCATACTACTAAAAAAAACTATTGTTGATGATATCTGTCTTACCATGGAGATAATACGCATCATTCTGAGGAGCATCAGGCGAAATAACATATGAATACTCGAGGGAGTCCATCGGCAGTTCACAGAATACCACGAAATAATGATGAGAGAAACGTAATGAATTTAGACTCGTGCACTATCTCTTTCATCTCGAACATTCGGCTTTTGTCTGCCAGAGCCCGTCAAACTATGGCCACACGCAACACGGTCTGGATCAGCGAACACTTCACCCCTATACTTGCAAAGTATAATGTGGGGAGACGTCATGATTGCTGAAATTAGATGTTATTTTGATGGTC
>JADBJO010000576.1:157500-162500 GCA_016801955.1 Conus betulinus
TCCGTCAAAGGAGAGGAAAGATACGTTGAAAATACAATTTTCCCCCCGCCCTTCCAGTATCTCTATCTTCCAAATTTTCCTTCTCATATTCTCACCTTCCAGCTTCCTGCCCCTTCCTCTGTCCCTGTGGTCCTTCGCGTGCTAACCAGAGGATTGTATAAAACACAAACTTCTTGTTTATCGTTCATCTTCTTTGGCATCATGAGACACAGGAAGAATTCCCCTGTGCACCTCTGTCTGTCATCCCACGTGATGTCAAAATATTGGTGCCTGCCGGTGGTCGTGTGAATTCCCATCATTTGACCCTTCAGTTAGAGAATAATGTTAAGTGTGGTGAACGGGTGAAGATACTGGTGTTTACATGGTTTGAAACGATGTTCGTTTGCAGCTCTAACTTTGAGGACAGCTGTAATCTGTGTATAGGAGATGCAGTGGATTTTAAAGGCAAAGAAACTGAATCAGAGCTCAGGCTGTTTGTTACTTTATATCTAATTGTCATCTGTGTCTCTTTCATTGATATCTATCTGTCTGTCTGTCTGTCCGTCCGTCCGTCCGTGTGTACGTCTGTCTAATCTGTCTGTCTGTCTATCAGTCTGTGTCTGTCTGTCTATCTATCTATCTATCTATTTATCCATCTATCTATCTGTCTATATGTCTGTCTGTCTGTCTATCTATCTATCTATCTGTCTGCAGATGTATGGATGTTTAAGATGTTGCCATACGTGATTTGCTGAATTCTCTGCACTTCAATTGGCACCCGAGATATAGCTGCTGTTTAACTGTTGAGTCTCTAACCGACAAACAAAAAGTCTGCGCTTTGAATGTCCTGTCACACAAGCTACCACGCTGCTTTCGATGTCACGGTGCCACTGGCGACGAAGGAAACAGAAAATCGGGGAATCCCGAAGCTGATGTCGGTGATCAGACCTTCCTCTAGTCAGTCTCTCTCTCTCTCTCTCTCTCTCTCTCTCTCTCTCTCTCTCTCTCTCTCTCTCTCTCTCTCTCTCTCTCTCTCTTTCTCGTTTTCTCTTTTTCTTTTCTAATTTGTCTGGTTCTAATAGCTACGAGTGCGTGAACCCTGCCTGTTGCTAGGTTAATGGGCCACAGCATACAAACCCTGAATGCACACAGATGAAAATATATATTGTGTGGGGGGGTAATTCATGATGCTTAGCTTTCATCTTGTTCACTCCGGTACAGCCATGGATCGAGACATAAACTGAGGCAGTGCGGCTTTCATGTTCATGGTAAATGAGATGTAAGTTGTATTTGATGTGCACATTCTGCTAGCAAAATTAATGGCATTTAGAAAAAAAAAAAAAAAAAAAAAAAAAAAAAAACATTGTCAGCGTTTTGCTTAAGGTTAATTGGGTAAACATGCAGTCTTGGCCAAAGGGAAGAATTGAACAAAGCGCACTTTCTTGTTTATAACTATGGTTTAAAAAAAAAGGCAAGAAAGCAAGAGTCCAGTCACAAAAACGTTCTCGCGAGAGCAGTAAACACACGACAGGAGAGGACAGACTACGAAAGTCTGTTTGGTTTTGCTTGTTTTCGATGAGCACTACAGCGTTTGGTGAGTGTGGTGGACGTTTAGGCTAGGGTATAGATCTGGGTTGAAGGCTAGGTTTATGAAACAGTGGGTATTCACGGCGATCACACCCTTCGGGGATTAAGAAGCACTCGAGGCGTCTGCACTACTTCATTTGAAAGCACTTCCTCAGACTCTGGAAGATACTCAAAAAGTGTATAAATCCTGCTTATATAGTCACTTAGTCCATAGATTAATATGAAGCTAAGTTAAAGTTGGAAGCGTTGATTTTATGTTACTGCACCATAGATCAAGATAACATCACGTTTTTAAAACAGTAAAAACTGTTTATTATCCACCCTGAAGGTATGTGTAAATAAAAATTTGCTGCATGGATTGATTCTACTGTCATAACAGAATCTCTTTGCTTCCATCACTGTCTATGTCTGTGTCTGTCGCTGTTTACCTGTGTCTGTCGCTGTTTCTCTCTCTCTCTCTGTTTCTCTTTCTCTCTGTCTTTTTGTACTGTGTTTATATGTCTCTCTCTCTCACACGCCCCCCCCCCCCCCCCCACCACACCCCACACACACACACTCCACATCTGTCCTTTTTTTATGTGTGTGTGTGTGATGTGTGTGTATGTGTGTGCGTGCGCGCGCGTGTGTGTGTGTGTGTGTGTGTGTGTGTGTGTGTGTGTGTTGTGTGTGTGTGTGTTTCTGTATGTGTGCGTGTGCATGCGTGCATCTGTGCATGCACATATACGTGTCTGTGTGCATGGCTGTGTAAAAGCCTGAGTGTGTGTGTGTGTGTGTGTGTGTGTGTGTGTGTGTGTGTGTGTGTGTGTGTGTGTGTGTGTGTGAGTGAGTGAGTGAGTGTGTGTGTGTGAGTGAGGAGAGAGAGAGAGAGAGAGAGAGAGAGAGAGATCACACGATGTTTTTACGAGGCCACCAGCCGATACGTAAAGGGAGTTACAAGACAAGATGGGACATATATACATATCTACAGTATAACTGATAATCAATAATCAGTAGTAAGCAATCCATAATCAATAGTTCAATCGGTAGTTAGCCATCGATAGTTATTCGAACAATATTTGATAGAAATTCTTGTCAATATTCTAAAATCAATAATCAAAAATCATGTTCAAAAACAAAAGATAGGTTTAAACGTCATACATGCTTTCTGTCAGAGCCCTTTTAAATTAATACTCCTCTCTTTCCTTCGTACCCATAGGTCAAAAATCAAGAAATAAAAAAAAAAGCCAGGAATTAGAATATCGAACATCAAACATCAATCAAAATCAAAATCGAAATCAAAATCAACATCAAGATCAAAATCGGACACAAAATTTGCTTCTCTTGGCCTATAAACCTGGGCCAGTATATCTCTATTACTCTGGCCTATGCTTGGGTGTGATCAGCTCTGAGTCCATCCTGATTTACTATGTCCCTGTATATTCGTCTGTCTATCACGTATCGTATGTGCATTCATATTGTGTTACCGGATAGTGGGGTAATCAATGTTATTATAGATACTAGCTCTTTCTCTTGATAAGAAAAGAAAAAGGGGTCCCCGCTTAGTCGAATTGGCCTTCACAACTTCTGGTTGTATGTCTTGGCTTTGGGTTGTGTGTTTACATACCCAGCTATGCTATACCTATATACATATCTTACTATGCTGTAATACCTATAATATGTGCTTTCGATTGTATCATCTTGTGCTTTAGTTTGTATTAGTTTGTGTAACAAGCTTTATATTAAGCATGTCTACTTACTAATTAATGAGAACTCTACTTCTGAACAGCTTTCTTTTAGAATTGCATCCATATTTTTATTGATTATTTAGTAAGTCTTCCCTAATGCGCATTGCGTAATAAATGTACATGGCAACGTCTCTGATAATTTCTGTCTTGGTTTGTTGCAGTATTCCTTGTAGAGTTTTGTCAGGTAGGTTCTTAAAATGTTTTTCTGTAGATACTTCTCCCTTGGTTGCTTATATTTGGGACATCTTATTAAGAAATGTAGTTCGGTTTTTTTCTTTCGTTAGGACAAAAGGGGCATGTTGTTTCTGCTGTCTTATCTTTATATTTCTTATTAATATTTATTTCGCTTATGCCGAGTCTAAATTTAACTAGTGCTCTTTTAAACTTCGAAATTGTTATGTCTTCGACATACTGTTCTAGCTGGTGTGTTGTTTTGAATGTCCTGTAGCTTATATACCTCTCGCTGTTTTCGATTGTACTATGCCAGTCTTGTCTATAACCATCGATCATTCTTTGTTTGAGTTCTTTAATAAAAAAAATGTTTTCGTACCATTCCATTACTTATCCAAACATATGAGAAACCGTATATGTCTAGACTATATTTTACTTTCTTGGCCCATTTTGGCGTTCTTTCATCTTCTGTCAGTTCTTTATTATACGCTTATTTTTGGTATTCTGTCTGGTGTCATTCTTAATAACTTAAACCAATATCTTATAGCCCTCATTGTTGTATCAATAAATAGTGGATACCTACCTAATATTCGCCATATAAGGGTGTGTTTGGTGTCTTTTTATATATTCCTAATAATTTTTTTTGTAAGCAAATGTATGTATGTTCTCTGTCACTTCATACCTGTGTAAAAGCCTGAGTGTGTGTGTGTGTGTGTGTGTGTGTGTGTGTGTGTGTGTGTGTGTGTGTGTGTGTGTGTGAGAGAGAGAGAGAGAGAGAGAGAGAGAGAGAGAGAGAGAGAGAGAGAGAGAGAGAGAGAGAGAGAGAGAAATCCCTCTTCTTTGCAATCCAATGCCTTTCCCGTTTATTAAGAGCCATTCTGTGTACAGTGCACAGAGGATTCTTTCATCAAAAAGAGCTGGGAGGCAAATCCGTCCTGTCTGTCAGCATCTTCTAGGAGTCGGAATGAGTCTGTAGGCATCGAGTGTTTCTTAATCCCCCAAGGGTATGATCGCTAAATGGGATTAATTTTTGCCCTGGCTGTATCCACTGTTTGGGGAGAATTAATTTCCTCCCTCACTGGCTGGGGGTCGTACACCTTTCTACGTGAGGCAACATGCAGTTTTTTTTTTCTTTCATGGGAGGAGGAGGAGGATGAAAGATGGTAGGAGCTTTCTCTTTCAGATGCCTTTCCTTCCGAATTACTTTTCATTCCAGATTTCAGCCCAAACTCTCCCTTTCTCTTCCGCTTCATCGTTGTGTTGCCCCTTTCTCTGACGAAATCCAATTGCAGGGCGTAGCGCTGGCCAGAACTGTGTTGCGGCCGTTTTAGCTGTGACGTCGTACTTTGCCGGGATATCGTATTGACGTCACTGGTCCTGGCATATTGGAGTTCAGACTCGGTTATTGGAAATCGATGAGGCAAGACATTTGTAAAATCAAAATGAAATAAATGGACAGAAAAGCAACAAATTTAGGAGTGGGAAGGATAGCCTTTCAAAGGTTGGTTCTAATTGTGGTAATCTTAATTCCTCGTCCAT
>JADBJO010000576.1:170000-172500 GCA_016801955.1 Conus betulinus
ATAAAAAAGAAAACTACTGCATGAAACAATATTCCTGTGAACATTTTTATACCGAGAGGTAGCTGAAACATCTGTCAGCTTATGCCTCATGCAGCAAAACACTTTCTTGTTCTCTTGAAGAGGAGTTGCTAGTCATGATGGCCAGAGGAAGAGCGGGACCGTTGGCCATGCGGCAGGGAGGATTGCTGATGACGGTGGTCTTCATGATCTGTGCTCTGAACTTGCCCAACGCTGCGGACACTACGTACAGGTCAGGGGGGAGGGGCAGCAGCCTGAACGTGGAGAGGACGGACAGGTCCAGCAACTCCAGCAAGGTGGCAGCGGTCAAAGCCTTCATCGAGGGCGACGTGATCATCGGAGGGCTGTTCCCCGTGCACCACACCACGGGCAAGACCTCGGGGGCGTACTGCAGCGGCCTGCAGCACGACAGAGGCATCGAACGGCTGGAAGCCATGCTGTTCACCATTGACGAGATCAACAGGAACAAGACTTTGCTGCCAGGCATCACCCTGGGTGCCAACATCTTCGACACCTGCGGCATGGCCACTTACGCTCTGGAGCAGTCTCTGGAGTTCATCCGCGGCTCCTTCACCACCTTGGACACCACCGAGTTCTTCTGCAACGACGGCTCCCGAGCCACGCCCAAAATCAAAGGCAAGTCTGTGGCGGGAGTGATCGGGGGGTCTTACAGTTCCGTGTCCATTCAGGTGGCCAACCTCCTCCGGTTGTTCAAGCTGCCGCAGATCTCTTACGCCTCCACCAGCGCCTCTCTGAGTGACAAAAAGCCGGTACGACTACTTCGTCAGAACAGTTCCCCCGGACGTTCTGCAGGCCAAGGCGCTGGTAGACATTGTGTCGGCCTTCAACTGGACCTACGTCTCCACCGTGCAGTCTGAGGGCGAGTACGGCAAATCCGGCATGGACTACTTCAAGCAGGAGGCTCGGGCGAAGAACATCTGCATCGCCGCCTCGGTGGAGATCCAAGCCAAAGCGACCAACCTGGAATACGACAAGGCCATCACGGAGATCCTGGCCAAGGAAGAGGCGCGGGTGGTCATCGTATTCGTGCGGACGGAGGACGCTGTAGGGCTGCTGGATGCAGCTTCCAGGAGGAACACCTCCAACCGCTTCATCTTCGTGGCCAGCGACGCCTGGGGCAACCGGATGGCGCCGGTGAAGAACAACCAGATGGTCGCCCAAGGCGCCATCACGTTGGAGCTCCAGTCCACCGCGATCCAGAAGTTCGAGGACTACTTCCTCAAGCTGAGCCCCCGCAACAACAAGCGCAACCCGTGGTACACGGAGTACTGGCAGGAGGTGCACAAGTGCAGCTGGGGGCAAGTCCATGGACGGGATGCGGCCGTGTACGGGCGACGAGAAGGTGAACCGCAAGCTGGAGAACCAGGAGAGCAAGGTTCAGTTCATCTACGACGCCGTGTACGCCCTGGCCATCGCCTTTCACACCGCATGCAGCAGGATGTGTGCGGGCCACAGGCCTACGGGGTGTGTAAAAAGCTGAAGACCATCGACGGGGAGAGGCTGCTGAAGGACTACCTGCTCAACGTCTCCTTCAACGGTAGGGGGTGGCTGGTTTTGTGGAGTCGGTATGTGTGTGCATGCGTGAGAGAGAGAGAGAGAGAGAGAGAGAGAGAGAGAGAGAGAGAGAGAGAGAGAGAGAGAGAGAGAGAGAGAGAGAGTGTGTGTGTGTGTGTCATCCACTGTGTAAGAAATCTACGTTATTCTTTCTGCATCCGTTTCTTCCGTTCCCCTCCGTGAACGTCTGTCTGTCTGCATGTATGTCTGTCCGTCCGTCGGTCCGTCCGTCCGCCTGTCTGTCTGTCTGTCTGTCTGTCTGTCTGTCTGTCTCTCTCTCTCTCTCTCTCTCTCTCTCTCTCTCTCTCTCTCTCTTCGTCGTCTTTCTATTTTTCTGTCTGTCTGCCTGTCTGTCTGCCCGTCTCTGTGTGTTTGCGTGTCTGTCTGTCTCCCTCTCTCTGTCTCGCTCGCTGTTCCTCCCTCCCTCCCTGTCCCTCACCCCATGTCGCTTTTTTCTTCCTCACAGTTTCGCTCTTGTTTCTCTTCCCTGCACCTCTCACCCCCCCCCCCCCCCACCCCTCTCCCTGTCATCACTCGTGTAGGCCTAACTCTGCCTTCCATAATGATAATTGTATATATACCAGCGTCCTCTGTGTCGACACCCTAAGAGTGTTTTGTTTGGGTTCTTGTTCTAATTGTGTGTGTGTGTTGTGTGTATCGGCAAATATCTCCGAAGTTTCACAAATAGACAGCCGGCTTATATTTGCATTTCCGTCACAGTTTGTCTAGTACTGGTTTGGGATTATTCTGAGTCATGTGTTGTAGCTGTATATTGCATTTCTTGCCGTTTCGAATGCAAGCCGACGGTCCTCATATAGATGACATTACAGACTGTCAATCGGCAAATTATTTGATAAGAATAGAGAGGGAAGGGGAAGGGGGTGAAGGAAGGAGGGGGGGGGGGGGG
>JADBJO010000576.1:177500-200000 GCA_016801955.1 Conus betulinus
CAGAAATGGCTGTGCCTGTCAAATGACTCGGAAATATGGAGAAAACAGAGCTAGGCTAGACAAAGTAGGCCTACAGCTGAAAATTTTCAAAGTGCGCGTGTTATTTAAAACGCAGGTCTGTGTCTCAAACGGTTTGTGGTGAAACTGATTTTTGCCCTATTTTGATGCTTGTGAACCTTACAAAAATATACATTCTGCCTGTACTTAACCACAAAGGCTGAAAGATATTTCTGTAAAGTATGTTCATTGTCATGTTACCTCCATATTGATTCTTTGTGCACATTCCTTGGTTTATGTGGTATCAGAAAAAAAAAGTAATTTGAAAGAGGTATGAGTATGGTTAGGGTGCAAGTCATTTTAAAATAGGCTTCATGTGCTTTGAGAGTATCAAAACAATCCCTTTTTGACTGATATGTGTTGCGAGTATGTGTAATCATGCTGTTTCGTTGAGTGTGTGATTGTGTGTGTGTGTGCGTGCGTGCGTGTGTGTGTGTGTGTGATGACGCAAATTGCCATTACTGATCATCACCGGAAGTGGTCGAGTTTCACGATTATGACGAAAATGACTAACAGGATGGGGCACCGAAAGAAAATAACATTTGACGGCGGACCCTTATATGCTGTTTTGCGTAGTGACGAGAGTAGTAGAAGCGACGTGTGTGTGTGTGTGTGTGTGTGTGTGTGTGTGTGTGTGTGTGTGTGTGCTGAACTGCTTTGCGTGTGAGCGTGCGTGTGCGTGTGTGTGTGTGTGTGTGTGTGTGTGTGTGTGTGTGTGTGTGTGTGTTTTTTCCAGCAGTAACAAACATTAGCGTAATCAAACTTGGCAGAAGGGCAGATATAGCAAAGACCTTTCTTGCCATTACATGCCTGGATA
The DNA here is from genome assembly GCA_016801955.1 of Conus betulinus. Lineage (NCBI taxonomy): Eukaryota > Metazoa > Mollusca > Gastropoda > Neogastropoda > Conidae > Conus > Conus betulinus. The sequence goes on from JADBJO010000576.1 coordinate 178,375, forward strand.
TGTCACCGAAGTTAACGGCCGTAAATGTGCGCATACTCTCTCTCTCTCTCTCTCTCCTCTCTCTCTCTCTCTCTCCTCTCTCTCTCTCTCTCTCTCTCTGCATGCACACACACACACACACACACACACACACACACACACACACACACTCACTCACTCACTCACTCACACTTACACACGCATACACGTACACATGAACTTTTGTTCAAATTGTGATTACATAGAATTATTGCTTAGAGTACCACTAAAAAGACAAGTGGTGTTATGTTACATGGGATTAATGTAATATTAAGTCACGGCCTGTCAAGGTCAGTCCCTTTAATGCCATGTCTACCGGGCAGAAAGGGAGACCAAAGATATATGCATCAGAAAATTAAGGCACAAGATATCACCTACTCCGTATGCACATAAAGCGTTATACGTGTTTGCGTCAAAATGTTTCATCACACACAGATGATGCACATTAACGAATGCGCAGGCGACTTGTTGCCGTGAAACTGAGAACAAAGGGTGTGATAGAAATAGATCTCTAGAGTGAACTTTTCACCTGGGATTTGTGCAGGTGATCATTGCGTAATTGGCAGAGAGAGAGAGAGAGAGAGAGAGAGAGAGAGAGAGAGAGAGAGAGGGGGGGGGGGGCGGTAATCAAGGTCAGGACATTCCATTCTCTACTGCTGTTAGAGGCACACGAAGAAAGAATCAAGGAGGACACGTCAGAAGGACTGGCAGGAGGAACGTGGCATAAGAAGGTGGAAGGGGAGGGAAATCCAGGGGAACGGTGGGGCGATAACTCCGATGGGCACTGAAGAAACGAGTAGTGAGTGCATATTTTGTGGAGTGAGATCCTGCTAGGTTTCCTGCTACTGATAATGTAGACTTCCACATAACATATAATCATGCGCTGGTGTTCAGTGGTGGCGTTAGAATTTTATCTACTCTGTCCTTTTCTTCTCGAACAGTCCTGGGCCTGTCATCCTCCTGTTGCCTGTATTCGTCACATACGAGTCAAATTGGCAAATTCCTTCTCTTGGTATTGCTGGTTAGGGGGTCAGAAGAGTATGACAAGTTTCTTTTTTTTTTTCTTTTAAAACAAAATCTCAGATTCGGAATTCTATAGAACTAGAATTGACGAGACTCGGGAATTCTGTCCACAGTATTCTGTCACTTGAAAATGCGTTGAGCCTTTGCCTGCTTGTTTGTTTTTTTCTTTCTCTCTTTTTTTGTATGTTCTCCAGTTTCATTGATTTGTTGATTGATTAATCGGTTGGTTGATTTATGAATTTATCTATTCATTTTTGTACCTTTGAGTTCTGTAAAACAGATCAGGCTTACCACTGTGAAAATGTCCTGACATTTTTGTTTACCTTCTCTTCTTTTATCTTCAGATAATTTTTCAAATTTAGACTTCGTAAATAAAAATCAATTAAGTTTTTTTTTTTCAGTTGTATCTTTTTGACTTCAGAAAATAGGAAAGAGACAATCATATTCTTTAATCTACTCAGCACGTGATCAGGTCATATACAGTCCAAAGCTGATCTGAACTCTGACGATAGCAGAAAGTGCTCAGAACTCTACATTATTGCTGGCAGTACAGTGGTAGTGGTGGTGGTGATTTGGCGCGCGCGCCGCCGTGTGTGTGTGTGTGTGTGTGTGTGTGTGTGTCTGTGTGTGTATGTCTCTGTGTGTGTGTGTGTGTGTGTGTGTGTGTGCGCGCGCGCGCGCGCGCGATTCTTTTGTTAATCTTTCCTTCTTATCCCCCAATTCCCTCCATTCTTTATTTTCCTTATCTCTCACGTCCTCACAATATCATTTCTTTGGTCTTCTTTTGTTTATTCCATCTTTTCTTTCCAACGTCTTTCTTTTTTTTCATTTTTTTTTTCTTTCGTTTATTTTTTTCCCTTCTTTCTTATTCCTTTCTGCCTTCTTACATGGATTTATTTCTTCTGTCCTCCCTTTCTTCCTCCGTTTCGTTTCTTTCTCTTCTTTTTTCCTCTTAATTTCCTTCTTTCTCTCTGTCTTGCTTGTTTAGCTTCTCTCCTGGTATAGCGTTATGCAGTAAAGCACACGGGAACAAACTCCAAAATTAGATACCCTGTCAGACATCATGCATCTTCGGTGTCTTCCTCCACTTTGTACGATGGGCTGCACTTCCGTTCATGATCGTTATTGCTCAGGGATATACATTTGTCAGTGCCTGGGACTTACAGCTGTCGGTACTCTGGACATGTAGCTGTCAACTCTCAGGACATATAGATATGAATATTCAGGACATGCAGTTGTGTATGCTCAGAATATCTAGATGTTTATGCTTAGATAAATCGATCTGTGTGCTCAGGATATGCGCTTGTCGTTGCTGAAGACACCTTCTTGTCAGTACATTGGTATGTAAGTGTTAAGGACATAGTTCTCAGTGCTTAGGACCTGTACAGTGTGGTGCTGAGGACACATACCTGTCAGTACCCAATACATCAGTGTTGAGGACGTGTATTTATAAGTGCTCAGGACAGAAGCGTATCTAAACTCCACCGCTATGCACGCCAACGGCTTTATACTCTTCCGCTCAGTGTTGCTCCTGCTCAGTACCTACCCCCCCCCCCCCCCCCCCCCCCCCTTGTTGCTGTATAGTACTTCCCATATTCGAAACTCCCCCTGTAAAATATTTCCCCAGCTTGACATGTACCTTGCTCGATATTCCTTCGCCAACTACAGAAAGAAGCAAAGAAGCTCATGTTCTAGGAGAGGGGGTACGAAAGGAAATATTTTCCCATACAACAGCTAAAAGCCGCGCGCGCGCGCAAACACAGAAACACACATGCTTTAGGCAAGCAGGGGAAATATGTGGCAGGGGAAGTATTGAATAGGGGGAGTTTCAAGCAAGTGGAGAGATCAGTATAGCGGAATGTTGACCGGACCCCCTCGGGGCATACATAGTTTCTGTTGTCAGTGCATACTTATGGTTATCAGTGCCTTGAACATGTAGTTGTCAGCGCTCAGGACATTGCGATGTCAGCACTCGGGACAAGAAGATTGTGAGGTCGTATGACATGTACGTATCATTGGACAGCACAAAGAGAACGCTTTCTCGAGATACGCTGCTATCAGCCGCTCCTTGCTTGTTTTCTGTTCCATCAGAAAGCGATCGTCGATTGCGGGTTCTGCAGTACTCTCTGCACGGTAATTTTTCCTGTTCAGATATCACTGTATGTGAAATGCAATTTCTAGTATCGGCTCGCCTTTAAGCTTTCTCGTAATACGTTAAAAAAGGAAACAATTTGCGATTCACTTTTTGCCTTTGGATGTTGGTTTTTATAGGTGTGGCGCAAGTTCGTCTTTTGTGATCTGGTCAACGAAATTGCTTCATCGCAAGCGCTTGGGTCCGTATTTAGCAGTACTCTGCACGAAACCATTTCTTGCTCGGGTGACATCAGTTAGCAAGCAGATGTAACGTGAAGCAAAGCAGGATATGAGGTCGTTTCACTCGCCAGAAACTTCAGTCCGAAGTGTGTGTGTGTGTGTGTGCGAGTTTGTGTGGTGTGTGTGTGTGTGTGCGGTGTGTAGCATTTTGGCGAGAAGATCAGACAGAGGGATGGTTCGATGCGGAAAAGACTCAGGATGGTTCGATGCGGAAAGGGGAGAAGAGAAGAATGGAGGGGTAAGTGGATGGGGAAGTGTGTGTGTGTGTGTGTGTGGGTTGTGTGGTGTTGTGGGGGGCGGGGGGGCTTCAGCGTCGGTGCATAGTAATCTTCCCTAAAAGCAGGCTCACTTTTTGCAGGGAAGCAGACTTAAACCCACCGCTCCGCAACTTTTCAACAAGACGAAAGGGAACCAAAATCTCCCATTCAATTTAGATTAAGCGCGCTGATTAATGTTATTACATTAGGTGGCGCGCGCGTGTGTGAGTGCATAAGCGCTTGTGTGTGCCTGATTTTGTGTGTGTGTGTGTGTGTGTGTGTGTGTGTGTGTGTGTGCACGTGCCTGCGCCGTGCGTGCTTGAGTACGAGAAAGAGGGGGTGGGGGTGAGAAGATCGAGGGGGACGGCGGTGGTGGGGGAGATCTGAATATGAAGAATGGATTTTTGGAGAGAAGTGATTAGGAAAGAATTAAGAGTATTCCGAAGGAGGGTGGTTTGGGGAGAGAGAGAGTGAGGAGGGAGAGAGAGAGAGAGAGAGAGAGGGGGGAGACAGACAGACAGACAGACAGACAGAGACAGAGAATGATCAGTTACAGAATTCCTAGTTTTATGTGCCTTGAGGTGGCGAGGAGAAGAGGGAGAGAGGAGAGAGAATAAAACTCTATTAATACTAACGATGTGTCACAGCGTGTTTGCTTTTCAGGACAGGACTTTTCTCCCTGTACGGTGACAAGAATCCCTGGGAAGGCCCAGTGTGGCCGAGCGGGCAGTGATATTAAAAGTGAATGCAGAAAGCATCTGATCGCACTGGCGATGACATGCAGCCCACCGGCTCCATTATCTGTCCCATCTTTGTTTCGCTCCCTGTCCGCAGGGCCCATGCATTTGGAAGAGCTTGCTTGACAACGGGGGGCGGGAGAGTAGGGGTGGGGTGGGGGGGAGAGGGAGAAGAAAGAATGGTGTGTGTGTTGGGGGGGGGGGGACGGACAGCCAATGACGAGCATTGATTGAGAGAGAGAGAGAGAGAGAGAGAGAGAGAGAGACGGGCAGAGAGAGAGAGAGAGAGAGACGGACAGAGAGAGAGAGAGAGAACAGAGAGAGAGAGAGACGGAAGAGAGAGAGAGTTAGAGAGAGAGAGGCAGAGAGAGACGGGAGGAGAGAGAGAGAGAGAGAGAGAGAGAGAGACGAGGAGAGAGAGAGAGAGAGAGAGGAGAGAGAGAGAGAGAGAGACGGAGAGAGAGAGAGGAGAGAGAAGAGAGAGAGAGAGAGAGAGAGAGAGAGAGAGAGAGAGAGAGACGCAGGCACTGATTCAGAGACAAACAGTATGGAAGGAAAAGTGGAAAGCCCCCGAGTCCAGCACCTGAAGCCAGTTCATTTCGTTGACAGCGGATGGAATTGGAGCTCAGAGGGAAATGGGACTGTACTGTTCTGGAAGGGAACAAAAACGCAGATGGCCCTTAAAGGCTGTACCAGTGAATGGAGGGCACAGAAATACACTCCACACTGGATTGGAGGTTAATCAAGTACAGTGGGTGGAGTGTTGGAGGTGGACAGATTTTTTTTTTTTTTTTTTTTGTATTTTTTTTAATTGTCTGCTGGAGAGAGAGAGAGAGAGAGAGAGAGAGAGAAAGAGAGAGAGAGAGAGAGAGAGAGAGAGAGAGAGAGAGAGAGAGAACGAACGAACGAACGAACGAGGTTTATTGGTATAAAAGCCGTAGCCCATTTAGCAAATCGACGCGATGTACATTGACACAACGCGACGCGATCACATTGCCATGGGAAACCACAACATTTTTTTTCCATCGCTACATGTCTGTGAACGTGAAAATGTCTGATATGTGAACACAATCAGTTCAGCGAAGGACCGTCACCCCCAGGTAGAAATGGACCAGGCCAAGGAGAGCGTGCAACTGCCCGTAGAGCACACGTGTTTGAATCTCGGCATGTTGTGTGTTGCTGGCACGTCTTCCTTTCCGTACGTTGGACAGCTTCACACGTTCTTTCTGCTGCCATGTTCCTGTGGTCCTGCTTGACATACCAGTACACACAGTCGTCTTCCGAATTCGAATCGCAGGAGAACTCAAAAGCAATGTCATCCGACTCGCACAGCAGCATATCCACGCCATCTGACTGATGAAGCACCACCTTTTTAAATCCCTTTTCTGCGCTTGTCTTTCTCAACCGTCTTCGAACCGGCCGATCAAAGTAGCCACACAGTTCTTCACTACGTCCATATCAAAGCCTGCCACTGTTTTTTTCTATCGTGTGTTCATGGCCTATGCTGCTCACAGATGCTGGAATTCCAGATTCATGGTGTCGCAGTCAGGCTGATCAGAATGCGAAGGTCCAAGACTGTCTTGAACATGCGATGTGTCGGACACGCTGTCAATGTGTGCAGGATTGACGTGTTGTTCACCATCATCATGTGTCATACACTGTGTACCGGGGTCTTCCAATTCCGTATCAAACAAGGACAGTTCGTTCACTTCACAAGTGTTATCTGCACCAAACTGTTCCAGTCGTCTGTTTTGCTGCTTGGCCCTTTCTTGGTCACGTCGCACCTGGCTGGGCGGTTTCTTTCTGTATTGAACTCGCGTTGCTCGGTTCAACACAGGATCCGCCATTGTTGTTGTCACGGGGACGGCTGGCATCAGTCCTAGAATGACGACGGTGTTTCTGCCTTCGCCTGTAATGTTCCAGCTTTGACACGGTATTGATATTCAGCAGGGCCGTTCAGAGCTGTCTCCGCAGTCGCTGGAAGTCCAGTAACTGGCATTTTGAAGAATTAACGAAGATATTTGCGCAGCTGAAATGAATGGCGCCCTGTCGCTTCGTGTCAAACCACGTGACCAGAGAGAGAGAGAGAGAGAGAGAGAGAGAGAGAGAGAGAGAGCATGAAGGAAGAACGAATATTCTTTTTCTGAGGGAAAGGTTTGAACATGAACAGATTTTGTTTTCAGATCTTGCCATCAATGACAATAACAAAAGCAGTTAATAGGGATTTAAAAGAAAATGAACGAAGAACATAAACAAGGCAAGGGAATACTTCTTTTTTTTTAACACAGATATTTTGCGCGCGCGCGCACACACACACACACACACACACACACACACACACACACACACAGAGAGAGAGAGAGAGGAGAGAGAGAGAGAGAGAGAGAGAGAGAGAGAGAGAGAGAGAGAGAGAGAGAGAGAGAGAATTTTGCATCATGATGTAATAGAAGGCAATTCGTGTTAGTATCAATCGACGCTATTTATAAAGATTTCTCTAAGATTAAGTTACAACATTTGTCGAATTGTTGTATGTAGAATGAATAAGGCAATAAGCTACTACACAAGCAATCAGGAGAGTAAATCAGACTAGATTTACTGAGACCAGTTCCCGGTAATGGGTCCGGAATCTTCTTGATGTTGCGAATTAGACGAGTTTCGATTTTGTTTTTTTCAGAGTTGGGTGGGCATGACCGGACGTTATTTCAAACATGAACATTTTTTCATTGTTTTAAGTGAATCTCCATTTCAGAGTCAATAGGGTTAAACCTTTAAGAATGAGCTTGGACTGAGGACTCAAAGAGGTTGAAATAGCCCGTCTAAGAAGAGTGAAAAGTGGTTTTGATGTGTTAATACTGCACAAATCCAACGGTGTAGAATCGTAACTAAATGAGATTCAGTACAGGAAGGGGAAAAAATAGCTAACGAAAAGTTGATGTAGGAGATGTTTTAGCTCAGAAAGCTTGTGATTCTTTTTTTTTTAGATACAAGTACATAGATTATTATGACCCCGTCCTACTGTATGAATAGTGTTTTACTCGCTGGATGCAGAGCCTTGTCTAGATTCATATCAGTATGACAAGTTCGTAACAGAAAAGAAATACGTCTCGTTAGTCTGGTTCTGATGTTGCTGTTGTTGTTTTGTTAACTTGAGATCCATGATTTTAATTAATTAATTTATTTTGTTTTTATTTGTATGTTCATGAAAATGTCGAAAAATATTCTGTCTCGACTGATTAAAGACAACAATTGTCTGTCTGTCTGTCTCTCTGTCCCTGCCTCTCTCTCTCTCTCTCTCTCTCTCTCTCTCTCTCTCTCTCTCTCTCTCTCTCTCTCTCTCTCTCTCCTGTGTGTGTGTACGTGTGTGTGTGTGTGTGTGTGTGTGTGTGTGTGTGTGTGTGTGTGTGTGTGTGTGATTGATTTATAGTTTGTGAGTGAGAGAGAGAGAGAGAGACAGACAGACAGACAGACAGATATGCAGGCAGACAGACAGAAAAAGAAACAAACAAACATACAAAAGACAGACAGACAGAGACAGATAGATTGGAGAGAAAAAAAAAAAAGACGGGCCCGACCAAAGAGAGAAAGATTGCATCCTGGTATAAATGACGAGCGGGGGAGAGGACGAAAGATTGGAGGCAACGAAAATGTCGTGGATGATTGAAAGAGGAGAAAATGACTGGAATAGTGATGACAGCGGGGGGGGAGAAGGGAGGGAGGGAAGGGGAAGAGGGAGCCAGGGGAGGGAGGGAGGGGGGAGAGAAAGAAAGAAAGAGAGAAAGAGAGAGAGAGAGAGAGAGAGAGAGAGAGAGAGAGATATGGAAAATAGTTCATTCAGGTTCAGCTCAGCCCCTACTGAACGTGGGGGGTGGGGGGGTGGGGTTCTATATACATGAGAGAGAGAGAGAGAGAGAGAGAGAGAGAGAGAGAGAGAGAGGAGAAATCCCATTCACTTAATCAAGCTTTCGGCAAAGATACACCTGATATAAACAACTCTGTAGTATTTCATACACGGCCCAGATTGTTGTGAGCGACTCGATCGATTTCCGGATGAGAGCTTGAGCCTGCAAAATGTTGCATGCGAATACTATGATGTAAGCACTAATTATATGGCTTGAGATGTTTGTTTGTTTGTTTGTGTATTTGTTTTCTTGCACCTCCAATGTTTAGAAAGAGGAAAGCAATTTAGATCGAACCGCGGCCGTTTGCTTGGATTTGAAACGCTTGTGGGGGAGAAACCAAATACGAAGACAATGCTCTCAGGAACATCGATTGCTGGTCAGCGGACTGTGAAACGAGGATGATGATGGTGACGGTGGTGAGGATATTCATGCTCTCTCTCCTCCCTCCCTCTCTCTCGTCTCCCTCTCTTCTTCAACGACATTACTCTCTCTCTCTCTCTCTCTCTCTCTCTCTCTCTCTCTCTCTCTCTCTCTCTGTCCGTCTGTCTGTCTGTCTGTCTCTGTCTCTCTGTGTCTGTCTCTCTCTCTCTCTGTCTCTCTCTCTATCCTATCCCTCTCTCTGTGTATGCTACTTGTCTACTTCTGATTTAAATTTGCCACAAAAGAAAATCATGATTTTACATCATATATTTACCGTGTTGTCCTTCCACCTCCTCTGTATTTCTCTCCTCCTCATACCTTTCCTTCGCTCCCCTTCTCTCCATCTCTCTGCCTCTCTCTCTCTCTCTCTCTCTCTCTCTCTCTCTCTCTCTCTCTCTCTGTCTGTCTGTCTCTGTCTTTCTCTTTCTCACTCTCTCTCACTCACTCACTCTCTTTCTCTCTCTCCCCTTTCCACCCTCTCCCCTGCCTTCCTCCCTCCCACATTCTTCTTCTTCTTCTTCTCTCTTCTTCTCTCTCTCTCTCTCTCTCTCTGTCTCTCTCAACTTCCCTCTCGTTCCCTCTCCGCATATATCTGTGTATCCTTTGTTTTTAAGTTCTGACTAGAAATTTGTTTCCAGCCAGGATTCAGTCTTGGAGACAGGCTCGGCCGTAAACATTTATCTTCGTCTGTCTAGTATTTTTATTATTTGCCTTTATGATATCTATCTCTGGCTACCTTTCTGTCCGTCCATCTGCCCTCTTGCACATTCTCTGTTTTATCTGCACAAACCCTTTACTCACTGCGTTTCCCTCTCCATCTCTCGCTCTTTCCTTTCAGTCCTTTCCTTCCTCTCTTGCTATCTCAGTTATATGTTACAATCCATTTGAGAGGAAAGCGAAAAACGAATGCATGGAAACAAATCCGGAAGTTCCTTCAGGAAGTGTCCGTTTTTTTTTTTTTTTTATTAGTGTTCTCGTATTTTGTTTTGTGCATGTCTTTTTTGTGCTGAAAGAGAAAGAGAGGAAAAGCATTGACTTGAAGATGTTGTCTGCACCGTCTCATTCGAAAATTGAATCCAGTATCACAATTCTGCCATTTTTCTTTCTCTCTCACCGTGTCTGTCTGTTATACGTTTGTTTTCTCTCTGTCACTGTCTGTCTCTCTGTCTGTCTGCATCTCTCTCTCTCTCTCTCTCTCTCTCTCTCTCTCTCTCTCTCTCTCTCTCTCTCTCTCTCTGTCTGTCTCGGTGTCTCTCTGTCTGTCTGAGTCTGTCTCCTCTGTCTCTCTCTCTCTCTATCTCTCTCTCTCTCTCTCTCTCTCTCTCTCTCTCTCTCTCTCTCTCTCTGCGTGCGCGTCGTGCGTGCGTGCGTGTGTGTGTGTGTGTGTGTGTGTGTGTGTGTGTGTGTGTGTGTGTGTGTGTGTGTGTGTGTGTGTGCGTGCGTGCGTGTGTGTGAAATTTTCCTCCCCGAATTTGTTTCCCTTTCCATCACTTCAAACCTCTTTCAAATCGAACAGACAGTACCAGAACTACAGTCTGTGGGAGACTGAATACTCTCCATTATCAGACACAGAGTGCCAGAGATGAACTACGTTCAATGAGATGCGCGCTCCACTGTCAGTGTTACAGCTGCTGTCTGTCGAAGTTGATACGCTCTTCTCAGCCCGACAGACAGTACCAAAAACTACAGTCTGTTCCAGATGGAACCCTGTCCACAATCACACAGATGGTGCCACAGTTACAATATGTTCAGGAGGACGCGCTGTCTACAATCAGCGTTTTAACCTAAGTCTTGTGAAGAAATTACCCTCCCCACATTTATATAGTGCTAGGGCTACAGTCTGTGCAAGTATTTAAGCTACAACCAGTTCAAGAAGACATCGACTCTGGAACTTGCTTTTTCGTTTTTAAAAGTCTTCTCGAGAGCTTTATTGTTAGATGTTTTAAGGTCATGAAAAGTACAATTTGAATCGAAGAAATGTTTTTTTTCCGTTTTCTTTTGCATATTACAATCTGGGAGTGCGACAGCCAATGAAATTTCATCAACTGATTTTATGTTTCTTCTCATTCATGCCTCCTCCCTTCCCTCTCCTGATTCCCTCCCCTACTACCATGATCTTTATATGTGCATTTTGCCCCTGATTTACCTGTTACAGATCTTAGACATGTGCATATATGCGTGCATTAAGTTGGTAAATAATGTATTTTTTTATGTATGCATGAAAATGAATGTGATTTTATGTGTATGTTTTTTTCAACTCCCCAGCTCATAAAATGATGGAATATTCTCTATTCTGGAAATAAACTTTATTTCAGGATAAAACTCTAGTAGAATCTCAGATACGATCATTTACATTATCAGATTATTCTTGGGTTGTGGTGTAAAACGGGTTAACGAGGCGTCTGGCCGTTTTGTTGCGGATGTTCCTGCATGCCCTTCTGTCGTCAGAGGAAAACGTCTCTGCTTAATTGCTGTTGGTCCTGAATGGACTGGCAATAGCCATGAATGTAAAGTAGGGGGAAAATATATCTAGAAAGACAGACACGCGGAAGTGTTAGCTCCGAGAGAAAATGTGCAAGACTCGAGTACTGTAAGCTAGGAGAACCCCGGAGACATATCAGGGATATCCTGGTTTATCTTGATTCAAAGATTAAAGAAATATGGTTGGTTCTGTTTATTTGTTTCTATTCTGTTTATGGCAGTGGTGTTAGTATGAACATTATCTATATGTATTTATTTGTCTTTCGTTTTTGTATTTGTCTTTCGTTTAATTGTCTTCAGTCCCGAAGACGGTCTGTGACCGAACCGTAGACGATTTCTGGTGGTTTGTTTTATTGTAAATCTTCTAAATGTCTTCAAAGATGGCTTGTGAATGTTCCACACGAACCGCAGATAAGCGCTTGTCCAGCCGCTTCCGCCCTCTTCCTTCGCCTGGCCTCTCTTCTCGCCCCTTTCTCCAACTCCGGGAAAAGGCAGGGTTTAAGGTAGAGGGAAACAAGCAAAGAGAAAAAGACCTGAAGACATACCCCAGGACAGGAGAACTGTCAGAATGGCGTGACCAGCTGGGTTCATCTACATCTGTCGTGCGTGGACTGTTTTTATCATCTCCGCGCGCGGAGAACATCTTCGTCATCTTCTGACTCCGCTTTTGCGTGTCACTGAGACCGGAGTTGTGACGACTGCTGGAGGATGAGAAGGGGGGGTGGAGGGGGACGGGGAGGACTGGATGAATGGGGCGTGGGAAAGAAGAGGGTAACAAAGGGAAACGAATCGAGGATATAGGAGTCGCCTTGCGTTCAGTTTAGTTCCATTTTTGTTTTCAGAATTTTCTCATAACTGAAAAGAATTCTGGAGAGAGGAAGAAAAAAAAAAAGCTACACGCACTGCAATATGCCAGAATCACTTGATAAGCACAAGTGCACTTGGGAGAGCACGGATCTCAGCCAAGGCCGAACCGATCCAGGATCTGCCCTCCGATTCGGACAGTATGTGTGTGCGTGTGTGTGTGCGCGCACGCGCGCGCGCGTGCGCGCGCGTGTGTGGTGTGTGTGTGTGTGTGTGTGTGTGTTTGTGTGTTGCTGACAGACAACCAAATCGACAGGCTAGGAAGTAAATATTTATGTCAGAAGATGTGATAGCTCTTTTGACCGCAGTTACTGTCTGTCTGTCTGTCTGTCTGACGGTTTACTGTCTGTCTGTCTGTCTCTCTCTCCTCAATCTCTCTCGTCTCTCTCTCTCTCTCTCCTCTCTCTCACACCACCACACACACACACTCTCTCCTCTCTCTCTCTCTCTCTCTTACTCATGCGCGCGCGCGCGCGCACACGCACACGCACGCACGCACACACACACCACACACACACACACACACACACACACACACACACACACCCACACAACACATACACACACACACACGCTCTCTCTCTCTCTGTCTCTCTCTCTCTTAAATGCACACACCACACACACCACACACACACACACACACACACACACACACACACACACAGGTGCGCGCGCGCGCGCGGGCACACACACCACACACACGACGCGCGCGCGCGCCGCGCGCACACACACACCACACACACACACACAACACACACACACACACACCACACACACACAACACACACATCACCACACATCACGCACGCACACACACGCACACACACACACACACACAACACACGCACACACACGCACACACACGCGCGCGCGCGCGCGCGCTCGCGCAGCACAACACACACACACACACACCGCTCTCTCTATCTATCTCTCTCTCTCTCTCTCTCTCTCTTTCTCTTTTACATGCGGCGCGCAGACACACACACACACACACACACACACACACACACCACACACACACACACACACACACACACACACACACTCTCGTCTCTCTCTCTCTCTCTCTCTCTCTCTCTCTCTCTCTCTCTTTCTCTCTTACATGCACACACACACACCCACACACACACACACACACACACACACACAACACACACATACGCGCGCGCGCGCGCACGGACACACACACACACCCACACACACACACCACTCTCTCTCTCTCTCTCTCTCTCTTACATGCACACACACACACACACACACAAACACCATACGCGTCGCATCGCGCTCACGGGACACACACACACACCACGCACACACACACACACACACACACACACACCACACACACACGCGCTCCTCTCTCTCTTCTCTCTCTCTTTTTCTCTCTTACATGCGCGCGCAGACACACACACACACACACACACACACACACACACACACACACACACACACACACTCTCTCTCTCTCTCTCTCTCTCTCTCTCTCTCTCTCTTACAATGCACACACACACACAACCACGCACACACGCGCCCCTGCATGCGCACGCACACCCGGAAACACACACACACACACGCACACACACACACATGCGCGCGCGCGCGCACACACACACACACACAAACACACACACACACACACACTTGCACACTTAGGAGAACAGCATGTGTATTATGCATAAGCACGTGCGTGCCTGTGGGTCCGAGGCAGTGCGTGGTCTGGCTGTAGGGAAGAAGATGGGACAGCTCCCCACAGAAACATGCCGGCAGCAGCGCTTGTCGGCAGGCTGTCAGGTCGCATGTACTGCTAGACCATGATCCAGGTTCCGCATTGATTTATTTATTTGGTTTTTTCCTTTATCCGTGTGTGTGTGTTGTGTGTGTGTGTGTGTGTGTGTGTGTGTGTGTGTGTGTGTGTGTGTGCGTGCGTGCGTGTGTGCTTTCCATGTCGTATTGAATTTCCTTCCGAAAGTTGACCTGCTCCCTGTAAATTAGAAAGAAAAGCAACAAAAAAAAAAAGAAAGAAAGAAAGAAAAGAAAAAAAGGGGGAGGGGGGGGGGGGGGGGGGATGGATGATGAAGAAGCAGCGGGATGGGAATGGATTGGAGAGACGGGGGAGGATGGGGGGGCCGGCGGGGGGAGTGGAGACTGGTCGTGAGAGACGCTGATCATTGATTATGTACATTTTGTATTTGAATCACGCGCTCAGGGCATTGGGAGAGAGGAGAGACACACACACACACACACACACCACACACACACACACACACACACACACACACACACAGGCAACGAGAGAAAGAGAGAGAGAGTAGAGAGAGAGAGACAGACAGACAGACAGATACACAAACAGACAGACAGACAGTGAGAACGAGGGTCAACACTGAAATGGGAGTGGGACAAGGAAACCGACACAGGCGTCCCCGAAGACGGAATGTGACTCCCTCAGTGTAAGGATGAAAGACGATCGTATTGCAAACATCTCATAAATGGTTAGCCTTGGAATTGTCGCCTTAGAAGAACTAAGCAAGAAAGGAGAGAGAAAGAGACATCTGTGGTCTGTTTGAAATTTTGACTGAGAGAGAGAGAAAGAGAGGGTGGGGAGAGAGAGAGAGAGAGAGGAGAGAGAGAGAGAGAGAGAGAGAGTGTGAGAACAAGAGATACAGACAGACAGCAGCACAGGCGGCAGGCAGGCAGGCAGACAGATAGACAGACAGACAGAGCGGCCTTGATCAGCTAACTCTGCGCATTTTGTGTTGAATCTCCCGGATTGAGAGTGAGAGAGAGGAGCAACGAAGACAGATACGTGACGGGGATAGCTGGTATGGTCCGAGTGTAAAAGTGACGAGTCTTCGGGTGTCCAGGTCATAGAGAGAAGAAAAATGGCGAATAACAAAAATAGAAAGGAAGTGACTTGAAAGGCCAAGTACGGTAGCACGTTTGTATGTTTGTGCAAAGGAAGACGTTAAGTGCACGTGGTTTGCTTCTCGCTCGTAGACAAAATGTAATCTGATTGTTCAAATGTTAAAGGTTTTTTTGTGATTTACTTTGTTTCCTATTCTGGTTTTGTCCAACCCTCGTTTCGGGTTTTCACTGTGTCGTCATTTCTTGTTCCGTTCGTGCTGCATTCTGGTATGAATGTTTCGGGTTGGGGGTTACGGTTCGTTTTGGTTTTCACTGAATTTTGGTTCAGCTACGTTTGGAGTTTTATAGTCAGCAGTCATTTGGTTTCCTATTGATAGCTGTGATTCTTCGTTTAAAAATTTTTGCTTGGAACTGAATGTTAATAGTGTTTTTGATTAGTCAATTTTCTTCGGATTTTTGTTAATTGCGTTTTGATTTCAATGTCAGTTTTGATCGATTTTCGTAGTGTCTGGATTCATTGTCTTTTTTTTTAAATTTAATTGTCAGCTGTGTTTGGATTTCATTGTCATTTGTCTTTGGATTTCTTTGTCAGTAAAGTCTGAATTTCATTGTCAGTTGTGGACAGACTTCGTTGTTAGATTTGTTTGGATATTGTCAATTGTGTACGGGTTTCATTGGCAATTGTGTATGGATTTCATTGTCAAAATACAAATGGATTATGAATTGTGTATAAATTTCATTGTAATCATGTATTTTTTTTCCCCGAAGTTTGAGTATGGCTGCCTTAATGGCGGGATAAAAAAACGTTCGTACACGCAAAACTCCACTCCCTTTGTTGGGTAGATGGGAGTAATCCTTGCCTGTCTATACAGGATGTGTCCGCAGGAGCAGGAGCCTGCTTTCGCAGAAAAGTAAAAAAAAAGAAAAAGAATATGTTTGTTTTTTTCATTATCAACTGTGTCGTCTGGGTTGTATGAATTTCATAGTCAATGGTGGAAGGACTTTCAGTTCAGCTGTGTTTTGAATTTAGTTGTAAATTGTGTTAAGGTTTCATTGTCAATAGTGTATAGATTTCCTTGTCAGCTTATCATGAGTCTCATTCTCAGTTGTGTTTGGAATTAATTGTTTTTTCATGTTAAAACAATTCTTTTGAACCGGTTGAGATGGATCAAGCGGAATGCCTGACGTCCTCAACAAGATCTGATTTTAACTGAGTAATGACGTGAAATTGACGAGGAGAGTGGGTGGGACGGAGCATGCAGAGAGCGCAAGACACACACGCACGCGCGCGCGCGCGCGCGCGCGCACAAACACACACACACACACACACACACACACACACACACACACACACCACACACACACACACACAGAGGCAAAGAGACAGGACGCAGAGAGAGAGAGAGAGAGAGAGAGAGAGAGAGAGAGAGAGAGAGAGAGAGAGAGAGAGATATCCTAATGTGTACACAGGCAATCAGACGTGAGAAAAGAATCGGGAATGGTGTACTGGGAACGATATTTTTGGCGCGACAGTTATAAACAAACAAACAAACAACAGACCACAGCTCCCATCCACCCCCTACGCCTCCAACTCTGCCAACGCCACCACCACCACCGCCACCACCCACCACCACCACCACCACTACTACAACACAAGAGAGGTGCGCAAAGTTAAACAAAATGCAGAAGTTGTGTCCAAAAGAGCGAGCGTGTTTTTTGAAGGCCATCAGCCGTCGGTCGGTTAGGTCGACTCGCCCCACCAAACTTGTGACTCCCCAGTGCCCTTTCCCGGAACAGCTCCAGGTGGGTCCGTGCGCACGGGATGGCAAGCATACGCAAAGAGGTTTAATTTGTTGAATTGACTGGACATTGACCGAACTGTCAAACCAGGTTGGCTTGCTTTTTTTTTTTCGTAATTAAGTTATTCTGCTTATACTTTTCTGTGTTTGTTTGAGCTGGAAGAGTTTTTTTTTATGCGTATACTGATGTGGTTTTAGTCGCTTCATTGTGTTTGGGCTTAGTGTTAAGAATCAACCTTCCTATTGGAGAAATTGGATAAGAAGCATGATTTTGACCGATTTGATAAGAAGCATGATTTTTTAACCAGTTTGATAGGAAGCATGACTTTTGACCAATTTGATAAGAAGCATGATTCGAACCAGTTTGATAAGAAGCATGATTCGAACCAGTTTGATAAGAAGCATGATTCTAACCAGTTTGATAAGAAGCATGATTCTAACCAGTTTGATAGGAAGCATGATTCTCTAACCAGTTTGATAAGAAGCATGATTCTAACCAATTTGATAAGAAGTATGCTTTTAACCAATTGATAAGGAAGCATGATTTTGACCAATTGATAAGAAGCATGATTAACCCAATTGATAAGAAGCATGATTTTGACCAATTTGATAAGAAGCATGATTTGACCAATTTGATAAGAAGCATGATTTTGACCAATTTGATCTGATGATTTAAACCACATTTGATAAGAAGTATGATTCAAACCATTTGATAAGAAATGATCAGCGAATTTGATAAGAAGCATGATTTTGGCCCATTTGAGAAACGTGTATGATTCTAAGTCACCCAAGAAAAAGCATGATTCTAACCAATTTGATAAGAAGTATGATTCTAACCAATTTGATAGGAAGCATGATTTTGACCAATTTGATAAGAAGTATGATTTTGACCAATTCACTAGGAAGCATTGATTTTGACCAGTTTGATAAGAAGCAAGGATTTTAACCAATTTGATTATTTTCAGCGGCAGGGAGGGGGCGCAAGGGGGCCATTTCTTTTTTAAACTACACATTGCGTAACAAATCTTAAATAAATGTCAGCGAACCACGTTTCCCAGAGGCGTGAACAAACGAGTCACAAGACAAAACACAAACGCGTTTCGACCTCTTAGGTCTTCTTCAGGTTTCAAAAAACTAATAAAATAACGGAAATTCACTAAGCTTTGATCGCTTCAGGTTTCAGCGCAAGGAAGAAGGCGTTGAATGAGAACGAGGCTGTTGGAAGGGAAATAATGCGTTGTGTGTTGTCTTGTGACTCGTTTGTCCACGTTTCTCTGGTCGGTTCGCTGACATTTATTTAAGATTTGTTTAGATTTCCGTCTGCAGTCGTCTCACTTTCCAACTAGATACACATTGCGTACTTTTTTTTTTTTTTTTTACTGTTAGCGGTGGTGTGTGTGTGTTACGGTGTGTGTGTGTGTGTGTGTGAAGTGTGAGTTTTGTGTGAGGTCTTGTTGTGTGTGTGTGTGTGTGTGTTTCCCTTGATGTCTATTGTGTGAGTGTGTGTGTGTGTGGGTGTGTGTGTGTGTGTGTGAAGACCTATGCGTTTGCCACGTTTGTCTGGCTTTGTAGAAGACCTTAGGATCGCTCACTGCTTCTGTATTGTCATTCCGTTCGTACGGCAGTCCGATGACCTGACTGAATCCCTCGCTTCATTTCAAGCCCTTTTATGTTTGTTTGTCTGTTTGGTTGGGTTTTTTGTTGTTGGTTTTTTTTTTTTTCCCCTTGGCAATGGCCTTTTTACTGAAAGATGGAAAGCTGTTTGTGCAGCCTGTATGGCGACAGTCTTAATGACTTTTTAGTGGATGGAAATGAATAACCATTTTTTGTTAGTATCTTTTTGCGGCTACGTGAAGAAGGTGCAAAGTTGCTGCTGCCCAAGAAGCAGCAATGAATGTTCGCCTGCATGAAACAAAGATGTGGAGTCAGATCTTAGAGCTGAATGAACTGTAGCTGTATAAAAAAATGTCTCTTTGATAATTGTGTCGGTCACCTGTAGAAGTCGTCATTATCATTATGATTAATACTTACATAACGCCTTTTTTCGGATAGAGACCAAGCTCAAAGCGCTTTTCAATCCACACTCGTTTGCACAACGAGCTGCGTACCTGGGTAGTGCCGACTTAAGAGCTGCCAGCTGGCGCTTCATCATCATTCCTAACGCAAGACGGGTTATCAACAGCGCGGGTTAGAAGCAGATTTAGATGCACGTACAGAACAACGATGACTTCGGCTTCTGTGCGCTTTCGACCAAAATTCATGGGTTAGCTCTTGAGTTGTGGTGCAAGATTTTGGATTGCTTACTTTGTAATGCTTGTCACTGACACCACCCCTCCTCTCCTCCCCCCCCCCCCCCCCCCCCCCCCCCCCCCCCCCCCCCCCCCCTCTCCGGATCAAGAAATCCGGCGCTCTACCAGCTGAGCTGTTCTGGTCCCCGGGGTAGATCGTGACAGGTTCTCATCAGCAGACCGTGACACTGTGGGCGAACCCAGCAGTGTCTTACTCAGGACGAAGTTTTCACACACTAAACTCCGCGGTCGTCGCAATGTGCGTCTCAGCTTAGTTCTTTCGTTTCTTTCTGACGCTTCTCATGCAGTCTTGCGCTCCTCGCTCCGGTTCTCGCTCGCAGTTCATCCCATCTCGAAGGAATTCACTCAATCTTCACACAGGCTTTCTCTGGGAAAATGCAGACGATGTCATAGGGGACCCCCTCCCTCCCCTCCCCTCCCCTTTCTCTCCCTTCCCTGTCCGTCCGTGCTTCGTTGCTAGCATACAGATTGGCATCCACGCCCGCGACATTCTTTTGGCTCCCTCTCCCACCCCATACCCACCCACCCCTCCCATCGCCCAGCCCACCCCTCCCTCACGCTGCTTCCAACTCATTCATTCTCTCCTTTCACTTCCTCGGGCTTTTCCTTTTTGGCGTTGCATCCTGCGCCGTCCGCTATTCATGTTGGGTTTGTTTCCATTCTGTACTTCGGATTTGTTCTTTTTCTTTTTCTTTCTTTTTTTTTCCCCCTTTTTCTAAACGGTTGGTTTGTTTCCTTCCCCTTGCTCACCCCTCCCTTCCCTCCAAAAATCTTCATTTTGTGCCTCGTATACCCCTGAGTCTGGTTCTGTCTGTCTATGGCTGTCTCTTTGTCTCCTCCGTCATTTCTGTCTGTCTGTCTGTCTGTCACTCTGTCTCTCTCCCACAGTCATGCGTCTGCAAAGATTTCATCGTGTCGTTGGGGATGATGGGGGTGGGTAGGGGAGTTATGTAAATATGTATCGAAGAGAGCAGATTTGGGACGTAAGAGCAGAACGATAAGAAATTATAGGATGGGAGGGGGGAGGGGGAGGAGAGAAGGGGTGGCGAGCATACTACGCAGCTAGTTAATTGATCTCATCGCCTCATCCTGTGTTAAAGAGAGATTTAATACAAGAGAGATTTAACCATCAACACTCTGAAGGATCATTCATACAAAGGCTCCTTCTACTACAGTTACTGCTGCTGCTGTTGCTGTTACTGCAGCTGCTTCTGCTGCCATTGCTACTGGATCTTCAGCATTTTGTGCTGAATATGAGAACATAAGTGGTTTTCTCTTCTTCGTGTTCACTGTCTAAATTGTTTGTTTTAGCTGAAGAAGACCCAAGAGGTCGAAATGCACTGTGTTTTGTCCTGTAATCGGTTTGTGTCTGTATCTGTGGCGGTGACTGACTCCTTTTTCTTTCTAAGTCCTTGTTGTAGTTGCTGCTGCTGATGCTATTACTACCACTGCACTACTGCTGTTATGTTACTGGTGTATTGCTGCTCCGGCTGCTGGTTCTGTTGCCGCCTCTGCTCCTGTTCTGCTTCGATATCGATTGACCCGGCCGCTCCTGTTTGTGTTGGCATTTCTTATTGACTTTCTTACCACTCCAGGGATACATTTGGCCGTAACTACCTCCCCTGTCTGTTCCTCCCAATGCCCTCCATACTAAAGAGGGCCACAGGGTCACGTTCTGTTTGCTGCTTCCTGCTGGCTGCACACCAAAAATTGAATGTGCCAAAGCCTTGCCTAAGGAGTCGGGTATTCATAGACTGGCGCAGTTAGATTGGTTCGGGAATGTTTATTGTCTCTTACAGTTAATTCTCTTCATTGTCTTTCATAATTATGGGCATCAAGGCACAAGCCGGGTGGTTCCGAGCAGATGGATTGAAATCAAAGGAATGGAACTGTTTGGGCGCTTGGAGCTGTGGCAAAGATAGGGTCACGGTGGATGATGCGAAGGGTTGAAATGTGAGTCAGCTAAGGGGAAGGTCTTACATTTGAAATTTTTTTTGTGATTTCATCTGTTAACACCTCCCCACCCCACCCTCCCCCTAAGCAAGGGAAATGATCGGTGAGGAGTTTCTCTGTTGATCAGTTATCAGTTTAACTTTAAATGCTGGCTCAAATTCATGGTAGGTCTCAAACCGCTTACATGGATTATACAGCATTGTAGTGCAAAATCTTGTGGCGTGTAGCCTGCTCCCCTCGTCTCTTCCCTTCTTCTCCAAGTTAATCTTCCCGACCCCCCACCTCCCCCTCCTACCTCTTTGCCTCCCCTCCCCTCCTTACTCCTTCTTCTCCCCAAGTACTGGAGCCGGGGGGGGTGGGGGGGGGGGGGGGGGGGGTAGGGGGGTCCTTCTTTAAATTCTGCCTTCGTCTTCTTCTTCTCCTCTGACATCGATCAGTCGGGTCGATCGCCGCTTTGTGTGTTGACTCCCGAACGAGTGATGCCGTGGAGGAGATGACTGCTGTCTGATAGCCTGCCATTGGCCCGTGCTCTCTGCTTCCTCTGGACACCGTCGTTCTGTCCTCTCTCTGTCCTTCTTTCTGTGTCTGTCTTTCTCTGTCTCTGTCTGCCTGTCTGTCTGTCTCTCTTTCT
>JADBJO010000576.1:202500-207500 GCA_016801955.1 Conus betulinus
ACTACTACTACTACCATCACCACCACCACGACTACGACTATTACTACTACTACTACTACTACTACTACTACCACCACCACAACAACAACTACTACTACTACCAACTGGCTACTACTAGTACTGCTGCTGCTACTGGAGCTTGTGCTGTTGCTAACGCTGTTGTTACTTCTTTACTGCTGTTGCTGCTACTACTATTATAACTACTACTGCTATGACTGTCTTCAGTAATAATTGGGTGCCCGACACCTGATGTTTATCAAATAGCTTTTTTTTTTTTTAATCCACATTCTGGCCACTCCAGGGACATATATTTGCGTGTACCCCCCCCCCCCCCCCCCCCCCCCCCCCCTCCCTTTCTACTATACTACCCTCCTCTTCCTCCTCAGATAGTGAAGCCAGTCAAAGATTCGTGTGCTTTTGACCGTTCCCCCCACACCCGACCCCACCCCCTCCTCTCTTTTTAAATACAGTGCTGGTTATTGTGTTACTTCGCTCGTCATACTTCTCATCAAAACTCGTAACCGTCTAAAACACAACAAGAAAAACAAAACATTCACACAACGACAACAAAGCCCTGTACTATTAGAATTCACACTTTTTACAGTTATTTAGCCCTGTACTATTAGAATTCACACTTTTTACAGTTATTTAGTAAGATTTTTTTTAATTAGAATATTTATCAAGCCTTCTGTAATTCAACTTCTTGTTTCCAGTAGAGTTTGGCGTACCTCGATTCATTCTTTCATTATCCAGTGGATGGTTTGATCACTTCTTTTTTCATCCGTTCGTACATCTGTTGATTGATTTGTTGTACATTCGCTACTTTTATCAGTCATATATTGGCATGTTCAGTGATTAGTTTACTCGTCCATTCATGCATCAGTTCGTTCATTGATTGATTCATTCATTCATCCTTCGTTCATTCACTCAGTCACTCACTTATGCACTCACTCACTCACAGGTGTAGTATATTTCGCCTCTTGAAACTTTGAATTTCCATCGGCCCTTATCTCCTGACACTCTAGGGGGGTTGGGCCACACCGGTTCATGACTCCGGATGTCCCTCTGCTGCCCCTTTTTTTCCCATCTTGGGACGAGCCACGGCTGGGATTCGAACCCGTGCCCCTCTGGACATGCTCATTTCCACTTAATGACTCGCGCACTAACCACTGAGCCACTGGGACACCTGATATTTGTAGGAAAGTTAGCCTTATGAAGTTCACTTTTGTTCCTCCTTGACCAGATCCAGCTTGAACACCTCTCTGCTGCTTCTGCCATTGCTTTCAGGGCTCTGGTTTTTTCCCTCCCCCTGCAACTGAGAGCTGTTTCATGAGGCTGTTTGCAGACGTTCCTACAACCCCCCTAGCTCCAATTTCTGCAGTGAGGACTTTGACCTGATAGCCTTCTCTCCTCAGGCTGTTTGCCAGATCAGCATACTTTTCAGTCTTGTAGATTTGAGCTGCCTCCATCCTGTTCTCATATGGCACCGTGAGCTCGATCATGATCAGCTGCTTGGTTGACTGAGAGTGGACTACTATGTCTGGTCTCATGCCACTCTTGCTGATGATCTCTGGGTGACTCTTCCATTCTGGGAGGTCTGCAGTGCACTCCCAGTCATCTGCCCCGTCCAGCAGACTCTGCCTGCATGTTCTGAGTGGCACTGTTGTTCTTGGCCATGATTCGCTGCCTCCTGCCGTGAAGAATGTTGCGGGTGCTTTTGGAGTCCTGATTTTCCCCTTTGTGGTGTTGGTACTAGCCCAGACTACTTGTACAATCTCTTTGAGCACTTGGTTGTGCCTCCATGTGTACCTTCCTTGAGCCAGGGCTACTTTACATGAGCTTAGGACATGCTCCACTGTTTGTTTTTCATGGCAGAAGGGGCATGAAGGATCGTCTGTGTTTTCCCCACTTCACCAGGTTTGCATTTGAGGGCAGAAGGTCATATGCAGATCTGAGAATGAAGCTGATCCTGAGAGGGGCCATGTGCCAAATGTCATTCCAAGTGAGACTTCTTTGGAGTGCATTCTCCCACGTTGTCCATTGCCCTTGCTGGCTCTGCTGGACTGCTTTTTGGAGTCTTTTTTGGTCTTCTTCTTTTCTCATCTCCTGAATCATCATGTCTCTTTTGGCTTTTCCTTTGGCCTTTGACCACCATTCAGTTTTGGTCATACCCCAGTCCTTGTCTGTTGGTCTGTGTGTGTCCTGTTATTTCTTGATCTTGAGACTTTCTTTTTGCAGAATCCATCGCCTCTTGAACTTTCCATTTTCTGCCTGTCTTCAGCTGGGGCTTGATTGCTTCTACCACACCTTGTCTCCTGAGTCTCCAGCATGCTTTGAAGTCTGATCTTCCCTGCTTTGTATTCCTCCAGGATGGATTTCAGTGGTAGTTTCAGCTTTGCTTGGCGACAGTACAGCGCTATGTCAGTCAGACAGGGTGGGACACCAAGCCATTTCCTTGTGAACTTGTTGATTTTGGATTCCATTGCCTCCACTATGCTGGTGCAGATGTCGTATATCATCAGAGGCCATAGGAGCTTTGGTATCAGCATACACTGCAGACACCAGACCTTGTATTTGCCAGGGAGCCCACACTGGTCAATGGTCTCCAAGCCTTCTTCCGACGTCTGTTTAGTTTCTTTTGCTCTTTGTGTGTCTTTCAGCGTATCATCATACCACCTACCCAAGGCTCTTGACTGGCTCTTCTGTAACTGTTGGAATGGCCTGGTTGGCAACACTGAAGACCACAGATTCGGCCACTTTTCCTTTCCTCAGTGAGAGACTCCGTGATTTCTTTGGCTTGAACTTCATTCTGGATGAGGCAACTATGTCATCCAGCCTCTCCAGCACATGACGTGTCTCGTCTTCTCTGGATGAAATCACTGTAGTGCCATCCATGAAGGCCTTGAGAGGGAGCATCTTGTATCCATCGCCAAGGTCTGTTTGTCTTGCGTTGTTTGTTGCTGCTTTCAAGATGACTTCCATTGCCAACACGAACAGTATTGGGGAAATTGCGCAGCCCATTGCAATGCCCACTTCCAAGTTGATCCAATCTGTTGTGTACTCCTTGGTAGAGAAGCGCATTGAGAAGCCGTTAAAGTACTTCTTGAGCATGTCGCGGATGTTCTTTGGCACATGGTACATCTCAAAGAGCCAACTGTATCATCTCATGGGGTACAGATCCATATGCATTCGCCAGATCAAGCCACACTACGTCCAGGTCTCTCTTTTTGTTTTTGCTCTTTGGATTGCGTCCCAGATCATTGTGGCGTGTTCTACACAGCCAGCAACGCCTGGGATGCCACCTTTCTGGACTGACACATCCAAGTAGTTGTTTTCCATGAGTACCTGGTCAGCCTTGCTGCCATGACAGAGAAGAAGATTTTCCCTTCGACGTTCAGTAGTGATATTGGCCTGAACTGGCTGATGTCACTTGAGTTTTGCTCTTTGGGGATGTACACACCTTCTGCCGTCATCCACTGGCGCTGATCTTCTGGTTTCTCCAAGCTGATCGCAGCAGCCTGTGGAGGCACTCCAGCACCTTGGGACATTTCTTGTACAGTTGGTAAGGTACTCCGTTTGCTCTGGTGAGGATTTGGCTCTGGCTTTGTTGACCACCTTCTTGATTTCCGCCAACGTTGGAGGCTTGTCATTGAACTGTTCCTCAGGGATGGTTGGCCACACCAGACCTTGAATGTCGAGTGGTGCTTTGCTCTGTGAGTCAGAGTATGTTTTCCTCAGATGCTGCTCAAGAACTCCTTTGTCCACACTTAGGGTCCCAGATTTTGGCTGCTCAAACAGAGTTCTGGCAAACTGGAAGGGGGTCTCTGAAGAAGCGCTCTTGTGTCTTCTTCTTTTTGCTCTTCCTCTTCCTCGCAGATTCCGCTTTGCTGAGGGCGCTGTGTTTTGCTTTCAGGTCTTCCCAGAGTTTTTTCAAGCCTTGTTTTTCAGCTGGCAGTGCAGTCTTCATTGCTTCTTGAGGTTTTTCTTTTGGACCCTGATCTTGTCCATCTCTTCTTGGCGTCTGGATTTCTTTGGAGGTGTTTTCTCTCTTGGGTAGTTTTGCTCCATAGCGTCTGTACATGTGGTATACACAATGTCCCCATATGTGGCTAGCTTGTGTTCCAGGGTGCTTTTCCCTATCAGTGCATCGAGTCTTTGGACGATTTTGCATCCAGTTTCTCCCAATCCTTAGTCTCGTTTGCTTGTGGCAGGTTGAGTTTCAGGCGCCTGGCATCGAGGGCCTGTGCAAATACCTCATCTGAATCAACAGCGTGGATGCCCTTGGCACTGTGGTTTAAATCCTGGCCTTGGTCTTCCGACGTTTTATCTGCTGATGCAGTGCGCTGCTGCTCATTCAGATGAGTCTCTACACACATCCCATCTTTGTCCTGTGGATCTTTTCATGCCACGGGTGGTAGCGAAACGCTTTCCACAGACACATGGATATTCCATTTGGTCCATGTTCATAGTCTATTTGGAATTTGCAGTCGTGATTGGTTGAGCACCGATTGATTCATCATTCTCTCCCCCTTTCGGTGAATCCTGGGAGCATCTTTTCCTTTTGTTTTTAGTAGCCACATGTTGAAGGCAAAGTGGGGAGCCAGCCCACAGAGCCCTAGGTTCTGGTCTTTCCCAGCATTTAGCATTGCGTTATTCACTCATTTTCTCCTTTATTCATCACTTTCCGTCATCAATCGAACCTTTAAATTAAGCTCGTGATATCACCACAGAAACATTCGCCCGACCATTCATCCTTTCATACCCAGTTTATTCATCTCTTTCGGTCATTCATCCAAATTCATACTCTGACAGCTCTATCAGAGAAAAAAACACCCGGATATGCATTTCGAAAGACACCTCCACCGCAGACTCCCCCAGACCCTTATCCACCCCATTCCCAACCCCGTTTATTTCACACACACACACACACACACACACACACACACACACACACACACACACACACACACACACACACACACACTCACTTTAATCTTAGA
>JADBJO010000576.1:212500-220000 GCA_016801955.1 Conus betulinus
AATAGTGACTGGATGACACGGGACACGACTGAATGAAGCGCCAGCTGGCAGCGCTTCAGTCGGCACTACCCAGGTAGGCAGCCCGTTGTGTAAATGAGTGTGGATTGCAAAGCGCTTAGAGCTTGGTTTCTAGCCAAGCATAGGCACTAAGTAAGTATTGATAATGACTGTCTTCCTTCGTTCTTTCTTTTCATCTTTTCCACGTGTTTTACCTTTCTTTCCACCTTGCTTCTTTGGTTTCCATCTTTCTCGCCTTGCTTTCGGTTGGAGGGTGAGTTTAACGTCCCATCAGCCAGAGGCTCTTAAGGACTTCTTGTCATTTGTCTCCTGTCCTGCCTTCGTTTTTTTTTTTTTGGTTTTTTTTTTGTATATTTTTTTTTTTTTTTATTCTCTTCCTTCTTTCCTCTTTCTTGTTTCTTTCTCTTTCTTTCCTTCCTTTCTTCCTCTGGCTTTCTTTCTGTTTTTTTCTTCCTTTTTTTCCTCTTCTTTCTTTCTTCTGTAACTTCTTTTCTGTTTTTTTTTTTTCTCCCCTTTTTCCTTCCCTGTCTTCTTTCAGTCCTGCCTTCTGTCTTTCCTGCCTTCGTTCTTTTTTTTCTTGCATTTTTTATTTCTTCATTCTTTCCTGTTTCTTCTGTGTACTTCCTGCTCTGTCGCTCCTTTCTTTCTTTGCTTGAGATCTGTGTTGCCTTCTCTCCCATCTTCTTTCTTATTCTTCTTTTTGTTCCCATCCTTCGGCCTTTCTGTCCTCATTTCCTTCTTTCCCTTGGTCTTTTTCTTTTCTTCCTTCCTTTTCACCCCCTCTTTTTCCTCCTTTTCCTATCGCCTCCCTCATAGCTTGTCTTCTTTCTTGATTTCCTGTTTTCCCTTCCTTCTTTTCAATCTCCCTTCTTAGATTCTCATTTGTTTCCCTGTTCCCTTCCCACCTTTATTTCTTCTTCTTCTTCTTCTTCTTCTGCTTCTTCTTCTCCTTCTTCTTCTTCTTCTCCTTCTTCTTCTTCTTCTTCTTCTTTTCTTTCTTCTTCTTTTCTTCTTCTTCTCCTCCTCCTTCTCCTTCTTCTTCTCTCTCTCCTTTCACTCTCTTCTCTCTTCTCTTCTCTCTCTCTCACTCTCTGTCTCTTTTCACTCCCTCTCTCTCTCTTTCTGCCTCCCTCTCTCCTCTCTCCCGGCCTCTCTCTCTCTCTCTCTCTCTCCATTATTTCTTCCTGCTTTTCCCCCCTTTCCTGTCTTCCTTGTTTCCTTTTTCCCCTACTTGTTCTCCCTCACCTGAGAAGACTAAATGAGGGGAGACAACACAGTTAACCTTTTTTAAGGGGAGGGCAGTGGGGACCACAAATTATCGGGTTTTTGTGCCGCTCACAATGAAGTGCTGAAACATGTTCGCTGAGCTCATCATGTTTTCATGACGAAATCTATTTAATTAATTCATTGATTCCTGTAAAAAAAAATCATTGATGTGTGCAAACAACAATAACAACAACAACAGAAAATCCTAAAGCAGGATTTGAGGACCATGAAGGATGCAAATGAGTTCATTCAATGGTGTTACTTCTATTCATTTATTGACCTACTTGTTTATTCATTAATTTTATTCTTCGTTTGTGTATGTATTCATTTCTCTTTTCTTTCAATTGTGTGGGTTTTTTTTTTTAATGTTACTTCATTGTCAGTTTGGCCATTCATTTTGTGATTCATCGTTCATGTGTTGTTGCTGCTGCTGTTGTAATTTTCAGTTACTTTGCATTTCAACCCTCAGATGGATTGTGCTCCCTCTTGAGACGCAGACATCAATTCAGTTTACTTCATGGTGTTTACAGTCCAGCAGACCACCAGGGGCCATTTGAGGACAAAAACATATATTGGCTTTGTTTTATATATATATATATATATATATATATATATATATATATATATATATATATATATATATATATATATATATATCATGAAATAGTTTTTTTTCCTTTTTCCTTCATAAAACAGTTTTCTTTATCTCTTGAAGTTTAACGCTTTTATTTGATTCTCAGTGTATTTTTGAGTCGTTGTTCTTCGAGTTTGAAATATTCATCGTATTCTCAGCATGTGTTTGAGCAGCATTTTTTTTTTGTCTAAGATGGGGAACTTTTAGACTTTCTTCCCCGCTGTTTGTGCTGCTTCTTTTTCTTTGGCTTTTAAAATCTTATTTTCTCCTCTGCAGTTCATGTCTGCTGGAACCCAGCGCTGTGAACCTGTCTTGCCGGAAGCGATGGTAATTCTGCTGACCTGCTACACGCATGCGTGTGGCTGACAGGAAATTGTACTTCCTATACTGCTCCCGATCCAGAATTGTAAATAGGAAGGAAGAGAAGAAAGAGATGGCAGAGGGAGGGGAAAATAAAAGGAAGACGGGAAAGAAAAAGAATGAAGAAAAAAACGTAAGGAAGGAAGCAAAGCAAGAATGAAATGAATAATGAACGAAGAAGAAAGAAGGGAAGAGTGATGAAGAAAGAAGGAAAGAATGAAGAAGAAGAAGAAGAAGAAAACAGAAGGAAGAATAACAAGAGAAAAGACAATAAAAAGCGTAGAAGAAAGGGTGAAAATGAAAGGACAGAAAGAAAGAAAAGAAAAGAAACAAAGAAAGAATAAAGCTGACAGGGAAGAAATGAGAATAAATGAATAACAAGGAAAGAAAGAAAGACGGAAGGAAGGAAATAAAGTCGGAAAGTAGGTAAATACGAATGAAAAAAAAGGCAAAAAAAAGAGGTGGAAAAGAAAGAGTGAATGAAGGAGGAAGAAAGAAGAAACGAAGGAGAAGAAGAAGAAGAAGAAGGAGAAGAAGAAGAAGAAGAAGAAGAAGAGAAGAAGAAGAAGAAGAAGGAAGGAAAGGAAGGAAGGAAGGAGAGAGAAAGTAAGGTTTTAACACGTCCTTCCACACTTGTTCTCATAAGCTTGCCAACACCCGACCTCATTACGAACATGGACATAGGGAGGAAATGGAAAGGTGACGTGATGACGAGAGCAGGGAATAACGGACCAGAGAATCTTGACTTTTGGTTTTTTTTTTATAGTGGTCAATGAGAATGACGAAAATGAAGATACGAAAAAAAGAAGTTCCAGTTTTTTTTTTGCGCGAGACTATTTGACAGGTGTAATACATAACAGTTCCTCTCGTCATATAATCCGACATCGACCAGGCACGAGAGATGCGAACACTTGCAGTGCTTGTCAGGAAACTTTAGTAACACTCCTAGAGATGCATACAGAAAGTAGACGAAATCTGGCGCTTTGATTCCAGTCTTCATAGTTGAGCCCAACTCTGGATAAGGGCCAGCCCGTAGCCGTAACGTCCCACCCACTGTACCTTTGATGCCATTCCAACCCATGTCCACAGCCTGCCAACCAGCAAACCCTGACTCGAACCGTTATACCAACGCCACGCTTTGCGTGAAAAATGTTGTCCTGTGCTTCACGTACGAAAGTGTTAGCCCGAGGCACTCACGGGAAATATTGTCCCAGGTGTTATAAAGTAAAATATTTCCTTGGGCGTTATATAGAAAAATATTGCCCGAGTGTTATATGGGAAAATATGGCCCCAGCTGTTATGTAGGAAAATATTACCCCGGGTGTAATTTGGGAACATATTGCCCCAGGTGTGATATGGAAAATGTTGCCCCGACTATCCTGCTGGAAAATATTGCCCTGGTTGTTTACATAGGAAAATATTGCCCTGGGTGTTATATGGTGAAATATTGCCTGGTGTTTATACAGTAAAATATTGACCCGAGTGTTTAGATAGGAATATATTTGCCTGGGTAATATACAGGAAAACATTGCCGTATGTGTCACGTAGGAAAATATTGTCCCGTGTTTTGTACTGGAAAAACCCCGTGGCTTGTCTTCTACAGGAAAACATTACCCAGTGTCTTGTTTTTGAACTTGTTCATTTCTTATATGAAAACACTTGTTATAGGAAAATATTGCCCCTGTATCTTGCATAGGAAAAAGAATTGCAACATATCCTATTTTAGAAAACATAGGACGATGCGTAACGCAGGAAAGTGGCGTCCCCTCCCCATGTCTGGCGCTGTAAATTCATTCATACCCATCGCCCCCGGTGGAGCATAGGCCATCGACGACCCTTCGCCATCGCACTCTGTTCTGGGCTGTTCTGGTCATTCCAGTCCAGTTGGTCCCCTGTTGTTTCAGCTCTGCCTCAGTGTCTCGCCTCCAGCTGTTGCGAGGTCGGCCTCTCTTCCTCTTTCCCTGCGGGTTCCAGGTCAGGGCTTGGCGTGTGGTGCTGGACGCTGGCTTCCTGAGGGTGTGTCCGATCCAACCCCACTTCCTTCGCAGTATCTGCTTGGCCACTAGTTCCTGTCCCGCACGCTCCCACAGATCTTCGTTTCGGATCTTCTCCTGCCATCGGATTTTGTAGATGCGCCTCAGACAGGTGTTGAAGAATGTCTGAATCTTTTGTTGCATCGTCTGTGTTGTGTCCGCCATGCCTCGCATCCGTAGAGCAGAACTGACTTCACAATTGAGTTGAAGATGCGGAGTTTGGTTCTAATGCTAATTCCTCCAGATGCCCAGATGTTCTTGAGCATGACGAAAGCTGCTCTTGCCTTGCCGATTCTGGCTGTGATGTCTCGGTCCGTGCCTCCTCCTTGGTCAACCACGCTTCCCAGGTAGACGAAAGACTCCACCTCCCTGATGGGCTCTCCACCAACTGTGACTGGTGTGCTGGCAGTGGTGTTGATTTTCATCAGCTCGGTCTTCTTCCTGTTAATCTTGAGCCCTGTTCCGGCTGATGTGGTCTCCAAGCAAGTGGTCTTGTCCTGCATTGGCTGTGGCTGTGTGACAGGAGTGCCAGGTCGTCAGCGAAGTCAAGGTCGTCGAGCTGCGTCCAGAGTGTCCACTGTATACCGTTGTTCCTGCCTATTGTAGTGGTCTTCATAATCCAGTCAATGACCAGGAGGAAAAGGAACGGCGACAGCAGGCACCCCTTCCGAACTCCGGTCTTCACCTCAAAACTATCGGACAGCTGGCCGGCATGGGCAGTCCTGCAGTTCATGTCCTGGTAGGTGCACCGGATGAGGGAGATGATCTTCTCGGGGACTCCGTAATGCCTCAGCAGCTTCCACAGCGTCTCTCTATCCACTGGCGCTGTAAAGCCGTGGTAATTTCCCCCACCGTTCTCATTCTCGTGACAGGACGCTTTTGGCCTTGTAGCAAGACAGCTATTACATCAAAATGCAATATCCCCCCCCCCTCCCAAAATACGGTAACTTTTTGAGTGAGATGGCAATGATGTGTTTGACGCCGTCAAATGTCTTCGCTGTTTCCCCAAAACGGACAAGAAGATTACCGGTGACTGAAACTGACGTGGGGAGTCTTCTTTCATCCCGCACCGTCGCACGATGACCCGGAACGCCCTGATAAGAGCTTGTTGCGTTTCGCTTTTTCCCACCGTGCATTTATTAGGACGTCACTGCTCCGCCCGCCCGTCAGCCATCATTCTCAAGGACTTTGAGAAGCTCATGATGCAGAGAGAGAGAGAGAGAGAGAGAGAGAGAGAGAGAGAAGTCGCCTTCATACTCCTGCAGTAGACGAACAAGGATTTTCAATCGAACGGATCCTTATACGGAAAATATGAAGAACGAGTTGATTTAGATCGAAGTTAAGAGAAATCATCGGTGAGGGAAGATTGGGATGGAGGGGGGGAGAGGATGGAGGGTAGCTAGTTTTGCGGCAGTTGTCTGTCCACCGCAAATCAGCAGGTCAGTCGAAGGATGCATGAAATCTCTGTGGAGTTATCCAGTCTTCGCCCGCCTTCACGTTCCTGCAGTTCCCAGGATGGGGAGTCTATTTATTCACAATCTGGTCATCAAGTTGATGATTTCCGAGTAAACCATTTTGAATAATTATGTACTATACAAGTATTTTGAACGTGATTCCAGAATCATCAGATCTATAGTAATCAACGTTAAAAGGTACGAGAACCACATACTCTACGACTCTACACACACACACACACACACACACACACACACACACACACACACACACACACACACACATCCATCCTTGTGCACTGACAATAAAACTTTGGCAAACCACCGCAATATGGTCAAAAAGGCTTCAGTCAGTAGCAGTTAGGAGCAAACAAGCAGCAGCAGAGGAGACAAGACAGGCCTATGGGGGTAGGGATATTACTGTGTCAGGGGATGGCACATATTAGCGTAGGGGATTTCAGTCTAAAAATGGTGTTGTGACTGTTCTTGTGTGAATGGAAAAAAAGTCCAAAGTCCTTGACTGTGAAGTACTTTAAAACCACTGCGATGTGTGAAGTACTATCAAACCACTGCGATGCGTGCAAGAAGATAGAAAAGAAGAGAGATGACCAGAATTTAGAAAGGTGGAGGGCAGTTCATCAAGGAAAAGGAGAATGTGACAAAACTCACACTGGCACAGCTGCTGCCATGGAGCCTGCTGGTGCTGCTGTGAGTGTGTTTTCACGATCAGAGGAGAAGTATGCTCTTCGGTATGTAAATTTTTTAGGGGATGGTGACAGCAAAACCTACTTTTCTTTGAAGACTGAACATATTTATGACAGTGTGACTGTGGGAAAGTTAGAATGCTGTGGCCATGTGCAGAAAAGAACGGGGAGACAGCTCACCAACAGAGTGAATGACCTGAAAAAAGAACAGACTTTTCTTCATGACGGCAAGACAGTGACGGGGATTGGGGGTCAAAATAAACTCACAAAAAAAAAACAATTCTGAAAATTCAGGGACATTATGGTGCAGCTATAAGAAAACATGTAGGAAATTCGGAGAAAATGAAGCAAGACATTTGGGCAATTTTCAACCACAGGGACAGGCTGCATACATATTGCGGTGACTGGTGCCCCACAAAGACTGGCCGAGGTGATCCTAACAGAAACACCTTTGCAGACTTTTTGTGCGAGGTTGTAAAACCAGTTTTTGAGACACTGACTCAAGACAGTTTGCTACAGAGATGCGTCCATGGTGGAAGCCAAAACACCAATGAGAGCTTCCACAATCTGATTTGGGAGAGGTGCCCTAAAACCATATTTGTAGGTCGCAGAAGACGGGAGTTTGGCTGCCGCGGATGCTACCATTGTGTATAATAATGGAGAGCTGAGTAGGCTGGACATCGTTCACTCTCTGGCATGGAGCCTGGACTCTGGACTCAACTGTGTTTTGCCGAGCTGGACAGAAAGAAATGATGCAGTGAGGTGATGCAGTTTGCTCGACGTCGTCAAGCACTTGCCGCTGCAAAAAACAGGAGAGTGAAAGAGAGGAGTATTACCTGGCTAGGGGTCATGAATAGCTTTTTGAATAACAAAAACATTGAAAACATGCGCCAAACAGTAGGAAAAAGTCACTGTATGTGATTAATACCTAATCAAATCAGTGTACAAACAAAACTGACTTTAAAAGCCAGTTTTTCTCAAAACGAGATTTTAGACGACTATGCTCACCGTTTGCCAAATGTCTCATAAAC
>JADBJO010000576.1:237500-240000 GCA_016801955.1 Conus betulinus
CTTCCTTCCCTTTCCGGCACTCTCAATCCCTAGTCATTGCTTTTTGGGTCTCATATGACTCCTGTGAACAGAGGTTAAATAATAGATTCGGTCGTTCAGACTCGACCTCGACCGACTAAAGCCACGTCCTCTCTTGCTCTTTTTTTTATGTCATAAGAGATTTCTATTGGAAGAACAAAGAGTACGGGAAAAGCTATAGTGTAATAAGGAGTGGATGGTGTAAGAAAGAATAGACTGTGTAAAAGAAAGAATCGCGGAAGAGTACAGCAAAAATGGCCACAGCATAAGAAACAATAGCCATAGCGTAATAAAAGATGGATAGTGTAAGAAAGAATAGACAGTGTCAAGAAAGAATTGCGAAAGTGTTAAAAAAATGGTCAGACTGTAAGGAAGAATGGGAGGAATGTAAGAATAGCGAGAGTAAGAAAGAGTAGCCAGAGTGTAAGGAAGAATAATTTGAATGTAAAAATAAATAGCAGACAAAGTGTTAGAAAACAAATTGTATAAGAAAGTGTAAGATAAAGTAAATGAAGAAAGAATAGATGGACCTCAGTTTTTTTATATCCACACAAAACTTTGACACAAAACACGAGAGCATCGTTGTATAAAACAACAAAAAAGTGCATGTTTGAAAAAAGTGACAAAAGAATAGCTAAAAGGTGACAAACAACACTTTGAGCTTAAAAAAAAGAATATTAACAGTGTAAGATAGAATAAAAGAAGAAAGAAGAACCGCGCGCACACAAGCTTTCGAACAATGCAAGCAGCAAAGGCGGGACCGGGAGCATCTTCTTCCCATCATCATCCGAAGCTCATCACGCGATCACCCATCATGATTCAAGCACCACCGGTCATGGCCGGCACAAACAGCGGGGATCTTGTCCGCCGTTATTTCACGGTTCATCGCCCCTCGATGAGACCCATCCTAGGGACAGTGTCCTCCGGTTCCAATCCGGCGTGAAAGGGAAGACTCCCCCTCTCTCCCTCTCTGGTCTGCAGCCTCGTGGGCCGGGTATTGATCACCAGGGGAGAGAACTTGAAACCCGTTGGGTCGCTGCCATGAAAACGAGACCCTCTTCAGGGCCTGGGCAAAGAAGATGGGGGGAAAGAATACGCCTTGACAGGAGCCGTGTTTGTGAAAGAAAATTGCAATGTCGGGAAACACGTAGATTATATCATGTTTGTTATCGTCACTTTCGTTTCTCTGTCGAAGAAAATTATAGCGTGGTGAATGTATGGTGACAGCAATAATTTGTTTTTCATACATCTCGAAGAATTGTAGTTATTTATTACAGACACTTCCCTGGAAGGAAATAACGGCGTGGTGAGAATAACAGGACAATGTTCTTCTTGTTAAGAGTGTTATTGCCTGTGCTCATGCTTTTGGTTGCGCGGTGCATGAAGGCATACACACGCACATGCGGCCAGAGATGAATCGAGCAAATGTGTGCACACGCATGTATGAGATATCCGGGATATCACATTTAGTGAAAAAAAAATTTCATATAATCATGTTCATTTGAAGACAAATGAACACACATGCACAAAGCACACGCATGAACATTTACACACATACGCGCGCGCGCGCTCGCACGGACCTACGCAGGCACGCACGCACGCACGCACACACACGCACACACACATACACGCACAATGTGCACACACACACACGCACACACACATACACACACAACACACACACACACGCGCGCGCGCGCGCGCGCGCGCGCACGCATACACACAGTCACACACACACACACACACACACACACACACACCCACACACACACACACATACACACATTCACTCCACACACACACACACACACACACACACACACACACACACACACACACACACACACACACACTTGCGCACATTCGCACACATGAAAACACACAACTACGCCCCCGACCTTTCCACCCCTACGCTCGCACGCACGCACAACGCATGGAACCGCGCGTGCACACACACACACACACACACACACACACACACACACACACACACACACACACACACACACACACACACACAAACACATGCGCGCGCGCGCGTGCGCATGCTTGCGTATACACACATCCATGAACGCACGTGCACTCGCGCACACAAAAACCCAACACACACACACACACACACACACACACACACACACACACACACACACACTCCAACCTGGTTATCTACATACAGAGAGAGAGAGAGAGAGAGAGGAGAGAGAGAGAGAGAGGGGGGGGGGGCGCAAAACCATGTATCTTCTGCAGCCCAGTGCATTTTCCTCTTTCCCTAAAAACCTCAAATTGTATTCCAAAGGACACACTGGAACTAGCCATCATCTTTTAACATCATCTGTGTCAATTTGCCCTACCAGTAGCCAACATGCCAACCAGCACCCCCACCCCCACCCCATCCGCACACCCCACACCCCTCACCCCCGCGCGCAAACAGCACCGATCTCTCCCGGGGTTTACTCCACCGTTTGTTTCACGGCTCATCTGC
>JADBJO010000576.1:250000-255000 GCA_016801955.1 Conus betulinus
TCAGAGATGTTCCCCATTCTTTGGCGTCATTAGCATCCATTGTGAAGGTGTGGTGAGCTAAGACTGTGACTGATTGGGAGGACTCTCACAGGATCTTTTAACCCCCAAAGGGTTGGTGTGTAACATTACCAATTTAGAATCAATGAGATGTACAAGTAATGTTGGATTCAGAGCTAGCTAGCGAGTGAGCGAGCGAGAGAGAGAGAGAGAGAGAGAGAGAGAGAGAGAGAGAGAGTGGAAGAGTGAGAGAAGAGGGGGGAAGGGACAGAAAGTGAGTGATGTGTGTTTTTCTGTCTCTTTCTTTCTCTCTCTCTCTCTCTCTCTCTCTCTCTCTCTCTCTCTCTCTCTCTCTCTCTCTCTCTCTCTCACACACACACACACACACACACACACACACACACACTGAACCCTACATTGTACATCTCATTGATTTTAAACCTATAATCTTACACATACACTCTTTTCAGGATTAAAAGATCCTGTCAAAGTCCTCCCAATCTCTCTGTGACAGAGAGAGGGAGGGAGAGGGGAGAGAGAGAGAGAGAGAGAGAGAGAGAGAGAGAGAGAGAGAGAGAGAGAGAGAATTAAGGAAAGAAAGCTTCTGTCTCTCTTTCTCTCTCGCTCACACACACACACACACACACACACACACACACACACACACACACACACACACACACACACACACACACTTCCCCATCATTACGTCCTTACATTTTCCTTATTCATCATAATAAACCTTCACACAACAGAGATAATGAATTGTCAAAGATCCCACAATTGAAACCAATATAAATCATCCTGCCATTATCTGCAGAAAGCAAATAAATGTAATAGGGATGCACAGGAAAATCAATTCAATGGGGACAGTGACAACCAGTTACGCCTGTGTGCATCTGCAGTAAACACGATTTGCTTTTTATTCGTAGCATCATCAAAAAACTCTCCGTTCGTCTCTCTGTCTCTGTCTCTGTCTCTCTCTCTCTCTCTCTCTGTGTGTGTGTGTGTGTGTGTGTGTGTGTGTGTGTGTGTGTGTGTGTGTGTGTGTGTGGTAATTTCATTGTGAGATCAATAGGATTTAACGCAGTTCGTTTTGTTTCTAGTCCAGTCGATTACGAGGGCCACAACAGGGCTGTCATCTTCTAAAAAGTCAAATTCTGCAGAGTTGTTGGGAAAAATCAGTAAACCCTATTTTAGGGCACAACATTATAAAAATATTACTTCCAAAATTTTACATCAGAAGAAAAATGTTTATCTTTATCAGGAACTCAAAAAATAATTCTGGTGGAACATTTCTCAACAACGTTTTCATGGAGCCTGCGGTGAAATGCATTTGTCTGACGTGTAAGTCTCAACATTCTACAATGACATGTGTATAGTGAGTGGTACATTATACGGAAAGCACCACAGAGCTTCTACACTTTTGAAATGATATGGATGAGTTCAAAAGGAGTAGCATGTGGTACACAAACTGTTTTTTCTTCTTTATGGCCTCCAGCGGCAGATGGTAAAGCACACTAAGAATAACAGAGAAAGCACCAAAAGGTTCTTTCTAATGTCAGAATCCACAGTGAGACTCTTTTACAGGCTCTGTGGCAAATAATGGAGGAAAGACTATTAGATACAAGATGACATCTCATTTGTGATAGGAAAAAGCATCATACGCCTTCCCTCCTGCTGTCATTTACAGAATTCCCTTTCATTGAACTGCAGACTTTGTTCTTTCTTTTAAACTAAACGCAATAAATCTTCAGAATATTTTCTTTCCATTCTGAGCCAAATGGGCTGGCGATAAATGAAGAAAACAAAACCCGATCAGGCTACGTTCCGCCCTTTTTCAGGAAAGCCCTCAGTGATTTATCTTTCATTTCACCGGTCTTCTGATGTCAGAGTGATCACAGCCCATAGTGATGAAGGCGACAGATTGACCGAGATTTTCGACGTCGAGCTGGTCCCTTCTGACGTAATGACGCGAGTGAAAACACTCAGTGGGGAATCTAAGATCTGTGGCCGCATTTTCACGCTCAGTCTGTTTTTGGCACGTTTCATCCCGGTCCATTACGTGAGCTATTTTCCCAAGACGCCTGCTGAACAGAAGTTAGGGAATGGTGAGAAAGAGGAGGAGGAGGAGAGGCTGACGGATGGTAAGGGGTTAGGGAATGGTGAGAGAAGAGAGGAGGAGGAGAGGCTGACGGATGGTAAGGGGAGGGGGGAGGGGGTGGGGTAGAAGGGAGGGCGGTGTCTTCAGTTGAATTAGATGGTACTGGTTGTTGTGACGAAAGAAGGAACAGACTTACCCTGTCAGCTTAGTCAAGACTATTTCTGCTGCCTGCAGTATTACAAAGTAAAATTAATATTCCAGTGGTAGACAACCGGCGGACGTTAGTAGCGTTGGTCCGTGATGAAGAAATGACCGAAAGTAGAGGGTAAATCCATTTTCACCTATCTCTTACAGATAATATTTTGTTTGTATCGAAAAGGGGGTGCATTTTACATGGAACTGAACTGAACTAGAAATTAGATTGTTTGATGAATAACAAACACATTATTGTCCCCATGATGGCCCCTTAAACATCGAACGAATGTTGCTCACGACGCCAAATTGCAAGGGGGAGAGAGAGAAGAGAGAGAGAGAGAGAGAGAGAGAGAGAGAGAGAGAGAGAGAGAGAGAGAGAGAGAGAGAGAGAGAGAGAGAGAGAGAGGAATGGAAACAAATACAGGTTACCATGGTTTGATCGATGAGAACGGAAATCTTAAATGAGACAAGGAACTGTGAACAGTGAATGTAAAAAAAAAAATGAAAACTACATAAAGTAAGTCTAGCTCCACTGCTGGTCCATAACTCCCAGCAGATACATTTGTCGAGCTTCATAGTTCGCTGCGTTCTGTACAGTTGATCAGTCATTAGGTCCCTTGGTTTGCAGAGCCATCTTCATTCACCTGCTGGAGCCGCGGTAAGAAGGGGAAGGAAGGGAATAGAATTCTTCGATCAAATTCCTTGGCAATGTTTGTCGCAATAAAGAAAAAAAAAAAAGGAAGGAACTTACCCTGTCGTGTCAGTCAAGACTTTTATCTACAGATTAAAGAAAAATTAAGAATTGAACCGCCTTGTTCGTGCTCTGCCCTATTTTCGTTCTATTCGCTAGGTGGTCTAGTAACTCTACTTCCAACTCTTCCCCCCTCCTCCTCCTTCTGGTTTCAGTTCTCGCTTGAAGTCAGACAGCTGTTCAAAATAGCATTGACTGTTTTACGCTTTCTATTATTATTTTTTTTTTTTTTCTGGTTTCCTCTTTCAAACTTGTAACCCCATCCCTTCCTCATGTCCAACCCTTCCTCTCCTCCCTCCCATTCCCTTTCGCGCCCCTACCACCACCACCTCTTTCATTTTCCCTTCTGCCTGCCCTATCAGTGGCATACCTCCATCGCCACTCATTCTGCCTCACCTGCCTACACATCACTCCAGGGAGACCCTGATGCACTTTTTAGGCAGCAGTCATTATCAAGTCGTCGTGATGCCACCAGCAGAAGAGACACTACACAATTCAGTTCAAGTCAATTCAATATACTTTTTATCTCCTAAAAAAGAAAATTTGTAGCAGGATCAGCAGTAAAAGTCTTTACAGATTTAAGACGATAACAATATTGACACAGTAAAGCACAAATCAAATGATGCATATAATAATGATTATACTGATCATGATAGGTATTAATACACAAGTACATAAATACAAGAATTTCGCCTGCACACACACACACACACACACACACACACACACACACACCAGCCTATCACACCGGTGGTGTTCAGTGGTGGCTGTTCCGATCCAGCATACGCAGGGCAGCCCCTACCAAACCCCCTCACTGACCACTGTAGTCATTCGCGGGGGAAGTTCAAGTGAGCCCCGCCACGTCCACGTAACGACGGCCCCCTTGAACTTGCCGATACGTCGGCTTTGACGCACTCATCACTAGCATGGATTTGAGCAAGAAACAGACAATGAGGTCACCCACGACAGCATGATGTGAAGGGCTACAGACTTTGAAAAAGACTTTGAAAAAGGTGGGATGCGGCCAAGGACGAATCCGTTAAGGTAAGGTAATGTTGCTTATAGCCCAGCCGACCGCAAAGGGCCATATCAGGGCTGACGAATCCGTTAGGTATAGATGCCAGATCAGGATCAATCGGTGCACCCAGGGTCGTTCATTACACAGGAATCACCCAACCGACTTTAGCTGTGCACGGTGGGGGTTGGAATGTGGTCCCTGGGCAGCCCGGTGAACAAAGTGCACATCCATTACACGTATCCGGATCAAAGGCAGGTCCAGAGCCTGTTCTCATAATTGATACAATTTACTACAAATTTAGCATGTAATATGAACAGTGTCATCTCTTTGTTAAAAGTGTAGAACTGTATACGAAGTAGTGTATTTTCGTTGGACATTATAACTTTCAAGTGAAAAAAAATGTGGGCTTTTTTTTTTTTTTCGCTTTAAATGTCCAGTTGCAATTTTTGTTTTTCTCGAGGCAAATGAAACAGACTGCAGCTTTACTATAAAAAAAAAAAGTCAACACGCAAAACAAAACAAGGTGTAAAGTATTAGTGATTCAATATACAATAAACTGCAGACCAGCGCGTTGTCAACACACATGTCTGCTTCAGGCGTTACAAACAGAAGACGTAAAAATGCACAGAGCAATACTTCCCAGACGTTCAAGATGGACACTAAAGTTCATTCCGAGTTTTCTGTAAATTCAGCCCTGTGATGTCGTTTCTAATCCAGCCGACCACTGAGGGTCAGATCAGATGATGCAAGCCAGTTCAGAAACGAAACTATGGTCATATTAAAGTGTCAAGACTGTAACTCAAAACCATGTCAAGTTTTGAAGACCTGTATAAAACGAAGTATATCACTATGTTATAATTAGATCAAGTGAAAAATATAGACATCGTTTCTGAGCAGATGATGGTGAATTAATTTTGAAAAAGAAAGTGAGAGAG
>JADBJO010000576.1:267500-270000 GCA_016801955.1 Conus betulinus
GCAGCACCATTCAATTTTGTTTGATCCCACTCACCAAAGCCAAATGCATGATGTGTTGGGTCTTCTTTGGTAACTTGTCACTGCAGACATATTTTTTTTTTTTTTTTTTTTTTTTTAATTCATTTAATCAAACAATATAGAGATTACAAATGCGCATAAAGAGGACAGTGCGCCAAGTCATATGTACATTAGCATCATTTCTGTATAAACAGTTAATGGCATATGTCCAAAACCAGTTTTTTTTTTTTTAAGAAGGAACAAAACACAAACAAAACAAACAAACAAGCAAGATAAACATAGACGCGTACATAAGTTTAGACAACGGGGAAAAAAAAAGTGGAAAAAAAAAAGAGTGACATCATCATCTTTTGCGAGATTTAACAACCTACTGTTTCTCCTCTCCTTCCTCACTCTCTCCATTTCAGAGGGAGGTTGTGAAAGAAAGAAGACTGGGCGTATGAAAATGTGTATTAGATCAAGAGCTTAAGGAAGTGTTTTCTTGAAGAATCATTGGCCTGTAGTTGTTCCATGTAGCATGAAAATGGTTTAGATTGTTGTTGACTTTAGCATTAAACAATTCGATTTTTATATCTATTGTTCAATTGACTCTGAAAAATTGAAGCATTTGGTCTTTGTGTTTTGATTTTGCACTTATATATATGAAGTTTAGCTAGCATAATAATGAAATCAAAAACTGTCTCTGTTTTCACACGTTGATCTATTCCAAAAATAACGATATCTCGTGTGATTTTTGATATTAGTTGTGTTTCGACATTTTTCATTAAATAACTTTTCAATTTCTGTCCAAAAGTTTGAGCGTG
Organism: Conus betulinus; assembly: GCA_016801955.1. Taxonomy (NCBI): domain Eukaryota; kingdom Metazoa; phylum Mollusca; class Gastropoda; order Neogastropoda; family Conidae; genus Conus; species Conus betulinus. Next base: position 268,322 of record JADBJO010000576.1, read on the forward strand.
GTTGCACATCCATAAAAAGTGTTGGACCGAATCTCTCTCTTCGTTACAAAAAGTACAACTTGTCGTGTTTGTTAAGCCCATAGCATTTAAGACAATATTTGTACCAATAATTCTGTGTATGATTCGAATTTGTAGCCATTTTAATTTTATATCTTTGATTTTGTGGACATGAGTAAATACTTTATTCCAATGGATTTCAGAATTCAGTTTGTTTAGCCATTTGTAGCAGCAATTTGGCTTGCGCTCATCTTGAATGAAAATTTCATAGAACTGTTTGGCTCCCTTATTTTCCTTCATAATAGTATTTAAAGCCTTCGGTGTGTTATGACTTATGTCTCTGTTATTATCTATTTTCATACCCGTTTTCCTTATGAATTGTTTCATTGAAGAAATCCATCCATTGTATGAGATAAAAATCTATGGTGTAGTCAACATTAATGCTAAAATTCTCTGAAGTTCATAAATTGTCCATTTGGTTTCAAAAAGTGTGTTTTATTGCGAATATCCCTTTCTCGACTAACTTATTTTGCTTGATTACCGCATTTCCTACTTTTATCATGTCATTGTAAAATACGGGTTCAACAAGTAGTTTCATTTAATGTCTCGGGTGTCACACAAAGACTAAATTCCCGATAGGCTGTAAACGTGTGTCTTTCAAAATGAATTAACACTTGTGTATCCAGAACCGTACCCTGGTCCATAATTTTCGATTCTATCACTGAAGGGGTATAATTTTAAAACGATGTTCTTCTTCCATTTATGACTTGTGGTTTTAAGTTTCTTTATCCACAGAAGTTTCAAAGCATTAATGTATTTTTTAATATCAGGTATGTTTTAAACCACCTTGCTTTACAGTCTTCACTGCTGTTTTCCTGCTTATTCTATCTTGTTTGCCATTCCAAACGAAGCTGAAACACATCTTTTGAAGTTTTTTGAATCAAAAGGTCAGGAGGGTTAGGTAGCAAAATCCAGAGGTGTATAAGTTTTGATAGAATAAGGGACTTGAGAACAGCAACTCTTCCGACTGGCGTTATACTTCTCTGAGACCAAATTCTGAATAATGTTTTAACTTCCGAAAATTTGTCATTATAATTTAAGTTTTCACATTCTTTTAAGTCTTGAGTGAACCAAACACCCAGTATTTTGAATTTAGAAGGATTCCATATCATTTTCAGATGAGGACAGTATCTTTTTTTCGTTTTGGTAGTGTCTTTGTGCAGTTCTATGGTACTAGTGAAAGTGTTTGCTTCTCTTGCAATATACTGTATTTCATCTAATACACTCTCAGGATGCTTGTACCCATTGGTATATTTGATCATCATAGTCTCTTTCAATGTCAGTTCTTAACCTTCCTATACAAATTTAGTTTTACAAAATACAGTGTGCAGTAATTGTTACAAACGGACCAGGAATTTTACAAGTTGCAAAACCGATTTATGGTTTTCAACTTAATAGCCAGTTGTAGACAGTTATGATAGTTTGATTTTTCCCAGCTGGCTCCTGCTCGCTTTGTTGTGGGAAGCGCTCTCTCTCTCTCTCTCTCTCTCTCTCTCTCTCTCTCTCTCTCTCTCTCTCTCTCTCTCTCTCTCTCGTTCTGTTTCTGTCTCTATCTCCCTCTTTTTGTCTCTGTGTCCCTCCCCACCACTTCTGTCTCTCCTTTTCTTCTCCCTCTTTTAATC
>JADBJO010000576.1:280000-282500 GCA_016801955.1 Conus betulinus
CGTGCCATTAGCATGCAATACCCTACTCTTCTACAGAGAGGATTGACTCGGATTTAACTTCCCTGCAAGTTTGTTTTTGTTGATGTTTTCCGTGTATGCGTTAAAGCATGGGGCCTCAGTCATCTGAAAGAATTTTAGGGGGACTACTGCGGAGATTTAGATTTTTACGAGAAAATCCCCTCTGACCTGGTTGTCTTAGGCGCAGATGAAACCCAGGACACTTGGGCGAAGAGAACAGTACTTTATCCACTGGGCCATTTAGGCATTGATTCTGTGGCATCTCATAACTCGCGTTAATATCACGTTTATTTTTTTTTCTTTCTTTTTACTTTTCATATCTGACATTTTCCCTGCAGCTTGCTTCCAAGGCTCTCTCAGAAAGTCCAGCTAATGACCAGAGACTGCTCTTTTGTTTTCTTAACGAAATAAACTGAAGTGTATGGTTGCCACCTTGTTTGAAGAGATGTAAGCGTGTATGGTAAATATTACGAGTAATTGACCCCATCCTTATTCACGAGAGAAGTTTTGTATGTTCACTCACAGCGTGGTGTTCATAAGGTACTCTCAAGGAAAACCAATTAATTCACACCAATGTAAATTTTCAGCAAAATACCTTGCACTATCATGACATGGTCACAGCGATTGCAGTTTGGTGTATTTTTCGTGGGGAGAGGGGGGGGGGGGGGGGGGGAGGATGGGAGAGTCAGGTGGATGGAGGACAGGAGAGATCGAGAGATTGGGAAAGACCGAAATAAAGATATGGACAGACATGAGAGGGATCGCTTGTGAATGAAAGTCTGGAAGGACCAGATGGTACAAGGAAAGGAGATTGAAAAGTATGAGGTACAAGGGACGAGAGAAACCTAGAGGCGAGGGGAAGTATATTAAAGGGCAAAGATGGTGTGAAAGAGAGGATGTGAGGAAGGGCAGAGTGAGAGTTGGGAAGTAACATCGGATATAAGCGATTTGGTGCTTGCCCCAAGCAATGCGAATCAGAGAGATTCTTTCCAAGTACAGTGGCGGTAAACGAGTGGAGACATGCAGTTTTACTTTTGACGATCCCAAAGAAAAACACTCAGACTTGTGAGATGCAGTCGTGTTCCAGTCTCCCTTGAGAAAGGCGCCCCAATCAGTCCTGACCACTGGAAAGAACAAGTAGGTTCGACTATTAAAAGAGCAGTTTGAAGGCGATAGAAGATGGGGTAAATGTGGTGTATTCATGTATGATGAGAGACGGGGAGTTACGCAATACCTCCCAGATCGATGGAGATCGGACTGAGAAGATGAGGTCTATTCAAACAGATAGAAAAAAAAACGCCTAGTTTCAGAAGGTGTTGGCCACGAATTGCAAACACGAACACTGCCTGAGGTGCCAGAAAACATGCTTAGATGGCCAAGTGGGAGCTGTGTGTTTGCTTTGATAATGACTGGGAAGTACGCAAGGTGGTGCTGCAGACGGGGTTGGTTTCAAGACACCATCTATTTATTTTTTGTGCCTCTATCTGCTGCCTGTGCTTTGGTAGGCATCTTTGTCTTTGTCTTTATTTAACTGGTGAAACTGATCATTTCTTGGTCAGCATTCTGAATTGATTTTGTCGCGTGTGTGTGTGTGTGTGTGTGTGTGTGTGTGTGTGTGTGTGTGTGTGTGTGTGTTTGACGTCTGAAATATTCTGGGAAATATGTAACAATTTTGCTTGTACTTGTATCCATCAAATATCTGGTCATCATGTTCTCAGTCAATGTCCGATCTTAACCTCTGCATAAAAAGCTGACATTCTTGTTACAAGACAGACTGCGTTTGAAATTGTTCCACATAGACCAGAAGGTTTTTACTGATTTCCGGTCTAGACGTTAGTATTTGATTATAGACAACTAGCCTGACTTTTTTTTCTTTACGGTTTATCATTTCATTTCTCAATGGTGGTTTTCCTCTCCTGCTCTCAGTGTCACTGTCTGTCTCTCTGTCTGTGTCTGTCTGTCTGTCGGTCTATCTGTCTGTCTCTCTCTCTCTCTCTCTCTCTCTCACACACACACATACACACACACACACACACACACACACACACACACACACACACACACACACACACACACATACACACACATGCCACACACACGCGCTCTCTCTCTCTCGCTCTTTCTGTCTCTCTCTCCCTCCCCCCCCCCCCCCCCCCCTCTCCTCTCTCTCTCTCTCTCTGTCTGTCTTCTCTCAGAGATGTGATTAATCTGAATCCATGGCAGAGAGGGTCTGGACAGCCCTGTCCACATGAAGGAAAACGAGGAAGCTGGGGGCAGAAAAAAACGATTGGAGAATGACGAGACGGCGTGGAAAGAATTACGGCATGCCGTAGATCAATGGGAAATGTAGTAGATTTTAACAGACTCAAAACTCGCTCTGTCCGTCTACCCAACAGTGAAGGGGTACCTGAAATAGTCGAGCGAAGGTTAAGGAGAGGGTTGTGAGACACCATCTCCCTGACCTTCCCTCCCCTCCTCTCCC
>JADBJO010000576.1:287500-290000 GCA_016801955.1 Conus betulinus
GGTTGGTGTCATATTGTGTTGCTTACAGATAATTGATATAAGGGTTTATGTGGACTATGTATAAAGACGATTAAATCAGGTTAGTCTTGTGCTGTGATGATAAGCAGCAAGACGCGGAGACTGTCCCAGCGTCTGTGGACTGGGAAGTGTGCCTGGCGGTAATACCGAAGCGTCGTTTTGAAGAGATTGTTGTTCTGCTTCATTTTTATATCCACTTATGTAATACTGTTTGTTGTCTGTGGGCGGGAAGCTGCCTCTGTTGAAGTTGGTGACGCTGCTGATGAAAATAGACTTGTCAGTCAAGGCACCGTCTTTCTACAGTATTGTCGGAAAGGCACATAGCTCTTGTAAAACAATAATCAAGAGAGGGAATATTTTTCTCTGGTTTGCATGAAGAAAGTAGGACTAAAGAGGAGAGGACGGAAGGGGTTTGGGAGGTGGGGAACACACACACACACACACACAAAACACACACACACACACACACACACACACACACACACACACACACACACAGAATGTGTGTGTGTGTGTGTGTGTGTGTGTGTGTGTGTGTGTGTGTGTGTGTGTGTGTGTGTGTGTAAAAGAGTGAGAGAGAGAGAGAGAGAGAGAGAGAGAGAGAGAGAGAGAGAGAGTCGGAGTCGAAAGAGTGAGAAGCAGAGGAAAAGGGGAAAGAACCGAAGAGCTTGTGCCAAAGAAGGAAGTAAAGCTAGAGGGAGGGAAGGAAGGACCAAGACTTCAACAAAGTCCTGCCCAGAATTATTGACTGTGCTCAGATGGAAAGACTGGGATCACACAGTCGAGATTCATCCACTTAATGGATGCGTCTGTAATAGTGTCGCCCCGAGTTTCTTGCCGAACGCCGTAGTAGTGTGTCTGTATCTCTCGAGCCTGGTCGACGCCGAAATATGTTCCGGGCGAAGGCAGAAGGCAGAAGGGACAGCATCTGTTGTGTCATCTCAGACTTGGACGGACCTACCCTCTTCGTCATTCAATTATCGTCATCCTCATTGATCATCATGAAGGACCAAAACGTCTGAGGCTTTGTGGAAGTTTATACCCTGCTGTCAGGGTGACCTCACTTTCAGTTTCCTGTCCACGTCAGTGCTTAGGGTGAGGCAGTGTCAAAGACTGCTGTTGGGTGGAGGTGGTGGAGCACTCCCAAAGAAGGCACTCACCACCCGCTGTCTCCGCGCAACTCAGCGTTTACTGATGCCAGTAAGAGGTTTTTAAGGTGGTGTCCCGCGTGTGTTGGGTCAGACGAGGCGCCATTGAACATGACCAAAGTGGCTCGGGCAGCAGTGCAGTGTCTCCTGAGGAACATATATTGATTGCTACCTGTGTGGCGTTGATACTGGGGCTGGTGTAGGACAATCCTATGTGTGGCTGTATATGGATAGGTCAGAATGAGCGGCATGGGAATCGTGCCAGTGAGGGACATGGAGGATGTGGCAGAGCCTGGAGATATCAGAGAGAGAGAGAGAGAGAGAGGAGATCCTGAGAGATGTCAGAGCAATGGAGAGATGAGATGGATAGAGTCACAAGCGAGAACAGAGAGAGCAGAGAGAGAAGAGAGGAGAGAGGAGAGAGAGAGAGAGAGAGAGAGACAGAGAGAGAGAGAGAGAGAGAGAGAGAGAGAGAGAGAGAGAGAGAATGAGAGGAGAGAGAGAGAGAGAGAGGAGAACGGGAACAACGAGGGGAGAGACTGAGAGAGAGGGAGAGAAGGAGAGAGAGAAACATTGCGGATAGCAGAGAGAGAGAGAGAGCAGGCAGAAGAGAGAAACCAGTTGGCGATAGCCCCAAGCAGCAGGAGACAGAAACCTTCATTCGGAATGCATCTCAGTGAAAAAAAAACGTTGATAACTGAGTAGATTCTGATCCGCATTTGATGATTGCATTGTCCCAGAGGAAAAACAAACGAGGTCCTGCCAATATCACGAGCAAAACCTGCGAAGACATGTCAAGACCAGGAGGATGATAACGAATTTCCAATACCGCTAAAAGCAATAGAGAGTTGCCAGGACCCTCCACCTTCCCATGTACCACCTCCCACCGCCTTTCCTCTTCCCCTTCCCCACCTGCACTCCCTTTCCACCCCACCGCCTTCATGCAATAGGTAAACACCTTCTGAGTACCATGCTGAGACGATCCTCCGGATGAGGTCACTAGAAAAACGGGGCTTTGGGAGCATGGAAGGAACCATTGGACTGGAAGGATCGACTGCAACGACTGTCTAATCGATGGGGGAGGAGGGGGGGGGGGGGGGGGGCGACAACACGTCGGTCAGGGATGTGCTTGGTCCAATGAGAGAGAGAGAGGAGAGAGAGAGAGAGGAGAGAACAGAGAGAGAGAGAGAGAGAGAGAGAGAGAGAGAGAGAGAGAGAGAGAGAGAGAGAGAAACTGGGTATGGGTCTGAGAGGGATAAGAGGCCGTAACATGAACATGTCGAAGAGTGGGAGAGAAACGAGAGAGGTTATAACAGTGTTGATTAGCATCTACA
>JADBJO010000576.1:295000-297500 GCA_016801955.1 Conus betulinus
TGTTTTGTCTACATCCTGTATGCGAACGTATGACTTTCTGTCCTTCTCTCACACTATCGATTCATGTCTCGCTCTGCTTTTCTTCAACGTCGGGTCACCGTAGCAAAGCGGTAAAGCTTCATTGAATGTCAGTTGGGGATGCTGGGGTTTCGATCTTCGTCATCGGGCACCTGAACGTCCTTGTCCTCGTCTTCGTGGATTTCTGCGCCTTGAAAACATGAAATTGCCTCCCTCGTTATCCGTATTCAGGCAGGTTAAATTCATCGCTACAGTTTCCGCGGACCTGTCGAAGATTACAATGATGTTTGCCGCCAGTTCATGTTTTGTTTTCCTTTTTTTCTGCATGGAGTTCAGTGTAGAGTCTTGCTGATTGTTCTTGACGTTTTGATTCGTCCAGACATGGTGTGCTCAGGTAGCTCGTCTGCAGATGTAGATATTACTGAAGGTAGCCTAGGCTGTTCCCTTATCTTCTTAATGAGCACAAAGCCATTTTAACAGATAGCAAGTCTCTTGTATGAAACAATTGGTATCAAGTACACCATTTCGTTTCTTGACTGGGCTTTAAATACTTAATGTCGCACTTTTCTAGCAATGTTTAGTGAAGCTGCAGTCTCGTAGATTCCCCCCCCCCCCCCCCCCCCAAATCCTGTCTCTACGTTTTGAACGCTGTCGACGCCTTAGTTAGTGTACATCTGAGTGCACGGTTTACATTCATGTTCAACATGAATAAGATTGTTCTAGAGTCGCTGTCTTATCCTAGAAGACGTAAAAGACAGGATGAAAAGAAAGGAAGAAAAAGATACGAAGAAACAAAGGGATGAAGGAAAGAAAGAAAGGACGAAGAAAGGAATGAAGGAAAAAAATACGAAGAAACAAAGGGATGAAGAGGAAAGAAAGGACGAAGAGCAAAACGAAAGATGCGGTAGGGAGAAAAACTGGGGGGAGGCAGTACGTTTCATTTCTCCCTTGACGCTCCTAACTTTGAGATGGGCTTTGAACCGACGTGAGTGACGAGGCGTCAACTTTGTTTTGCATTTGTGTCCGTCGGTCATTCCGTTAGATTTGTTTGTTTTTTTTTTTTCTCTTCCTTTCTCTTTTCTGGCTTCCTTATTTTCCCGGGGTACGACTTTTCATTGCGTCAAGAGAAAAGGGAGAATCCATGACGGGTCGCTTTTTTCTACTTTTTGTTCGTTTGTTTGTTTGCTTTTGTTCTAATGCCCAGTTATTGGGTTCACCTGATATGATACAAATGGCATGTAAGGACAGAAAAATGTGATTGCTGTCACTTATGTGAGTTCGTTGATATGAATTTGAATCAGTTCGAGGAGACTGTACTCGGCGCAAAAGGCAACGGAGAATCTTTCCTCGGCTTTCTTTAATCTAAATGTTTAATCGAAAACTTGAGAGCAGACAGCCCAGATCTTTTTGAAATCAGAACTGACATTGCCATTAAGAAAAAAAAAAAAGTTTGCTTTTTTCCTTATCAGTCGAAGAAATACGACGTCACACATTATAACGTTTCATCTTAAAGGTCTGTCCTGTCTATCATACAATGGAAATTAGGACTGACCGTAAAAGTCTTTGTTTATGGACCACTAGCCGTTGTAGTGTCGACTTTGCCATTCTCTCTCTCTCTCTCTCTCTCTCTCCTCCTCTCTCTCCCCCGATTTCAATTTCCAAGAGAGTTCTCAGACTTTATTGTCATACCCAGTGGCAAATCTGGATGAGGACTGCATCATTTTTTGGTAGCATGAAGACAGTTTCTTACGTGCAAGAGCAACATTGACAGCTTCAATTCTTCCTGTCGAAGAAGACAAGTAAGAACTTAACTGTATTGTTAGGTTCTTGTCCCATTCATTTCGTTTTCTATTTCGATAAAAATGTAAAAACAAAAAAGGACAAAACAAGAGATGATGGGTTGAATGAAAGAAAAGCAAAATTAAGAGGACAGAAAAAAAAAAACAAACAAAAGGAAAGGTTGAGATGTAGACAAGAGAATGACTGAGTGTACATACATCAACTGATTAATTAAAGAGCCGCCGTCATGCCCATTAGTTCTATTAGCCGCGGGGCAGGAAGTTACTGGTTTCAGTCCATCTCTCTCTCTCTCTCTCTCTCTCCCTATATATATATATATATATATATATAAAAACAATAAATTCCAAGGATAAGTACCGAACACCATTCCAGCAACTGACAGAGCAGCTAGGTGTTGCAATGACTGCAAGAAATATTGAATTATAAACAAAGCTTGCTCTTATGTCTCAGATTGTAGAAATAGGGGGGGGGGGTGATAAGCCTTCATATCTGCAGTGGTAGATGATTCTGCCTAACTGACAGTATGCGCTTGAGTGGGTGAATGGGGAGTGTGATAAATGCTTCTCAAAATGAACCTTCAGCAAGCTTATAGTCTCCAAAGCGGGAGACTATCTCCAATGGGGAGGAAGCTCACTAACATATAACTCCTGGTCAGATACCGATATTTCGAAACCTGATTGTT
>JADBJO010000576.1:307500-310000 GCA_016801955.1 Conus betulinus
TGTTTTTGTTTTATCTTCGACGTCATGTTTTTTTTTTCTTTCTCATCACTGTCTGTAAGCAAAAAGGTTTGCTTTTGTTGTCCTGTTGTTGTCTGCTTGCGTTTGTTGTTGTTGCTGTTGGGTTGTTCTTTATGTCGGAAATTTTGCAAACTGTTGACAGCACTAAAGACCACCGTGTGGTCGGAGTAGGCGGAGTGGGGGAGAGAAGAGGGCGAGGGTGGGAGTAATGAAACACAAGCCTTAAAATCGAGATATGTATGTTTGCTAGTTATTTTTTTTTTGTTTTTGTGCTGCTGAGGTTGATTTTGTTGCTAATGAGGTTTTGCTATGGGCAGCAAATTAGGTGTGTCAGTATTGGATTCATCCTCCTCCTCCTCATCATCATCCCGTCGAGTGTCCACAATCATCAGGTTGATTATTCTGACACTTTGGGAGGTTGACGCAGGAAAAAAAAAAAACACTCTAAATGCTGTCTTCATTACTTTCGTTGTTTTTGCTGTTTGTGCTGGTTTGTTTCTTATGATTTATTCTCCTTTGCTTTTTTACCAGTCGGCCGTCTTATTACATTTCGTTGTTTTGCTGTTTGTTTTGCTGGGTTGTTGTTTTGATTTATTCTCCTTTGCTGCTGTCTTATTGTATGTCGCCCCCAACTGCACGTCTCTTCGATTTCACGTGTTTCAACTTTATTTATATGTTTACCCCCCACCCCCCACCCCCTACCCCCTCCTCTGTCTGATGCTGTCTTTATTGTATGTCGCCCCAACTGCACGCTCCCACGTGTTTCAACCTTGCCCCCCCCCCTCCCCCACCGTAACCGCCCATCGCCTGGCCTTCCCATTCCCCCTCCCCCCCCCCCCCCTGCCCATCGCTATCCTTCCCCCATTCCCCCTCCCTCGACTACCTGGCCATGCCTACTCCCCCCTGCCGTCACCCTCTCTCCTCCTCTTTCCCTTTCCCATACCCCATATCCCTTTCCGCTTCTTACCCTCTCCTCTCCCCCAATCACCCCGACTGACCCGCACGCACCCGCACGCACGCGCGCGCGCGCACACACACACACACACACACACGCACACACGCACGCACACACGCACACCCACACACACACACACACACACACACACACACACACACACACACACACGATTTATTGATGTATTCATCAACCTGTTTAGTTTTGTTGACAATGTTCGTTTTTTTTGCCTCTGTGAGCTGCCTCTGGTTACACACACACACACACACACACACACACACACACACACACACACACACACATATATATATATATATTGGATTCATCCTATCCTCCTCATCATCATCCGTCGAGTGTCCACAATCATCAGGTTGATTATTCTGACACTTTTATTCACGTGTAAAGAAATTTACAAATGGAAAACATGAAAAGATGATAGGACTTATTAACAACAAAATGGACAGTTAGATCTTATCTTACATAAACAAATTACAAAGCAGCAATAAGTTTACAAAATGAACAGCAAATCCTACTTAGTTTACTAACAGGCACATATGACAAAACAAGCACGGCATTCTCACTGCTTTAGAGCGTTGTCCTTTTTTTCTAAATCAATGATCAGAGATATAGAGACAGAGAAAGAGAGAGAGAGAGAGAGAGAGAGAGAGAGAGAGAGAGAGAGAGAGAGAGAGAGTAGTGGGTATTGTTTGTTGTGTCGATTGTTGTTTTTTGTTTTGTTTTTCTTTTAGTGCGTTTTTCACCATTTTACTGTTACCCTACCACTGATGCCTATGCTGGCTCTGGTTAAGTGGGTTTTCTTTTCTTTTTTTTTTTTTTTTTTTTTTTGCTGCTGGATAGTTTGTACGGATTTTCATATCTGTTTTTTATTGAACCAAATTTTGTTTCCGTCTCCGCCGCCGTCTGCTGTCTTTATTTACGGGTTTGTTTTGATAACAGTTTTTGTGTCATTTTGGATATCACTCTGCAATCTGTATTTATGTTCTTTTTTTGTTGACAGTTTTCTTTTATGCATGTATACTGTGTGTGTGTTTTATGGATGTGTTTTGTTTTCTTGGTTGCAGGACAGATTTTTGTTTTATTGCCCGCGGTTGTTTCATCTCATTATTCTGGGTTTTTTTTTTGTGTGTGTATACACATTTTCGTTTCCTCTTCACCTCTCGATGAGGGTGTCCGGGTTGGCTGAGCTGCAGACGTCATACTACCTTGATTCGCTGTCTTTTATTTCATTTTTTCATGTATTTGTTTTAATGACTTCATTGTTTTTTGTGCTCAGCTCTGTCTGGGCTCATTGTTTATGTGTTTGTTTTGCAGCTGGTTTGCCTTGCTTTGCTTTCTCATCCGGATGTTTGTGTCTCTCTGTCTGTCTGTTGCTGTCTCTCTGTTCTCTCTCTCTATCTCTCTCTCTGTGTCTGTCTGTCTGTCTGTCTCTCTCTCTCTGTCTCTCTCTCGTCTCTCTGTCCTCTCTCTCTCTCTCTCTCTCCTCTCTGCACTCTCTGTTCTGGCTCG
>JADBJO010000576.1:315000-325000 GCA_016801955.1 Conus betulinus
AATGGTGCTTACCAACCAGCACTTCAGATGTAAAGTCTGGAAGCCGACATGGAAGGCAAGATCTCGCGCTTTCTCGGTTCTCAAAATTTTCTAAAAATGGATTTTTGCGAGTCCATTTTTTCATCCCACTCGTGCACGCGCGCGCGCGCGCGCACCCTCCCGGTGCACACACACACACACACACACACACACACACACACACACACACACGCACTCTCTCTCTCTCTCTCTCTCTCTCTCTCTCTCTCTCTCCTCTCTCTCTCTCTCTCTCCTTCCAAAGCCTCTGCCGGTGTGCACACACACACACACACACACACACACACACACACATGGAAGGCAAGATCTCGCGCTTTCCTCGGTTCTCAAAATTTTCTAAAAATGGATTTTGCGACTCCTCTCTCTCTCTCTCTCACACACTCTCTCTGTCTCTCTCTGTCTCTTTCTCGTCCCTCTTTCTCTCTCTCTCTCTCTCTCCCCCTCCTCCTCCTTTTCTTCATGCCGTACGTGAGCATGGGTTGACAGTTGTTGGAATGAGTGGAAGGAGTCGACAGTTTTGGAATGAGGGAAGAGTTAACTGAAGAGTCAGTCAAAGCGGCCGCTTTGCGTTTCAAATTGACCCAGAAAATGTTTTTTTTACCACCACCACACGTCTTCCGTCTTCCGTCTTCGACTCCTGTCTATTCAGCAGCTTTTAAATACTGAATGCATTAAAACCCCGATTTGCTGCTATCTCTTGCGTGTGAATAAAAAATGTTGTTGGTGAAGGAAGAGTGATGTAATAACTTGAAAAAAAAAAATTCGTTTTTCAACTTAAGACAGCATGAACTGGAAGGAACCGGCCGCCGTGGTGCGATGATTAGCGTCGCGGATTTCCGTTTGGGGGGTCGTGGTTCGAGTCCCGTCAGAGCCATTTATTTCTTGGATTTTTTTCTGCCTCGACCGGTTCATATCCGGATTTGCGTTTATGGGCTAGGTTGGGAAACTGGGACCGTACTGTCGAGTTTCATCCACTTAGTGGATGCGTCTGTGAAAAGTGTCGCTCAAATCTCTTGACCAACACTGCGGGTATCAGTATCGTTCGGGCCTGGTTGAGGCCGGAATACAGTATGGAGGAAAGCGTCTAGTACACAGCCCTGTCGTACAGTCTGAAAAAAGAAATGGAACTACTCAGTATCTTCATAATCCTCATCGGTCAGATTCTGTGGTCCTTCATGCTCTGCTCACATGGTGGTCTCAGTTTCGATTTCCTTTCCACATTATGCCCTTAGAGATGCCATGTCGAGATTGCTAATATCGGCAAGTTCATGAGAACAGTCGTTGGACGAACCGTAGGGCGCCCGCTGGAGGGGAACTCCATTCACGCTAGCTCTGCGGTTACGCCATTATTGTCGTCAGTCGGGAACTTACAGGTGGACTCCTACGTATGATGAATCAGAACAGGCACCACTCTCTAACACCACCGAAGTGATTCGGCATCAATGCAGTGTCCCCCCTTGGTAGGTTTGCCTCGCGATGACTTGACATGGACTGCTCCCTGTGGATTGCCGGTACCTGGTCTTGGGTGGAACAAGTGGGAGTGTGGCTGTGGGCAGAAAGCCGGAGTGAACGGCCTGGGGTATTGGCACTAAGGTGGCGCAGGGGAGAAGACGGCGAAAAGGTAGGAAAAAAAAAAGAAAATTAGATGAATAAATAATAAATTAAATGAATAAATGAGTTGGAGTGGATGGGAGTAGAAGTCCTGCGAATGTGCAGTGTTAAACAAATGCGTCAAACACGTGCGTCCGCGCCGTAGGGATTAATCAAACGAATCTGGTAATCTGGTTGCCGCAAAGCACTGAACGAAGCGATTATTTCCCCTTTTTTTTTTCATTCGTTTTTTAACACAAGCACCTCGCAACAACAAGCAAAGCGAGTTTGAAAGAGCACTGGAGCAATACGCGAACAGAAAAATACATCGTTTACATCCCAGAGACGCACAGAGTAGGGTACAAAGCATGCACGATAAGGTTTTATGCCATCTGAGGTCTGTTAGTGAGCATGAATGGACCCTTGCTGCCTTTGCTCAGTATGCTGGAAAGAGGACTTCATATTTAAGAGAATAAGTGAGCAAGGCTCGCCCGCCTCCCACCCCAAGTTGAAAAACAGAGCCTAAGTTACTAAGAAATGTTGCCTTTTAAAGTTGATCTTCATCATCATCATCATCATCATCATCATCATCATCATCAACTCCAACTCCACAAAGACAACAGCACAACAACAACAACAACAACATCATCATCATCATCATCATCATCACCCGTAGGTTAGAGTGGCAAAATTATCGGAGCTGGATGAATATGACCTCTAGAGTGTTCTCTTCACCTGACATCGTGACAAAACAAATTTATAGAGAGCACCAAAAGTTCCCGATGCTTTAACATTTTAATCCTTGAAAACATCGGTGTAACTACATGTCACTATTTTGTGGGGGAGGCTGATCCTGGTGCAGACACCTCTGTTGGCAAAAAGAAAACGCAGACAATTTTTCTTCTCTTCCACATTCAAACCACATTGTTACCAGGTTATTTACAGAAATGATATACGGCTAAATCAGTATTTAGTCTCGTAAGGAAGATGATCTATTGACAAAATATTCGGAATTATCCTTTGCGCTTTTTGATTCAGTAGATTTTGCATCCCATGGGGTTCATTTTTTTTTTTTTAATCCTTTCTGGACCCTCCCCTCATTCTCCCAGCCTCTGCCTCCTGCCTTCCCAATATCTTTGATTAGTTATTTCCCATCTCCCTTCTGTAAGACGGCAAGATCCGTAAGGAAAAATAGCAATGCTTAACTACTATTTCTAACTTTCTTTTCATTCCTCCTTTCTCTATTTCTTTCTTTCTTTTTGCTGCATGTTTAGACAGGAAACAGGATGTGTGTGTGTGTGTGTGTGTGTGTGTGAGTGTGTGTGTGTGTGTGTGTGTGTGTGTGTGTGTGAGAGTGTGTGTGTGTGTGTGTGTGTGTGTGTGTGTGTGCGTGCGTGCGTGCAAGCGCGCGTTCAAGCGCCCGTGTGTGTGTATATGTGTGTGTGTGTGTGTGTGTGTGTAAGAGAGAGAGAGAAAGAGAAAGATTCTCTGAGAGAGAGAGAGAGAGAGAGCTCACGTACTCGCTCGGTTTTGTTTGCTTTTTACTCTCTCTCTCTCTCTCTCTCTCTCTCTCTCTCTCTCTCTCTCTCTCTCTCTCTCTCTTGTGTGACAAATCGCTTGGCAAAAAGTTGGCTTTTTACCCAATCTGCTTTCATCCTTTACTTTATTGAGAGAGAGAGAGACGTCTTTTTTTCTATCGTTTTTTTTTTTTGGTTTTGTTTTTGTTGATGTCGCCATCCAAGATTTTCCGGTGACGTGATCGAAAGTTTGAACTTTAGGTTCCTCGAACGAGAACTTCAAACTCGATCGTGATTTCAGGCAGCGTTTTGTTCCCTCCCCATTTTGCTTTTTTTCTTACAGTTTCCCGGTGTTTCTTTCCGGGGTATGTGTTTGCAGGAAGTTGGCTGAGTTTTGATCAGCGCTTCGTCCTCAATCTTGTCCGCCCAGCTATTATCATTAATCAATCTCTGTCTGTCTGTCTCTCCCCCCCCCCCCCCCCCCCCCCCATTGTCTCTTTGGTTTTGTTCTCCCTGACTTTTCCATCCAAAGCCTCTTGCCCCCCCCCCCCCCCCCCCCCCACCCCCCTTTTCCAATGTATCTTCTACTCACTTCTCTGATTCTAGCCATTCTGTTGTATTTCATAAAAGCTGTAATATTCAGCGGGTAATATCGCTCAATTTTGTCTGTCCAGTGAAATCTTTATTGACCATAATTTTCTTAATGCTGGTATAATGGCTTTCTCGTAAGGCACGGTGTTTTTATGGTTTGACGTTCCACATGCTGTCTTCTTGAACGTTTGATTGACTGCCTTTCTTGAATATTTGATTGATTGTTCGGATCCCAGGGAAAGTGTTTGCGTGAATGGTAGAACTGTTTGATTGTTCGGATCCCAGGGAAAATGTTTGCGTGAATGGTAGAACTGATGTTGTGTACGGAATCCACACAAGGCATGCTGACTGAGATGTATTTGTTCATGGAGACACGTTCCAAGTTTTGAATCATTTGCCAGTAACTTTTAGCTGCTTTACACAGAGATTCCATCTTTGCTTGAAAAACACGATTATTCTTGATTGCAGGCTGTTTAACTTGATGAAACTATTTGTCTTCGTCATCCTTTCTTCTTGGTGGTTTTACCGTTTTTCTCGTTTCCTTTTTCTCCCTCACTTTTGCTTCGTTTTTCTGTCTTTTTTCCCTCTTCCTTTCCTTCCCTCAGTTGTCTTATCATATGCTTTTTTTTTGTTCTGTTGGTGTCTTTGTCCTGCTTTTCTGTGTCTTTTTTTTTTCCAATAATTAGCATGTTTTTTTTTTTTAGCCATGACTCTGTTCTTGTCTCTTTCTTCTTGTTCAACATCCAGCGTTCATTTTGAACGAAAGGCACAACATGTAAGGCAAGCAGGCTTTTCTTAATAAACAAGTGCTTAGTACAGGCGGGTTTTTTCTTAATGAAAAAGTGCGCACGCACGCAAACACACACACACACACAAACACACACACACACACACACACACACACACACACACACACACACCACACACACACACACACAGCACACACACACACACACACACACACACACACAGGGGGGGAGAGAGAGAGAGAGAGAGAGAGGGACTTCAAAAAGGAAATTGCTCTTCAGTAAGTTAGGTGTCCTTGCTTTCTTCGTATGACTAATACAGAAAAATGAATACTTTTTCTAGTTTGCCATGCCATGTCTTGCATAATCTTAGGGGGAGGCTGTAGCCCAAGATCAGAGAGACAGATAGATAGACAGACAGACATAATAGACATGGGATGGGGAAAGAAGTGGAGTAATAGTTTTGTTTTTTAGATTTCCTTCCAGTTCCTCCCATTCTCTGGCATGATTTTTCCTCCTCCTCTTCTTCATCATCTTCTTCTTATTCCTCCTTCTCCTCGTCGTCGTCATCCTTCTCCTCCTCCTCTTTGGATTAGTAACCTGCCCACTAATCAGCAGTCCTCACTTAGGCCATTCCTAGCGCACAGAATGCTTGCTTTGTGTGTCTGTGTCATCCCTACTGTCGCTCTAGGGCCTGCTCTTCCAAGGGATGGTGATGGGATTTTTTGTCTGTGCTCAAGATGTTCACGTGTGCGTTTGCACAGTGTCATTCGAAGGATTTTCGAGGCGTGGAATCAGAACCAGTGTTGACCCCGTGGGAAAAATTCCCTTCAGTCTGACAGCTCAGCGGAGGCTTGAACCAGCGACTCTAGAATTCCCATGATAATCATTTTAAGCAATCAATCTTTATTGACCATAATTTTCTTAATGCTGGTATAATGGCTTTGTCGTAAGGCACGGTGTTTATTGGTTTGACGTTCCACATGCTGTCTTCTTGAACGTTTGATTGACTGCCTTTCTTGAATATTTGATTGATTGTTCGGATCCCAGGGAAAGTGTTTGCGTGAATGGTAGAACTGTTTGATTGTTCGCTGACAGCTCAGCGGAGGCTTGAACCAGCGACTCTAGAATTCCCATGATAATCATTTTAAGCAATCAAGCCAAAACAAAAAAAGGTTTCTGTCGACTTTCACAAGGAAATTTCTCTTGACCCTAGGAATAGGTTTGTAGCAGGAAAATAGAGACAGAGAGACTAAGAGACAAAGACAGAGGTTGGGGAGAGGGAGGGCAGAATTGGAGAAAGGGGACACTGAGGAGAAAGGTGAACAGATTCTCCTGGTAAGGTGAACATCCCTCCCACTCCCCTTCAGTGGATGAAAAGGGTCTAACCAGCAGACATGCACAAATCAAAGAACAATTTTTTTCATGCAAATACCAAAAACGAAGATTTTTTTTTCATGCAAATACCAAACAAGTGAATTTCAGTATTTCTATGTTAATATTTTTTATAAGAAAATGAAACAGCCTTCTGCATCACTTGAAAACAGGCCAAACTACAAATAAACACACGAAACAAAACAAAGAGTTAAGTAATGCAATACAAGACTGACGAGTAAATTTTAGATAAATGTGTGTTCCTCAGACTTCGCATAAAGTAGTCCCCCAGGATATCGTCAGAAATTTTCTCATGCGGACTGCAGTGAGGAGAATACTGTTTTATGCGTATTTGTCTATTGTTTTTAACGTGTGAAGAAGACACAGGTATCGATAATTTAGTCAGTTTTGTATTGTACTTGAAATTTGTGCTAATTTACACTTTGTTTTGTTTGGTGTGTCTATTTATCTTTTGGCCTGTTTTTCAGTACAGCTGAAGTCAGTTTCATTTTCTGATTAAAAAAACAAAAACGGTGAAAACATGAAAATAACGAAAATGTGCCTTTACACTTTGTTCTCAGAATATTTCAGGAAATTGATCCATTTGCTAGCTACAGTGACTTCCAAACAGTGGCTGAATGTCTATATTTGAGCCGACTTGGAATCAGAAAGTGGGAGTGGCAAAGGATGTGCCGTCTCCGCCCCTTTCAAAGACCAGGATGTCTCCTTCAGTACATTTACTCGTCTACCGCCTACGCACGTTTGAAAAAAAAAATAGTGCAATCGACCAAAAGCTTGAACTTTGGATCACGGATGTGGTATTTACATGTAAAGTCACAACTGTTCTCAGTAAACCCTTTACTTTTCTTTTTCCTTCTTGAACAATGTTCGTGTGCTTATACAAGAGTCTGGGATTCCGTTTTCGCCGTCTTCCAGAATTTCCTGTTATGTCATTATTGTTCTTTCGTCTTAGCTGGGCTGAGACCTGATGATTCATTGTCTAGAGGATATTTGGTGAAGATTTCGCAATACCTCTGTAACCTTGCCTTGGTTTCAAAAATCCGTTAAAGCTTTGAATGAGATTGTATTTCAGGAGTCAGTTGTAAAATAAAAGTATTCTCTCTCTCTCTCTCTCTCTCTCTCTCTCTCTCTCTCTCTCTCTCTCTCTCTCTCTCTCTCTCTCTCTCGTTCTCCTTGCTCCTTCGCTTGCTTATTCGCTCGCAGGCTCGCTCGTCCTCTTCCTCTTCAGTTTACAGAAGTTTGTCACAACAGATTTCGTCTCCATTTTACACATACAAACAGCAATTCGCGTGACGGAAATAGAGTATATTCTTCATGGCATGTTATGTCCATATTTCGCTGTGGGGGGAAAGATTCAAGCAAATTGGACGCGATTCATGAAAGGTATTAGAAAAATGGTTGTAAACAGAAAAAATGATGAATCTCTCTCTCTCTCTCTCTCTCTCTCTCTCTCTCTCTCTCTCTCTCTCTCTCTCTCTAATCCTTTTCTCTACTATATCATCCTTTTCATCTTCCGTATTCTCTCAATCCCTATCCCGACCCCTCCCCTTTCCTCCCCCTGTCTTCGTTTAAACGGAGATCAGAGTCTATTTCCCGAGAGGGGGGGGGGGGGGGGGGGGGGGGGGGGGGGGGCTGTAAATACGTGGGATTCGTATTGAAAAATGGGAATTGTAGTTCTAAATGTATTGATAATTCTATTGCGTCAAACTTTCCCTCTCGTTGCCACATTATATGTGAATGTGCGACTGGATATTCAGGTTGTTTCATCTAATATAAACTCTGTCTCTGTCTGTCTGTCTCTCTGTCTCTCTCTCTCTCTCTCTCTCTCTCTCTCTCTCTCTCTCTCTCGTGGTGTGTGTGTGTGCGTGTGGTGTATTTGAAGATAGCAGTGATGGTTGCGCAGAAAGGGGATAAATGTCGCATCCATTGAATTTTTTGCCGTTGTCCAAACAGACCTCTTGCAAACGAGGATACGCGTTCCGTACAACAAAACATCTTTATGTAATGAAAGGTTAAACAAACACGACCTATTTTTCTTCAGGATTATATAGCCGAGCAAAACACAGCGGACAGGAAAGAGGAAGTGGAGAGAAAACGAACAACAGGCTCAATATTCTGCACGATTTTAATGAACTCCAACGAGGTCCTTTTCGTTTCCACCCGCACACTCTCTTCCATTGCCCCCTCCCCTCCCTCTTTTTTTCGCCGCCTCCATCATCTCTTCCTCTTCCGCCTTCTCATCGACTTCTCCCTTTATTACCCTCGAGGCCTCTGTGGCGAGCAGAATGAAGAGGGAGAGTGGGATGACGAACCAAGCGGAAGAAGAAGATGGAGTCTTGGTTCATCAACAACAGGCACTCACGCCATCCACCGAGGTGCACGCTGCGCCGGTCAGCCATGATCTACAGGCGAACAATGGAGGCGGATGGGAAACGCGCGCCACTCCAGATTATTGCGCGGGAGGCCACCAATCAACGCGGACTTCCGTCTGGCGGGACAGAGCACGGTTGGGGGATTTTTGTCAATGGGGAACCAAAATACCTGAGGCGAGAAAAACAAAATCAACTCTGGTAAGAAAGAGATGGATGCAGTCAGGATGTTTCACGACGCTAGAACAAAGAAAGGAGGAAGGATGGAGCAAGGTTGGGGTTGCGAGTCGTTAGGCTTGTCTCGAAAAAATAGTGTGTGTTGTAGTATTTTGAACAAATAAAGAAGATCGAGGAAAGCAGCTTGAAAAAGCAAGGTCAGCCATCGGCAAACTCATTCACTCAGTGAGATACGTAGCTCAAGTGGACACCACGACCATTTGCAGTGAAGCAAGAAGAGAGAAATGAAGGAGGGAGTGCACATTTTCCATTTAGTGAGCAGCAGGCGATCTGTCGGTGCTGACTTCAGCCTAGATGGCACGGAGGCCACTCTGTCCTGGAATGATTAATCTTTGAAAATATTTTCTCTGTCGTCGAAGATTGACTCACTCGGGATTCTGGACTGGAGACAGATTCCATGTCATGAGATGTCTATGGCAGTCACAGTATTCAAATATCTATTGTTTTTACACAGAGAGAGAGAGGAGGGCAAAATGTTTTGCTTAAGTACGTGCGCATACGCACGCGCGCGCGCGCGCGCACCCACACACACACACACACACACACACACACACACACACACACACACACGCGCGCGCGCGCGCTTCTCTCTCTCTCTCTCTCTCTCTCTCTCTCTCTCACTCACTCACTCTCTCTCTCTCTCTCTCACTCTCTCTCTCTCTCTCCCCTCTCCCCCCCCCTCGCCCCCCCCCCCCCCACCCCCACACACACACACACACGCGCGCGCGCGCGCGCGAGCGACCCCCTTTTCCTGTTCACCTGACTCCTTCACACGCACGTACACACGAACACATGACCAAAACGGTATCCCCCTCGAAGGTAAAGTCTAACCCGCAGGACTCTCCCTATTCTGTGATCAATCTGACATGCCTAACAAACAGAACAACTAGCGTTGTGGTGTTAACGTTCGTTTTCTTTACTCTCTTGGGAAATCAAGCGATGTTACGTTGGACAGAATATTTAAGTGCTGGCCGCACAACAGCTTTGTGATGTCAACAGATCAACGCTGTGGCAACAAACATCCAATGCATCTGTGGTCAGCTGACCTATAAACAATGTAAATCGATTCAAGCTCTTGGGAGGGAGGTTTGGTGTAAGTAAAGTACTCTGTCCTTCTTTTTGTGTTCTCTCCCCCACCTTTTCCTTAACTCCCCATTTCCCTTCTCCTCCCTTCCCGACTTGCTCTCTTCTCTCAATCTTAATATCTGCATCTGTTGTATCGAACAACAGGAGCTTAAAGTATCGTAGCCTAATGGCCATAGAACTAGAAGCTGGTGAACTGTTGAAGAATCAACGTGTCTTAGGCACGGCATTCCCATCGGACTCCTTCCGACGCTGTAAAGTTCCCCGAACTGAATCAGGTACCCTTTGACTGCTTGGTGGAAAGACAAACTTTTAAGCTGCAAAAATTGACGTTAGGGTGGTTCGAACTCAAAGCCTGTCGACTCCTCAGTCAAGCGCTCTGACCATTCCGCTACGAACCTCTAATGAAAGGAAAAGAATTGCTACCCCTAACACA
>JADBJO010000576.1:335000-347500 GCA_016801955.1 Conus betulinus
ATGTCGAACTACGGACCCCGCAAGCTCTCGCAACTCCCAAACAAACACGCCTTATAACAACGATGAGTATGTTGTGTAACGGGTCGCAGGGCAATGGATATCCTTGTGTAAATAGTTGATGTCAGACTGCAGGCCCCGCAACCTAATTCGTCCCCAGGGTCCCATTTGGACCCAAGGCAGTAAGACTGTCAGCACAAGATTTGTCCAGTTGTTTCTGCTTTGTTTCTGGTCACTGAGAGTGTTCGGTCAGCCTTCTGCGTTATCGTGTGGCTAGCCAGCGATTGAGGCACCGAGCTATCAAGCCATGCAGTCCCATTGTTAGTTTAGATGGATTAGAAGCAGATTCTCGGAGATTGCTTTTTTCTTGTTGTTCATCTTGTTCAGCGACCCAAAAAAACGCCGGGTACAACGTATGTGCAGTATTTGGTTGGTGTCTACTTTTCTCGCTGTTAACAGCATGTCAGTTGTAGCCTGTGAATTGAGATCCTAAAATGCCTATGCTTATTCTCCGTTTACTTTTTTTTGTATTATGAATTTTTTTTTCGTCAAAAATTGTTGTGGCGACTCCGTGATACGTGTCAGTTTTGTCAAGGGAAAAGAAAGATTAAAGAATAATCAGGATATAGCCTGATAGTATACCGCTTGCAAATGCTAGAAGTAACGAAGACTTTTTAAATCAGTTTCCCATTTATTTAGCTTGAATTCTCAGAGATACTTTCTTGATAAAAGCACAGCAAAACCTGAAGTTTTTACATTTCCTTGCTTTTCTTGAAATCAAGAATGATGCATGGCATCACTTTATTACGCATGAACAATAATGCACATAATCCGATTCCACATGCTGAGTTACGGTAAAATGTGCGAGTTTTATAAGAAGAAACAAAAGAAGGGAGAGAATTAAGAACACATGAAAGTATTGCATCATTTTTTTGTTTGTTTCAGCAGATGCTCGATCACCAGCTTTGCCTGGGCAATTAATCATCCAGAATTTCTGTTTGCACTCATTTTCCCTGTTTATGCTGTTGTGCATCTCTTCTTACATCTCCACCCCATTCCCTGTTCTCCTATGTTACTTCCTTCTCACCATCTCCCAAAACTACAGGCTTTTTAAAAGATATCTAAAACAGTTTGAAGTGCAGTTTGAGATCCCATGTCCATTTTTAAATCGGACCGCTCCCTCCTCTCTCTTTCTCTCTCTCTCTCTCTCTCTCTCTCTCTGTCTCCAATAGAAGGTCCCTCCTCCTGCACCCCTCCACCCCACTCCTCATCCAACCTTCTTGTCAGTTTGTTCACAAGCTGATGGTTTTTGTTTCACAAAGGATTGTCCTATGCACAGAATTTTGTCATGGACAATTCGCTTGCTTCCGCTGGTTCTTTCACTTGTACTAGGTGCATACTGAACACGGGGCCTCGGGTTTATGGTCTCCCGAGGGCTTGCATTCAGGCTGCGCATTAAGGTCCTTATTTAAGAACCATATGTGCCATGTAGGAAAGTAAAAAAAACGAAAACAAAAGATTGGAGCAGCAGAAACGTAAAAATGGAGTTTAAAGATGAAAATGGAGTATTAAGATAAAAGCGGATTTTACTTGAAACTGCAGCTGAAAGGCAGAGTTGTAGGTTAAAAGCAGTTCAAAGTAAACATGGAATTGAAAGTGTACGTAGAGTTACCGGTAAAATTTCAAATAAATGTTGAGCACTGTTCAGACCTTTCTCTTCGCGCGTTTAAAATGGCCGTTTCGTTTGCGTCCGCGGACGGCAAGTTTTTTTTCCGTAAAGGAAACTTAACGTCTGTCCATAAATATTCATGAGAACTGGGGGAGGGCAAGTGGAGAAGACAACAGAAAAGTGAGCCGGAACTGCATGTAGAAGGCAGGTCAAATAAAGGTCCAATCTGCATTAACGTACAACGCCTACTTGTTCAGGATAACAGTGTGACCGTCACGTGAACATTCGGAACGCTTACCCCTGACGAATTTTTTTTCCGTTTAGCCCCCCCCCCCCCCCCCCCCCCCCACCACCACTACGCAATACATGAGCATGCACTCGCGCGGGGACGCATGTCTCCTTTTCTGGTCGTCATGTTTCTGTATTGTTGGGTTTGGTTTACAGAATTCGTTTCCTGCCCGTCGATCCTCTACACCTTTTGAGAGTGAAAAAAAATACCGACGGCTTTCCCCAATTGATCAGAGGACCTTACTATTTTGGACGCATGTGCAAAAAGATTGTTTACCATGATTAGACATGCTTCTTTGTTTATCTGTGGCACTTGAAGGAAATTTTGATTTGTTTCTGATGATGATGAACAGTTCAAAAGCAAATGAGCTTAAATTCGATGTTTTAAGTTCAGTTCTTTTTTTATTTATAGAATATTGATACATATAATGTTGAGCCACGTGATCGGCCGAATTCTCTAAACTCCCTTGCGATTGGTGGGAAGATTTGTAGACGTTCACCTGTTGATGTCGTCATTTGAATTGATTGGAAGGACGGCATAACGACCCCAACACGACAACATTTATGCCCATTTCTCTTTTGATTTAAAGGAGGAAATGTTAATATTCCTTAAACGCATTTTTGTTTTGCCGGTTTCTGATTTCATTCCCCCCACCTTCACCCTCTCTCCCCCTCCCTCTCTTACCCCCCCCCCCCCCCCCCCCCCCCCCCCGTTGTCCTTCTCTTTCTCCTTTCACGTAAGAAGTGGTCAAAGAAACGTTGCGGGGGGCCATCAAGTCCAGTTCCTTATGTGGCCGGAAGTTTGTGAGGCCATCGAGGCTGAAAATATCAGAGGGGGAGCATAATGGGTTGCCGCACACGAATCGATGCGGCGACGGCGGGGAAAGGAAATCTTCGCTGTAGAGCCGCATTCAGGGCCACCGCTGCCCTTCCCTTCACCCGAACCCCTGCTTTTAGCTAGCGCCCTTTGGTCTAAGGAATAGCTAGCTGTTTCGTTTCTTTTGTCTGAATTTTCATCGTTCTTTTTTTTTTGTTTTTGTTTGTTTGTTTGTTTGATAGACTGTTGTTTTGTTCTGTCGTTCAAGTTTTTCCGAGTGTGGTTGGGTTGGGATGGATATGCTGTCTTATTAGACCGAGAATTTTCTTCTTAAGATTGTGTTTAATTGGGAATGATCGGACAAATTTATGACGGTATTTTGTTCGATTACGGTAGAGGTAATTCTGAGATAGTTTTTGATTTGGAATGATGGGATACACTTATGATGGCTTTCCCCGACTGAGGGGAGGTAATCTCAGGGCCTTTAGCGAGTAGCCACCCACGTTGCTAGCGTCCACCTTTATACATCGTTACCTTCAAGACTCGGACCTAAGCAGCCGTAAGCAATTTCCACAGAAGCTTACAAAATAAAGAAGAGGAGAAGATGGGTCCCAAGCTGCTGTAAGAAAGAATGATTAAGCAGTAATGATGGTCTTTGCCATTATCGTCATCATATCATCTCGTCCTCATCATCATCGTCGTCGTCGTTAAATCATCTTCATCTTCATAGAAACTGTATTTGCTCGTGGGTTGAGAAAAGATCGTTGAAGCCGTTCTAACTCAAAGCATGCTGCATAAGAAATAGTGTAAATAGCGTTCTGACACATGCAAACGGGCTGTCTGAAACGTATGCGCACACACACACGCACACACGCGCACACGCGTACACACGCGCGCGCACACACACACACACACACACACACACACACACACACACACACACACACACACACTCACACACACACACACACACTCACACACACACACACACACACACACACACACTCTCACTCACTCACTCTCTCTCTCTCTCTCTCTCTCTCTCTCACACACACACACACACACACACACACACACACACACATATTTACACTCAGTCACACACACACGCACACACACACACACGCACGCACGCACGCACACACACACACACACACACACACACACACACACACACACACACACACACACAAGAGAGGGATGGGAATTTGGATGGAAACACTAGTAGGGTTTCACTCTGTGTTGCCATGTGTCATGCCTGTAATCCATTTTTGTTTGGACAGGATCCATATTTCGTGATGGCCCACTCACCGTGAACCATCTTTTTTACAGTGCTGGAGTTCGTATGGCGTTAGACACATGCATTTTATAGCAGACATATTGAAGAGCTTCTTCAAAGATGTTCCTTCCTGTGTGATTTTTTTCAGTTTCTGAACAGTGTAGATAGTTTACATTTACTCTTAGAATGTCTGCGTTGTAGTGGCTTTTTTTTCACAACTGTAGAATCGATGTACATATGGTAACAGTCTTGATGTGTCTCCCGCGATCAGCCTGGGTTTATAAACGCCATGCGCAGAGTGAAAATAGAATCAGAACCAGAACAACTGGCATTTTCAAGAACATTTCATACCAGGCGAGGTAGATCACCTCCGTCTGTATACAGGGTTTTGTTTTGTTTTGTAGTTTTTCAATGCACACTGAATAGCTCAGAACAGTTTAAAGTTTCCAGGCTGAAAAAGACGGCGAAGTAGAGAATGTCGGAGGATATTGACAGCATAAGACGTCCAAACGGCTATCAGACTGGCAGTCTGTGACTGTGACAGTACGACATACACTTTTCGGTTTTTATAGTCCCTAGAGCCGTCCTACTGAATGTTTTTTTTTTCTTCCTTTTTCTTTTTCTTTCTTTCATTCTTCTTTCTTTGCCTCTTTCTTTCGGTCCTTTTTTTCTTTTGGGTAGTCAGTTCAGAAATCATACATGTTGGAATGCTGTGATCACTAAACCAGAAACGCTGCGACGATGACCCGTGTAATCACGGTATTGTAATTCTTCACTTACTTCTGATCAGCCTAGTGACTCAAACTCGGTGCAATGTGTGTATTTGTGTTTTTGCATCGAGACCAAATCATCAGAACCTTAGGAAATTGAACAATACATTTCGAAATGTGTCTGAGCCGCCACTTTAAAAATCCAGCTTCATTCTGAATACAACATATAACGATGAAAAAAACTGCCGTTTTGCAACTAGTAGGCAGGCTCAAGAAAAAGAAAAGGAAAAAAAAAGTTCAGAAGAACAAGTGTTACTAGACGACAGAGACGTACTCAATGAAAAATTTATAAGCGAGATAACTTTTGCTCCGTGGTAAAACTGTTTCATGCCCGTTAACTCGGAAACAGATTTGTCTGGCACATAATGCGGGCATAGGCACGCCCTGACAAAATCACGAACAGAAGATGTTCAAGTATTTACACTCAGGAAACGGCCTTCAAAGGTGCCAGAGTATTGACGACACGAAGGGTCGTGAAGAGCAAAACGATGCAGGTCCAGTTCAGTGTGTGGCCTGACGTTTACTCAGGGACAAAAATGACAGGCCTGGAAAGGGAAGTCTATCTGGCCTGTGCAGCGAGAAACCTTTCCAGCGCAGGCCTCCCACTTAAAGGCTTTCTCTGTTTAAACGATTTCGCAGAGTTGGCCTTTATCTGGACTTGACTCGCCTCCCGGGGCCCCCAACATTTACTCCCTAAGACTTTTGTGGAAAAGTTTAGTATATGTCTACTGAGTTAGCTCCCGAATGCTGCATCCCATGGGTGTGTGTGTGTGTGTGTGTGTGTGTGTGTGTGTGTGTGTGTGTGTGCGCGCGCGCGCGCGTGCGTGCGTGCGTGCGTGTGTGTGTGGAGAGAGAGAGGGCGAGAGGAAGGGTCTCTTTTTTTACTGTCTTTCTCATGTGTCTCCGAATGAATGCTTCTTCCCTTCAAGACAGTTTTCCCCTAACATTTTGGTCTCTGTTGTAAATAAACTACCTTGGAATGAAGACTCATCCGGAAGATTTTGGTCTGCTTACATTAAATTCATTAAGAAAAAAAAGGACTGTCCTCAACGACTTTTTCTCGGGAGTGTTATGGCCTTTGTCAATGAAAATGTAAAATCCAAATATAAACTTCCGTTCTTTGAAGCCTTTTTTACTTGAACGTTTTCGTCTTCATGTAAACTGAAATTACCACTCAATAAGAGAAAAAGACCGTTTAGTAACTTCTGTTTAACACTTTCCATCAGTCGTGATGGGATGTGCTGCATCATGGAACAAGAAATCAGTATTGGTCTAACACTGTGCTCTGTGTGGTCTGGTTACAGACGGCTACGGGGCCACGGTGCAGTTCGACGAGAAAGGCGACGCCCCAGGCCGCTACACCATCATGAACTACCAGCGGAACCGGCGAACCCGGGAGTACGAGTACAAGGTGGTCGGCACCTGGGCTGACGGGTTTCTCTCCCTTGACCTGGACCAGATCGTCTGGACCGGCGGCACCATGGATATTCCCAGGTCTGGGGGGTGGTGGTGAATATTTATGAAGCTGGTGTCGTGACCTCGCTTCTTGTAGCCTCTCTCTCTCTCTCTCTCTCTCTCTCTCTCTCTCTCTCTCTCTCTCTCTCTCTCTGTGTCTACGTGTGTGTGTGTGTGTGTGTGTGTGTGTGTGTGTGTCATCTACACGTGTATTCTTGTTTGGCTCCACATTTTTATACTTTGTTAATAGAAACTGTAGATTATTGAGTAAGGGGAGCAAGAAGGGGAGGGTTAAATGGGGAGGGAAGTGTATTGTTTGGGTGAGAAGGCGTAGCGAGGACTCCGGAGATTGCAATCTATGTTTACTGATTGTTTGGTGGGGTTTGTTATCGGCTTTGGGGGGGGGGGGGGGGGGGGGGAGTGGGGGGGGGGGTATGAGGATCTAAAATTGGTCAGTAATTGTCAGCACACACGCACAGACTTTAAGATAACTTCGTCTTAGCGAAGAATTGCAGAGGACCGTATTTCGGCTTATGGCAGTGTGCTTGCCTGTAAGAAAGCTTTCATTTTAATCAAAACGTATTTGATTTGGGTGGATTACCAGCCAGTTCGACGAAAATAGAATTTAGAAGGGTCAGTGTCTGCGGATGATTAAAAGTTTTGATGTTGTGGACAAAACACAAAAAATTGGAGAGAAAAACTTCACGATCGAAAAACTCTTCGGAGAGGGGAGGTGGTTAGTTGGCGCAATGTTTTAATCTCCCTCTGGTACACTAGTTTGATCTGTGCACTGTCTAGAAAGAAACAAAAACTTGCTAATCTTAAATGTCAGCGAACCGCCCAGAGAAACGTGGACAAACGAGTCACAAGACAACACACAACGCGTTTCGACCTCTTAGGTCTTCCTCAGGTGAAACAAAGACGGACAAAATAACGAAAATGCACTTAGCTTTGGTCGCTTCAGATTGCTTCTGAGTTCAGCGCAAGGAAGGCGTTGAATGAGACGCCTTCCTTGCGCTGAACTCAGAAGCAATCTGAAGCGATCAAAGCTAAGTGCATTTTCGTTATTTTGTCCGTCTTTGTTTCACCTGAGGAAGACCTAAGAGGTCGAAACGCGTTGTGTGTTGTCTTGTGACTCGTGTGTCCACGTTTCTCTGGGCGGTTCGCTGACATTTATTTAAGATTTGTTTAGATTTCCGCCTGCAGTCATTTCACTTTGCAACTACTACAAAAACTTGCTGTCAGAAAATAGAGGGTGGAGCACTAGCAGTAAGAATTCTGAAAGTTAAAGGTCTTTTCTGTGGTTGATACTTTCTGTTGTGCTTGCTTTGTGATCCGCAGTAAAAGTTTCGGTCTCTTGCTTTGACTGTAATAAATAGTAGTATTGCCCGTCTTTGCTTCTGCTGTAAATCTGTATTGATAGCGTCCGTCTTTGCTTGAATGTGTGATGCATAGTAAAAGTAAGTGTCTGTGTTTCGAGTGTAATAAATAATGATAGTGCCCGACTTCGCTTCTGCTGTAGTCTGTAATGACAGTCTGTCTGCCCTCTTCTGGAACTTGATCTACGGCGATCTTCCTTTTCTTCACTTGGACGGCGTGTCTGATACATGTCTCATTCTATTCCCCGTTCCGTGGCAGCTGCAGTGTGCAGACTGGCTGGAACATGGGTTGTCCAACACTACTGTCTTCCAGACGACTGCCTGACTGAAACTTGAAGCGTCTTGGTTTCTCTCCTAGGATGATACTAATTTTGGACGTATGGTTGAAGTCTCTTCCTTAGACCAACCTCCCACTCCCCACCATCCCAGTTTCCTAATAGCTCTGTCGTCCTGATATGTCATATTGTCTATATTCTAGCTTCAACTGTTCATTCTTGTCTCATATTTCTCCTGTTTAAATGACGGCTGCATGAGATCGTATTGTCTCCTCATTTTCCTTATGGTCTACATTCTCGCTTCCAATGTGCATTTTAGTCTGTTAGATATCTTATGTTTAGGTGATGCGCGCACTTGAAGGCTTTGTCTCACATTTGTCGTGGTGTCCACATCTCCAGCCTCCTGTGCAATTGTTGTGGACAGGGGGGGGGGGGGGGGGGAGAGAAGAATTCAAAATGATGGTGTTTAAGACCTGCAGTGAGGAGTTCTTGTCTGTCACTGTGTGTGGACGTGCTGCTCAACACACACACACACACACACACACACACACACACACACACACACACACACACACACACACACACACACACAATCCTCGTGTGGCATGTGTAGGCTCTATTTGAAGTATGTTATCATAAAGCCTGGATTGTTTTTGGTCACTGTATGCTGTCGTCATCCAGCTTATGCATCCATAGCGGAGAATGGATAAGGCCGGCGACACGTACATTTTTAACGCTACTAGAAATGAGCACGGTATATAAGGTATTCCGCATACCAGGGACGTCTCCTTCAAGATCTGTATATCTCACAGAAAAAAAAAGTAGTGATAATGATAGCAACAGCAACAGGAGTAACAATAATTTAATACATATGGAAATAGGCATGGAAATAGTAGATTTCGGACCTTAGCCAGGTCTCGAAGCACGTACCATGTTTCCGAATGAAAGTAAGAAGACAGGCGGCGGCTGCGACTGAGTGAACGCAGTACTCAAACTGCTTTATCTGATGCTTGTAGTTTAAATGGTATCTAGAGAATTTGGTGAAAACGCTTATTTTCTCGAGGGCGATCGAAAGAAAAGAGTAGGTTACTGTTCCAATATTAGCGTCACAATTACTCGACTTTGGGTGGCAACAGTCAATACCCCACCTTTTAGTTAACCCCACCTTCCTTACTTTCTCTCCATCTGTCGCTTTCCTCTCCTCTCTCTCTCTCTCTCTCTCTCTCTCTTGCTAGAGGGTGGAGAGAAATGGAGAGGGGGGTGGGATAGGATGAGAGGCAGACCTTTACGGGGACGGGAAATTGCTACCAGTTAGAATGTCATTTAATCTTGTTCTTGACATTGTCTTCCCCCTTCTCGACTTCCTCCGCCTCCTGCAACTTTTCACTACTGCCATCGCTGCAAACCACCACCACTGCTACTACAACACACCTGTACAGCACAGTAGCAGTAATTCTTGCCTGTCGAGTGAATTTGAGTCGCCTGTGGATGGAGAAAGTGTCGAGTATGCAGAGAAAGTCGATGAATCCTGCCGTTAAAGCGGCGACGGCAGCTGCTTGTATGTCAACTACCACAAATATTATCGCCACCAGCACTGTTGGTACCGCTGTAACAGCTCATCTGAACGCAGACAACCCAGTCTGTAGACGGCTGCATCGGGAATGCTTGGCAGGTTGTGAAAGAAGGCTAGTACGACTGGTGCCATCACCGCAACTCATGGCATATTTCCGGCCACTATTACGACTGCTACGACACTTCTGTTAAACTGTCATTCCCACTAAGGATACTCCTTTTTTTACTTCTGTTGCAGAGGGAGAATGCAGAATGCAGGGGGGGGGGGGGGGGGGGGGGGGGGGAAGAGAGAGAGAGAGAGAGAAAGAGAGAGGAGACTTGCTTCCACCTGGTAACATCATAATTCATGGTGACCGTGTTTAGCAATGCATTGGTCGGAAAGTTTGGAGGAGGAGGGACAAAATAAGAGGCGTTAGAATCCGTCAATGTCAGACAGAAGTCAATAAAATTTACGCACGTTCACATGCCAACTCCGTTCATATTCCGATTCAAGATGCAGTCTTGATGATCATGTCAAAACTAAATGCTTCGGTGAATCTACTTTTTCATATTCATTTCAGTCTCTCTGGAACCGTTTACCTCACTGCCTACACAGTTCTTCTGTAAACTTTTAAAACTGGTCTGAAAATGCGTCTTCCGGAAACTATTGAGACAGTACATTATCCTGTGACATTCTGTTCTGGAGTATATCGTGTGCATGTGTGAATAAGTATAATATGTACGGTGTGCGTTTGCATTTTAGACATTTATTTCTCTCTCTCTCTCTCTCTCTCTCTCTCTCTCTCTCTCTCTCTCTCTCTCTCTCTCTCTCTCTCTCTCTCTCTCTCTCTCTCTCTCTCTCTTTTAGACGTGTGATTTGCATTAATGTCAGTAGCGTTCATTGTAAAATGTTTTCCCTGTCATGGAGCGAAGAACCGAACAAATGTAAACTATATCATTATTGTTCAGAGTAGGAAGGGAGCGAAAAATGAAAAGGAAGAAGAAAAGCTAGTTCCTTGTTCAGTAATTAGTGCACGTGAAAAAAAAAACCCACATCAGACGGAGAGATATCCCGCTGCTGTATTTCATCCAGTTTCTTTGCCATCAAAGGGTTGGCAGTCGGAGCAGAAAGACTACAAACCAGCTGGCTGAAAATGCTTCAGATCAAAAACAGAAATCAGAATGCCTGTTCCAGACACGGATCTCAAACCGATATTCAGAACTTTAAAGACCAGGCGTAGGGAGTAAGCGACTTATTTCCATCTGTCACCGGAGAGAGAAGAGCTTTTATAGGCTACGGCCTTGTCACTCTTTTGTGACTTGTGCATAGCGTATAGAGAGAGTGAAGGTGTGCGTTGCATGCCATTTGACGAGCCACGAGTACAGAGTCCTGAGATCTATCATACCTTGTTCGGAGGAACTTTATTTGATGTGAAATGATTTTTCCCCAAGAAAATTCATTTGTTTTATTTGACAAGACTGACACTTGAACTGTGATTAGAAAAAAATGAATAGCTTTTTTCCCGGGACTTGACTGTTACCTGGATTTTTTGTACATGTATAGTTATGATTTAACGTTCCCTGGTGTGCACCCCCCCCCCCCCCCCACCCCCATGTCTCCAGTTGATGGGCTCGGCTCTGCACACCCTGGCTTGACCTAATGCTGTCCTTGTTACAGGTCGCGGTGCAGCGAGCCGTGCAAGGAAGGGGAGATCAAGAACATGCAGAAGGGCGAGCAGTGCTGCTGGATCTGCACCAAGTGCTCGCCCTGGGAGTACATCAAGGATGAGAGCACCTGCCAGAAGTGTGAGCTGGGCAGCTGGCCCTACGACAACAAGACGGGCTGCTACCAGCTGGAGATCCAGCACATGAACTGGGGCTCCATCTACGCCATCGTGCCCATGGTGCTGGCGGGCATCGGCATCTGCAGCACACTCTTCGTCATCTCCCTCTTCATCCTCTTCAACTCCACCCCCGTGGTGATGGCGTCCGGGAGGGAGCTGAGCTACATGCTGCTCTCGGGTTGTGTGGTGTGCTATGTCATGACCTTCATCCTCCTGGCCCGGCCTTCGGCGGTGGCCTGCGCGGCGCAGCGGTTCGGCGTGGGCTTTGGGTTCTCCATCGTGTACTCCTCGCTGCTGATCAAAACCCAACCGGATCTCAAGGATATTCGAGAGCGCCCGGCGCTCAGCCAAGCGGCCGCCGTTCATAAGTCCCAGTCGCAGATCGTGATGACGTGTGTGCTCATCGTCATTCAGATCCTGTTCACCTCCGTCTGGCTGCTGATGGAGCCGCCAGGCACACGTCACCACTACCCGGAGCGGCGCGAGCCCATCGTCATCCTCAAGTGCTCCAGCGACGACTTCTCGTTCCTGGTGTCGCTGGTCTACAACATCCTGCTCATCATCATCTGCACGGTGTACGCCGTCAAGACGCGCAAGATCCCCGAGAACTTCAACGAGAGCAAGTTCATCGGGTTCGCCATGTACACCACCTGCATCATCTGGCTGGCCTTCGTACCCATCTACTTCGGCACTCTCAACTCCTTCAGGGTCAGTGCAATCCGTTTGCTGTGTTGTCTCTGTGATCCGTCTCCCTAACAGATAACATTAAAAACAAAAGTGCAGCGGTATTGATAGAAAATAAATGTCTGATAAATTGATAGTATAGGAACCTCGCAATAGGCTGTCAGTTCAAAACGAAATATGGTTGGTTGAAAGATTTGTAATGGTTTGCTTTGTGTCGGCGATCAATCCTTGATAAATCGGGATCAGTTTACTTCACAGTCTTACAAGACCTTAGTAACCATGAAGGTGTGTTTCCGAAGGTTTCAGAGGTCGAAAATAGAATTGCCGTCAACACTGTATAGAGAAAAAAAAAAACAGGAATTCATCATTTTCAATTGGTGGGCCTTTCTGGCTGAGTCTAGAATTGAAATCGCCTCTCTCTCTCTCTCTCTCTCTCTCTCTCTCTCTCTCTCTCTCTCTGTGTGTGTGTGTGTGTGTGTGTGTGTGTGTGTG
>JADBJO010000576.1:350000-420000 GCA_016801955.1 Conus betulinus
AAAAAAAAAAAGTCTTTTGCCGTGATGCTGTTCTGGTCGACCGCACGGTCAGTATGTGAGTACAGGCGGGTGTATCTGACCAAGAGTAAAGATCCAGTAGCAGAATTTGAAACTGTGGAAATCATGTATGTTGAGAAGAAGGGAAGGAAGTGTCAACCCCATCCTCCACTCTCTCTCTCTCTCTCTCTCTCTCCTCTCTCTCTCTCTCTCTCTCTCTCTCTCTCTCTCTCTCTCTCTCTCTCTCTCTCTCTCTCTCTCTCTCTCTCTCTCTCTCTCTCTCTCTGCTGATAGAGAGTTGGGAGTGTAGTGTGCACCACGTGGGGGGACACATTCAGATGCTTTAATCCAGATACATGCCTATGAGCAGTATCAGTTTCAGCCTTTTTCTTTTCGTCAAATGACTGATGCCCTTCACCCATGTATGCTTACCCCTCAAGCAGTCAAAGCTTCGCCCAGTTTTTACCCAACTTTTTCCCTGTCGATCGCTTGAAATAGATTGAACAGACTTTAAAGTGTGTGGCCCTGAAAACTAGACTCGCGACTCTCAGGCTGTGTGAATTGCGATCCAATCTGGTTGGGGCAGTTCGCCGCCCTGGCTAGGTCTAGCTACCATTCGGCCACTGTCGGCGTGCAGAGGGCAGCGGAGCTGTTGAATTTCCTCGTCTGTTTACTATGCCAGTGGAGGGATGGGCGAGGGTATGTACGGGGACCAATCAATGGAGCCAGACCATTTCCTGCGCAATCGCTGGAGTCAGGTGACTGGATACCTGTTGCTGAAAGAAGCCCGTTTTTTCCTTACTGGTGTTAGTACACATGGTTGGATGGGGTGGCCTCTTCCTTGGATAAAAGGGCATTGCATGGGATGGGGAAAGCTATCTCTTGGAAAACCGTTTAACGGCAATGTGATGAAATGTAGTGCCATCAGAACGTGATTCCATGTCTTCCATTTCATAAATATGGACATGCAGTCTTGGTTTGGTTATTCATTCCATGATTCATTATAGTGTGCACGCTGTTGTTAGGCCAAGATAACTAATAAACTGCTGTTTGCAATTCAGTGTGCAGCTAAATGTTTTCCATTGAATCGTTGTAGATGAAACAAATTTGATATGGTCTTCCAGCTTCAGCAATCCTGATTCTACTTTTTTCAGCGTCTGTCCCTGATATAGAATGTACTGTGTGTGTGTGTGTGTGTGTGTGTGTGTGTGTGTGTGTGTGTGTGTGTGTGTGGTGTGGGTGTGTGAGAGAAAGAGAACTGCAATTTTTGAAGGGAGGGAGGGGAGGAGGGGTGATGGTAGAAGCTAGACAAAAGGGTAGAAAGATATGATCGAGGAAATTTCCTGGTCATTACTTTTTCACATCTCAGTGGTTTAAAGTTGTCTCTTCCCTAAACTTTGAATCGATTTTTTCACATAAAAATAACTGTTTT
This sequence comes from Conus betulinus, assembly GCA_016801955.1. Classification (NCBI taxonomy): domain Eukaryota; kingdom Metazoa; phylum Mollusca; class Gastropoda; order Neogastropoda; family Conidae; genus Conus; species Conus betulinus. Next base: position 351,430 of record JADBJO010000576.1, read on the forward strand.
GCTGTTGTGTTATTATTAATCTAAATATCAATTAAAACAAAGGTTAATCTGGCAATCATAAGGTTTTAGTGAGTCAAAAGAGAGAGAAAGGGGGGGGGGGGGGGGGGGGAGAGAGAGAGAGTTTGTATATTTTATCAGGATGCGGGGGAAATATCTGTAATGGAGGTTGATAATTGTAGTAAACATGTCAAGTTTTCTTCCATCTGGAATCAAATGCCCGTTTACTTTCACTCATTAGTTGGAATAACAGAATGCCCGCTTCAAGACATTCTCTCACCAAATTACGGACTTTCTTCATGCGATAAAGACTTAATTCAGTCTTTATCACTTCCCCTCCTAACGATCGGTGTAAAGCGTTACGATGGCGCGTCGTGCCGATGTTTACAATGAAAGACGGCTTGATGCCTTGCGTGAACTGCGACTCAATCAGGACAGAACAGCTGGCAGACATGGCCGGGTCTAGTCAGACCCTGGAGTGCAAATGGTAGCGTTTAAGGGGCAGACAGTTGAATGTCCGCCCCGTCTGTAATACGAAGGTAGGGGTGTGGATTGGAACCAGTCACTGAAACCTGTTAATTTCAACGAGAGTCATCGCAGACCACCGATTTGATTGCAGGTGCTGACTAAGCTGTGATTTTTATTACACAATACACAACTGTGGCTGAGGCGAAGTTTGCTCAGGTGAACTGATGGGCGGTATTGTCGTGCCTGTTTGGATTATGACACTGACCTATAAATTTTCGTAGTCTCACGTTCACACACACACACACGCACGCACACACGCACGCACGCACAGGAGCAAGTTTTTTTTCAAGAAGGGAAGTCTTTGGGCCATAAATATTTGTAGGTTAAAAATATCTACTGGCGATCTACCGAGAAAGAAAGCCGTAGACCTGCAAAACTTGGTGGTTAAAGAAATTCTGGAGGCAATCTTCAAAGAAAGGAGCTGCAGATCAGTTTTCAGTGACGTTCTCTCCCTGTGATGGAAATCCAAGGGGGACCAGTGTTTAGAGCCCGACAGTGGGCATGGGTTATGTCCAGTCACTGAAGCCACTTCATTGCTTGTCGACTTGCTGAATACCACAGAATTTACATACAAGTTGCTGAACAGTTTTTCTCTTAACACAAGTTGCAGGGATCAACGGGTCAGAGTGGTCTTCGTAACAGTTCTTGGCAATGCTGTGAAGCCATACAGTGCATTGAGATGTGATCCTGTTTCTCGTTGCGATATCTAAACAAACTTAGCGTGACACGTGGTCTTGACTCACGAATATTCATTCCAATACGGAGTTTCACTAATTCAGCCCAAGTCCTGGCCACAGTGGGAATTCTTAATGAGGAATGAATACTAATAATTCATTACCACAAATGACAGCTATTTAGTCTTTGCGGCAGCAAGACTTTCAAAATAGGAGCGAGATGATTATCAGAGTGACTGTCCAAAATGAATAGGCAACAGTTTGTAGTTTTAGGTCTATTACAGGCTAGAGACCGCACACGGTCCCTTCGGGAATGATACCACATTAGGAAAGACGATCATGTCTGACAAAAACAAAACTGTCAAGAAAATACAATTGTATGTTTATAATGCAGCGACAAAATTATGATAGTATCTGTTGATATTCACAAGATAGCAAGACTAGACTGCTGTCAGTGTGCTTGATTTATCGCCAACAAAAAATGAGTGAAATGGAGGCTCCCTCCCTCCCCCTAAAAAAATCTTCATGGGCCAATAGACATCGCAGAACAGACAGCTGGTATTTGCTGTGAACAGTGCTTATGTTAGTGCTATCTAGCAGCCAGATCACGACAAAAAGTTGTTTACAAATTAAAACGAGAGGGGAGGGGAGGGTACAGACAGGTAAATGAAGTACAGGCCCCAGCAAAATGGACAAAAGTAAGGAAACATAGTTTTTTTTTTTAAAGCAGAGTCAAGGAGAGAACATAAAAAAAAGGGAAATTGACAATACAGAATAACGAGAAGATGAGGATTCAATGTGTGTTGAAAAGAACTTACGGCATCTCGCTGAGGTGTCGACCCATGTTCGATCCCACTTTGCGGACAGAAAAAAAAAACTTCCATTGAATCAGTCGTTACGATTACCGAGCTTTATTTAGATCGATCAGTACCTCCACGCTTTTTTTTTTTACGAATTCGTAAGCAATAGCTCATGTAACAGCTCTCAGTACTGATCGATACTGAATAACAGCTTTGAGCACCGGATGTATGTCCAGTTATGGAGAGGATTGATATCATGGAAAGTGTTTTATCAGCCACACCTCAGCTACCCCCCCCCCCCCCCTTTTTTTTTCTCTCTCTCTTAAAAAAGGCTAAATGAATGAAACGTAGACTCGTCGGCTGACTGCAGGTATACTTAATTGGTTTAATATTTGGTCAGGTTGCGCAGAGTGGCAGTAACACACACTTTCTCTCTCTCTCTCTCTCTCTCTCTCTCTCTCTCTCTCTCTCTCTGCGCGCGCGCGTGTGTGTGTATGCGCATGCGCATGTTGTTGTGATCATGTTTATTGTGCGTCATGTAACATTTGATGGGCATAAATTCATCACTCAATACAGACAGGAAAACATACCCTCCTCCTCTCTCGGTTATTCTCCCCACCCCTCCTTTCCATTTTCTCTCGTGTATATGCCCGCTACGTACCCAGTCAATGGAAAACTTTGCAGACTCTGTTTGCGCGCGTCTCTCACAGTGGATCTCTGACATGTCCCTAGATGCTCTACCATCAGCAGCGAAGACTGACCACGTCCACCCAGGCAGTGGGAGGTCCTGTAGAAGAACGTGCTCAATTCAGTTCATGTTGTTCACTGCCCAATCGATTGCAGGGGGCTGGGGGGTGGAGCGCATCAGGATTGTAAACCGTCCAAATCGATCCCATGGTTTGAGCTTATATACAACACACCGGCGGACACCGATTACTGTAATTTGGTCTTCAAACAGCAGGTCCAAGCCTGAACCTGACTCGGTCCTTAATACTGACACAACAGTGATGATATTGGTGCTGTGAGATTTTCAGGTGTTTATGATGTCATGCAAATTGACGAAAAGAATGGGAGGGAAGGGGAAAGAGAGGCAGTGGATGGGAGAGAAAGTTTTAAGAAAAAGAGAGCGATAGGAAAGGAAGTGGGAAGAGCAAAATGAAAGTGGGATGGTTCTCCGTCAAGGCATTGTTCTGTGTCTGTGGTAGTTGTTATACGCAAGACTATGTATGGAAAGGACATACCTCTCTTCTTTTCTTCATTCAATCCTGTTTTCTTCTCTGAGTGTTTCATTCTTCATCTTTTCTCTCTTTCACGCATTTCTCTCCTGCTCTTGTTCATATCCTTTGAATGATGTAATAAAAACTCAAATGTTGAAGTCTAACAAATGGTCAAGTGGGAAAACTCTCTCTCTCTCTCGCTCTCTCTCTCTCTCTCTCTCTCTCTCTCTCTCTCTCTCTCTCTCTCTCTCTCTCTCTCTCTCTCTCTCTCGCTCTGTCTCGCCCTCCCCCCTCTGTCTCTCCCTCCCCCCTCTCGCTCTGTCTCTCTCTCCCTCCCCCCTCTGTCTGTCTGTCTGTCTGTCTCTCTCTCTCTCTCTCTCTCTCTCTCTCTCTCTCTCTCTCTCTCTCTCTCTCTCTCTCTCTCTGTCGCGGGGAGTGTATACGGAAAAGAGGGACACTTTACACAATGTGGGGGAAACATTCCTATTTTTAATCGAAGCGTATGACCATAAACGGCATCAGTTGTAGCTTCCTTTTTTTCTTAATTTTCCTTTTTTTTTTTTTTTTTTGCATGGAATGACTGATGTCCTTCACATACGTACATTTATTTCCAAGTAATCACAACTTCATCCAGTTTTTACCCACCTTTCCCCCTGTCGATCGCTCTAAGTAGATTGAACAGGCGTCCAAATTCGAGTGGGAAAATTGACTCGCGCGCAACTCACTGGGTTTCTTGAATTGCAGTGCAGTCTGGTTTGGGTTTTTGGCCGGTCAGACTGGGTCTGGCTATCTCGTTGGCCACTGTCAGCATTTAGAGGACAGCGGGGCCGTGGAATTCCCTTGTGTGTTTACCATGGCAGAGAGGGACGGGCAGGGGGTATAGGTTGGGAAGAGCCACTGGAGCCAGTTCATTTCCTGTGGAATAGGCGGAGTCTGGTGACTGGATACCTGTTGTTGAATGAAGGCCGTTTTTTCTTAACGGGGTCAATACACATGATTGGGTGGGGTGCCTCCCCCCCCCCCCCCCCCCCCCCCCCCCCCCCCTTTACCCCCAGGAGAAAATATTAGATTGGATGGGGTAGGCTTTTCCCCTTGAAAAACTGTTTAATGGAAGTGTAGTGAAATGTATGGTGCCTTTAGAACATGACTGCATTTCGTCAAAGATTGAAGGTTCATACATGAGGACACGATGAGGACCCGTGGTCCTTGTTCAGTCAGTAATCCTCCATGGTGTCTATAGTGGTACTAAGCCAGCTGGCGAATCTTTGAAGAGATGTAGGGATTGAAAGGACCCTAGGCAGCTGTTTTCAGTGATACAGTCTGTATTTAAATATCTTCTTAAATCGTTTTTGGAAACAAATAGATAGTGGTTTTCTAAGAAGAGAATCCCTAATCTAGTCTCTTCGGTGTACTTACAGAACTTTCAAAAAAATAAGGAGTCTTCACTATCAAGAATCACTGTCCAAAATGAATAGGCACTAGTTTGCAGTGTTGGGGAGATCATAGCCAAGACTTTCCACACAGGGTCCTTTCGAAGCTGTCCTTAAATTAGAAAGTTCCTGGCTACTACGCAAACACAACCCATCTATAGAATATATATATACACACACATAGCATTGCAACAAGACCGTACCTGATCTGTTGACATTCTCAAGATAGGCAAGACTAGGTTATGCAACATGTCCACTTAACTCATTACTCACAGTTGAAAAAAAAAATGACTGAACAATTATTAGGTTAAATGTAGTAAAAATAAAATCTACATGAACGAATAAACATTGCATAAAGGACATCTGGTATTCACTGTGTACAATGCTTACGTTTTTACCTCTAGTAGCCAGATTACTGCAACGAAAAGCTGTTATAAATTGGATCTAGAAAGAGATAAGAGAGACAAGGTGAGGATTTTTTACAATATAGACACGTGGGCCACAGAGGAACAAAAATAGATGGTATTAAAAAAAAACCCCATAGTTTCTTAAAGCAGCCAAAAAGAGTATTGTACGGACTCTCCAAAAGTCGGGGAAGCAGTATATACTGAATGAGCGCCCGGCATGCACATGAGGGTGGCGACTCATGTTTTATCTAATTCATGAATTAGACTTCACCATTACCGGGCTGTCGATTCAGACCGATCAGTATTCGGCGTTTTGAAACGCATTTTGTTTAGCAATAGCTAACAAGAGTTTATGCAACGATACCGAACTGTTCTCTGAGGTCTGAGGTTCAGCTGTGTGAGGATTTATATCATGGAAAGTGTTTGACCAGCCACATCCCCAACTACATTCACCACCCCACCACCCATCACCTCCTAGGAAAAGAGGGAAAAAGAGAGGAACGTGGAATCGCCGGCCCATGTAGTGGTTTACTGAATTGGTTTGACGTTTGGTTGGTCCATAGTCACAGTCAGTCTCTCTCTCTCTCTCTCTCTCTCTCTCTCTCTCTCTCTCTCTCTCTCTCTCTCTCTCTCTCTCTGTATGTGTCTGTCTGTCTGTCTCTGTCTGTCTGTCTGTCTCTCTCTCTCTCTGAATAGTAGTGTGCTCATTTTGCTTACCCGTCACGTAACGCCTAAATGGCATACATTCAGTGCGAGGCATTGATAGGAAAAACATACCATTCACCCTCTCTCTCTTATTTCCTCCCCCTTCCATTTGCTAGTGGGAAAGGTTCTCACGTGTGTGCCCGCTATGTACCCAGTCAATGGAGAATTTGGCAGACTCTGATTGCCCCCCTCGCACGGAAGACCACCAACATGTCCCCAGACTGCTCTGCCATCAGCAAAGAATACAGAGCAAGACGAGCCAGTGGGAGTTCTTATAGAGGAACGTGCTCAATTCAGTTCAGGTTCACAGTCATCGATCACGGGGCTGTCACACCGTCAAAATCGATCCCATGGCTCGAACTTATATACAGCACAGTTTGACAGCGGGCACAGGATATTATACTTTGACAAAGGCCTTTGTACAGACATGCTGTATTCATTCCTAGCCGAAGTCCTGACTTGGTTGCTGGTGTTGACACAACAATAATGATACTGGTGCCATTAGATTTTCGGATGTCTGTGATATGATGGAATTTGATGAAAAGAGTAAGAGCAAGTGGGAAAGGATGGAGGGGGGGGGGGGGGGGAGACTGTAATAAAGAGAAAGGGAGAGTGACGGACGTGGGGAGTAGGGGGAGGGTTCATAGATAGGATCTTGTTTTGTGTCTGTGGAAGTTACAAACTGAAAACTGGTATTTTCCCCTCCTGACCGTCCTTCTCTCTTATTGTTTTTCCACTAAGTGTTTCACTTCATCTTCTCCCGCCTTCATTCCTTCTTTTTTTCTACTATTCCTTTTCTTTATCAGTTTTAGCTTTTTCTGCTCCGAATGACAGATACCCTTTACTCAAGTACATTTTACCCCCAGCAATGACAACGTCACCCACTTTTTGCCCAATTTATTTGCTTTTGGTCACGTTAAAGACATTGAACAGGCTTCCCTATCTGACAGTGAAAACTAAAATGCGGCAGTTTCGATTCGCGAATTGGGCAGTTGGCTGGCCTGACCAGGTGTAGCTATCTTGCGCGCCACTGTCGGCATTTAGAGGGCAGCAGAACCGTGAAATTCCCTGGTCTGTTTACCATGCCAGTGAAGGGACGGGCAGGGGGTATGGATTGGGACCAGTCACAGGAGCCACTTCATTTCCTGTGGGATTGCTGGAGTCTGCTGACTGGATACCTGTTGTTGAATGAAGTCCGTTTTTTTTTTTCTTTTTGGGGTCAATACACATGATTGGGTGGGGTGGACTCTGTCTGGGAGAAAACGGCATTGAATGAGGGTGGGTAGGCTTTCGTCCTGAAAAACCGTTTAACGGCAGTGTGATGAAACGTAGTGCCATCAGAACATGATTCCATATCGTCCAGTTCATTCATGTGGATATGTGGTCTTGGTTTGGATATCTAATCCGTGATCCACTGCAATGTCCGCAGTGGTGCCAGGCCAGTTGGTAAATCTTTGAAGAGGCATAGGGATTAAAGACTCAGAACTGCTGTTTTCAGTTATGTAGTAGTAGTAGTAGTAGTAGTAGTAGTAGTAGTAGTAGTAGTAGTAGAGGAGGAGGAGGAGGAGGAGGAGGAGGAGTGTGTGTGTTCTTTGTGCGCATGTGTGTGTGCGTGTGTGTGTGTATGTGTGTCTGTGTCTGCGCCTATGTACCTACACATAACTAATAAGGCAAACAAAGCCCTGGGCTTCGTCAGAAGAAACATTAGACTTTACAGCAAGTCCATCAAGCAGGCTGCATACAAGGCACTGGTGCGACCCATACTGGAATATGCTGGAACATTATGGGACCCCTTCACTGATGAAAATATCGAGGCAGTGGAAAAATTCAGCAACGGGCGGCAAGATGGGTCTCGCACCGATTCCGGCAAACATCCAGCGTCGAAGAGATGCTCAGTGATCTAGAATGACCAACGCTGCAGACTCGCAGGAAAAGAGCGAGACTCACCATGTTTTACAAAATCCACCACGGCATGGCCTGCGTCAACTCTCAGCACCTTCCCCCCCCCCCCCGTCAGCGCCAGAAGACGTTCTTCAAGGCGCGTCCACCACCTCCACTATGACGTCCCACAGAGCCGCACTGACTACCGTCACAAATCCTTTTTCCAAGCACCATTCCGGAGTGGAAAAGCCTTCCTGCAGAGACTGTGTCGGCGCCATCCCTGGCTGCCTTCCAGGCCAGGATGGCACGCCTCCACTAACCCCTCCCAAGAGACCCCCTCTCTCCTCCCCCCCCTTCCCCCCCCCCTCCGCCCCCCCCCCCCCCCCCCACACACACACCCCCCACCCCATCCCCCTCCCCCCCTCCCCCCAATCATTGGTAACGGATTTGGCAATACCTCTGGACTTTGAAAACTTTGATATGTGTTCAGTCGGGCGGAACGGAAGCCTTTTCTCTAAAATTAGTGCGGCTGATTCGTCTGACTATAGATGTTGGCTGCCTTAACACAAGAATAAGATGATTGTGATTGTGTGTGTGTGTGTGTGTGGTGGGGGGGGGGGGGGTGTCTGAAGGAGGGAAGGAGAATGAGTTTTCTTTTCGGGAGTTAGGGGTGGTGCTAGAAAGTTCGAGGTAAGGGTAGGTGGATGTGATGGAGAGAGAGTTTTTCCTGATCATTACTATATCAAATATCTTTTGTATAAAACTTTCCCCACTATTTGAATCATTGTTTTGTTCAAACGCAGATAACCGCATGCCAATCATCATGTTAAATGTTAATAAAAACAAAGGTTAATTAATCTAACTGTAACCAGGTTTCATTCAGAAGGTCAAAGGGGAGAGACAGACAGACAGACAGACAGACAGACAGTGGGAGTTAGTATGCATGAGCAGGATGCGGGGAAATGGCTGTAACCAAGGTACGTGACTGTAGTAAACAAACCAAGTGTTCTCCTATCTGGAATCGAACGACTGTTAAATATCACCCATTGGTAGAATAAACACAATTTCCGCGGTAAGACATTCTCTGCCAAACTTATTGCTTGATTATCCTCAAGCAAGAAAGAGTTAATTCAGTCTTTACCACTTTCCTCTGCTCACGATCGGTTTAAAGCGTTCGGCTCACACGTCGTGCCGGTGTTCACAATGAAAGACGGCTGTCACCTTCCGTGAACTTAACGATTCAGTTAGGGACAGAGCAGCTGTCAGCCATGGCTGTGACTAGTCAGACTCGGGAGTGTAAATGTTGGCGTTTAGAGAGCAGCAGGACTGCTGAACTGCCTTTTCTGTTTGCCCTGTATGTAAAACGATGGGCAGGAACATGGACTGGTTCGAGTCGCTGAAGCCTGTCCACTTCACACCGAGGTCATCGGAAACCAGAGATTACATTGCAGTTGCTGATTGAAGCGTGTTTTTTCCTTACACACACAACACACAACTATGGCTCAGGTGAAGTTTCTCAAGAAGTAATTGACAGTATTGTCATGACTGTTTAGAGTATGTCACTGACCTATAAACCTTCATAGTAATGCGCGCGCGCGCACACACACACACACACACACACACACACACACACACGCACGCACGCACGCACGCTCTTACGCACACGTTCGCGCGCACACGCACACACACACACGTACTACACACATTGTGAATAGTGCTTATGTTTTTACTGCATAATCGCCAGATTTCTGAAAAAAACGGCTGTGATAGATCGATACTTTTACAACATAGACAGGTGAACAGGCAAATGAGGCAACAATAAGGGACTACAGTGAAAACACATAGTTTCTTTTTTTAATCAGAGTCAAGAAGTGAACAGAAAAGAGGAAATTAATCGTTTAGATTTCTGGAAGACGGGGATACTGAAAAAATCCCCGGCGTCACCACCGGCCTGGCTACTCATATCCCATTTTGTATGGGGATTGGGGGGGGGGGGGGGGGGGGGAGAGACTTCCGTTGAATTGGTCCTTACCGTTACCGGGCTCTTGAATCGGATCGATTCGTACTCGGTGTTTTGACACGAATCCTCAAGCAGTAGGTGATAGAAGTTCATGTAACAGCTTTAAGTACTGATCGATACTGAATAACAGCCCTGAGGACTGGATGTTTATTCAGTCATGGTGAGGATGTATGTCATGGCAAGTGTTTTATCAGCCACACCCCCATTACAACACCCCCCCCCCACCCCATTTTTTAGGGGGTGTGGTGAGATTGAAGCGTGAATCGCCGGCCAACTAGTAGTTTACTAAATTGGTTTCATGTTTGGTTGGTCTAATATACAGTCTCTCTCTCTCTCTCTCTCTCTCTCTCTCTCTCTCTCTCTCTCTCTCTCTCTCTCTCTCTCTCTCTCTCTCCTCTCTCTCCTCTCTCTCTCTCTCCCCTCCCTCCCTCCCTCCCTCCCCTCCCCTCTCCTCTCGGTCTGTCTGTATGCACACGGTGTACTCATGATTGTTGTGCCGTCATGTAACACTCGATGGGCATGGATACACCACTCGACATGGACAGAAAATAAAAACATGTTATCCTCCTCTCTCTTTTTCCCCTTCATCCTTCATTTCTCCTGATAAATGGTCTCACATACATGCCCGCTCTGTACCAGTCGATGGAGATTTTGGCAGATTCTGTTTGCACCTCTCTCACAGCGGATCTCCGACATGTCCCTAGACGCTGTGCCATCAGCAGCAAAGACGGAACAAGACGTCCCAGTGGGAGCTCTGATAGAACAACGTACTCAGTTCAGTCCATGTTGTTCATAGCCCACTCGACAGTGGGGGAAAGGGGGGGGGGAGGCTGTTTCAGGACTGTCACACCGTCCAAGTTGATCCCATGGTCGAATTTACATACAGTACAGTGTCACGGCGGGCACCGAATATCATGTTTTGATAAGATTTAGTACAGACATTGCTGTATTCAGTCCCAGACCAGACATGACTCGGTCGCTAGTATTGACACGACGGTGATGATAGTGGTGCCGTGAGATTTTTTGGGTGTCTGAGATGTAATGGAAACTGACGAAAGAATGAGAGAGGGAAGAGGAGAGAGAGAGAGAGAGAGAGAGAGAGAGAGAGTGTGTGTGTGTGTGTGTGTGTGTGTGTGTGTGTGTGTGTGAGAGAGAGAGAGAGAGAGAGAGAGAGAGAGAGAGAGAGAGAGAGAGATTGTGTTAGAAAGAGTAAAAAGAAGAAAGTGGAGAGAAGGATGGTTCACGGTCAGAACTTAGTTTGTGGTCAATTCTAAATACCACGGGAACAGTATCTCTCCCTTCAGTTCTTTATTCTTTCTTATTTTCTCCTCTACGTCTCTCCTTTCTCCTGTTCATCACGTACCTCTTTCACTTCTTCTGCTCCGCCTCTTGTCCATTTATTCTTATTACACCTCTTGTTCCGTATATGAAGTGATGCTCGATTGTGAAGGCTGGCGAAGTGGTTGCACTGGAGAGAAATCCTCCCTCTCTCTCTCTCTCTCTCTCTCTCTCTCTCTCTCTCTCTCTCTCAATTTTTTTTTTATCTAACCTATTTTAGATGAGCAATGACCGTACTGACTTAAAGATTTCATTTAATTTGACTTTCTTCCCTTCCACCTTACTCCATACCCCCAACCCTTCTCTCTTTTTCTCTCTTCATTCCCTCTGTCCTCCCTCCCTCCTCCTTTTTCCCTCTGTCTTTCTCCGTCTGTCTGCATCTCTGTCTGTCTGTCTCCCCCCTTCCCCTTTCTCTAACTCAAACGTCCAAGACATGCAGTATATAATCACATCACTCTGCACTGCCTACACAGTTGTCCTCTGCCCTGTTTTTTTTTTCTCTCCCTCCATGGTTCCTGCTCCTTCCCGGAGATCTTTCTACAGGCTTGCCTATATAACCCAAGACCCATCACGAAATGCCCAAACTCTCCTTACACCTAAGCCTATGGACTTAACATATCTCCAAAATGTTATAAGCAGTGCAGCTGAAATACAGCCACTTGGACAGAAGGCTGTGTATCAATGGCCAAGGCCTTATCTGACATGTTCATGGCGGCTACAGCAACATCTAGGTACTCTTTCATGACGAGCACAATTCCACCCCACCAGCAGCATCCTATTTTGGCTCTGTTTGCCGCCCCCCCCCCCCCCCCCCCCCCCCCCCAATCCAACCCCCCATCGACCCCTGTATTGACGCAGAATGACAGTAGCGGTGCGGAGATGGGGGGGGGGGGGGGGGGTCAGCGTGAAATGGGCAGGAGCTGCACTAAAGCATACAGAAGCTAGGACACTCGGAGGAGCTCAGACAGCGGCCAGGGTTGAATGGACTCTAATTCCGCCCTTGATGTACATTTGCACCACAGATCTGCACCAAAACTTCATGGGTTCGTTCGCGGGGCCATATGCTGTCTTTCCATTAAGGTTTCTGAAAATAAGTTCAACGGTTTTTGCGCAGTCTTGCTGAACTGATTCTGGATTTGAATTTTGATCGGGATCCCTACCGCTGGTCTGTACCAAAATGTCATAGGTTCGTCCTCGGGCCACGTGCACTAAGTTTCTTTCAGATCGGTTCAAGAGTTTTTGCGCAATGCTGCCAATAGACACGGGTGGAAAAAAAAAAACGTTCTCCGGCAGAAGTAAAAGAAACGGGGTGGTTGAAATGGGAGTGTGGGTGGGTGGAATGTATTTGAAACGGCCTCCTTTTTTGTCACTGGGAAGTTCGAAAGCTGAAGAATATGACTGGAAAGACATCGATTGAATGATCTTCTAACGTCATCATATTTTCTTATCCTTTACCTTCTTTCTTTTTCTTTCCTACCACTTCTTTCATGTTCCTCCTGAAGTCGGATGGGCTGTAAACAACATGATTGGATTCGATTCTTCCTGCTTCTCCTCCGCTTCCTCTTTCTCCAGTTTGTCCTGCTTTGCTCTTTTTCCCGTCCGTCCTCTTCCTGTTGTTGCCAAACCGAACATTAAAAGGGAACGGGACACAAACAACCGATGAACCCCTCACAACTTAAAGGAGTTCTTTCCATCCGTTTCCGGAAACCGTAAAGTGGATACAGTTTGGGCCATTCCTTTTACACAGATCTTTGCACTGAAAATGGCAAGAAAGCTTCATGCTGCCTTCCTTATGATAAAGTACTCGCACAGTCGTCTGTTTAGTGAATGGTGGAACGTTGCAACAGAGGTACGTGCACCTGCAGATTACATGAACACCTTGTTTTGAAATATCCCAGTAGATATTTTGTTCAGGAGATCCGTATTTTTGTTTAATCTGAATGATAGGGCGATTGTGATAATTCTGTTAGACTTGCGGTTTTACATCAGGAACTACCTTGATTTAAGATTTCATTTGACTTTGAGATTTGTACATAATTTTCATTTTAACCTGCTCCCAGCCATGAGGCGACCTCCGTGGCTGGCTGAGCTAGAAAAAATGACTTTGAATCAGGCAGACTGACAAACTGGACAGACGAGGACGGGCGATTGTTGCAGCTGTCCGATCTGTCATCAGCCATTTTCACATCAGCAGCTGTATCAAATGCTCTTTGGCAACCAGTGGACCTCGACCAGATGAGCAGTATCCATAGCCGTGGACTGTGCATAGAGTTTGGTTTGTATTTGTGCGTAGTGATGGGGTGTAGGGAGAGAAGTGGACGAGAGTGCCTATGACGTGCATGATAAATACAAACTGACGGAGTCATAAACAGCGAAAAAAAAAGAGAGAGGTGTGTGTGTGTGTGTGTGTGTGTGTGTGTGTGTGTGTGTGTGTGTGTGTGTGTGTGTGTGTGAAGAAGGAGCAGGGTAGGGGGGGGGGGTGGAAATGGGGGAATTGCTCGTTGTCAAGATGCTGTGTTTGTCTGCCAGCCTGTAGTGTTTGTGAACTGGAAGTTGTCAATGGAGAGACATGCAATGAAAGACTGCTGCTAGTTCCCATCGCCCATCTTGGCATTCCCCCTCTTCTTTGTCTGTCCCTTTTTTCCTCCTTGTTGTGCTTTTTTCCCTTCACTCAGTTTCTTTCCCCCTTATTTTATCCTTCAATCACCGAATGTTGACCCTGGTGCTGAAAAACGAAAAATAAATTAACAATATTCATTCAGGCAGCAAAATAATGTTCAAAAAAGCGAGAGGTTTGATGTGTACAAACATTTTGCACTATACCTGATGTCAAAAGGTGCCAGAAAAGTGCCTCGACTTTATCATTACATTTAGATATTGAGTTTCAGAAACTTTTCTCGGCCGTTATCGATAGGGGGAAAAAACACGCACTCAGACTTGTCTTTTCTGCAGACAAAAAGAGAACAAAAAAGAAGTGCGCTTTTGTGTTGTGTTGCCTTCGGTATGAATGACTTTAAAGACACGACACGTAAACCACCACAATATTGCGATAACCCTATCCTGTTTTTGTGTAGTCCACTTTGGCGCTCGGAAAAGACAAAAGCCATCAGATTACAGCTATAAAGCATTTCGGTTACAGTCTGTAATGACATCATTGTGTTCGCGTGTGTTTTTGTCTCTTATCGATAATTGTGCGTCAGATACTCTGCTCTTTATTTTATGTACTGTGCCCCTTTCGTAAGTGGTACTGCCACCCTTTGTTTACCTTTGCTTTGAAGGTTTCCTGAACAAGAATCCAGTTCACACAAACAGTGAATGTAAGTCGTACAAAAAAATCACTTAGTTTGTTAGATGATGAGTCCAAAATGCTGAAGCATGGTACATAACGCAGGAGTATATCATTTTGTTAAACTGTAAAGCAGTATTTACATACTTAAAAACGCAGTTCACAGTATTGTCACATTTGAAAGTACAAGGATTTCCAGTGCCCTTAATGACTAAAATCAGCAGCAGCATTCTCTCTCTCTCTCTCTCTCTCTCTCTCTCTCTCTCTCTCTCTCTCTCTCTCTCTCTCTCTGTGTGTGTGTGTGTGTGTGTGTGTGTGTGTGTGTGTGTGTGTGTGTGTTCATGCACTCTATACTTTCAACAGGAATTTAGTGAAAAAAAAAAAAAGCAAGTGCCAACTGCATAAAACGCCCCCCCCCCCCCCCCCCCCCCCCCCCCCCCCCCCCCCCTTCAGAACGTTTCAGACATCCTTTACACCACATTAAACCCGTAAAATCGGGTAGCATTTTTTTTTTTTTTGTCAGCGGTGACGTTCAACAGATAACTTAGGCGAGAGCATTTACCGCTAATAAACCATCAAACATTCATGACGGCTACTGCCACATTTTTTTTTAAAAACCATTCACATATTTTGCCTGGTTCCAGCAGAGGTGTAGATGACTTCACCTCTATCCTGTTTGATTCTAGAGGCCAGTGAGACCTATTTCTCTAATACCGAGTGGTTCAGGTTGCTGTTGCACAATGGCTAGCGTCGTTGTGTTGTGACCTGGAGCTGTGGGGACGACCTACACCATCCATGCCTTGTTCAGTAATCATGGAATCCCGGCTTCGTCTCCAGTTATGTGGGCGTCCTTCGTGGGCTGTTTTTGGCTTGCACAGACGGGTTCAGTTTCAAGTCTTTGTCTGTAACAGTTACGTGACACGTTTGTTCTGTATTCATTGTACCTTTGTTTCTCGTGTATGTTTGGGTTGGTTTGTTTGTTTGCTTTTACGTGCCTTTGTCAGTTCTAGTTTTATCCGACTAGCCCATATAAGCTGCACCACATCTACGTATAAGGTCATGATGAAAAAGGAAAAGCTGAGAACAGGTGCTCGTGGACGCGACGTGGCATGTATGTAGTAACCCAAAGAGATGGTTAGGCTTTGAACACGTCTGTACTGGAAGGAGATGGTTTAGGGGGGGGGGGGGGGGGGGGGGGGCGGGGTATCTTCACTCTGGCCTCGTGACTAATTGTTATCAAGGCAAGGTAGGGGATGGGAGGCTCAGCTGATTCAGTCATGTACGGGATTCAATCAGTGGTTAATGAATGCAGAATTACCCTGGCTGCACTCGCTGGTGGGTCGATGGATGATAATCTGACAATAGTAGGTTGCTGTAGATCGCTGGCACTTGGCTGCCACACAATTAGCATGGGAGTGGCTTGGTGTGCGTGAGCGAGAATAAGGGATGTAGGAGAAATTTCTACTGACGATTACGGGGAACGAGTGAGGAAGTATAAAACGGGATCATGGCGAAGACTCGTTGGGTGCAACAGTCGTCGTTTTGTTTTCCTAAGCGCCGAGTGTCCATATCTCCGATTTCTGCTATTTGTTAAACCCTACATACCCTCTCTTCTCTATTCTATCTGGTCCGCACCTCAGCATCCTTTCCGCTACTGCCTCTCTCTCTCCCTCTCTCTCTCTCTCTCTCTCTCTCTCTCTCTCTCTCTCTCTCTCCTCTCTCTCTCTCTCTCTCTCTCTCTCTCTCTCTCTCTCTCTCTCTGTGCACACACTACTTTTCACTATGTTCGTGCTTTCTACCTTTCACAGAAAATCGGTAAAAGTCGAGTGCCAACTGCATGAACGTCTGCCCCCATGTCTTCTGAACATCTCAGACATTCTTTACATCACACAAAGCCCTGAGAGCAGGCAGACCTCCTTTTCTTTTGTCAGCGGTGACGTTCAACAGATGACGTGGATGGGGGCATTTACCGCCAGCACGCCATCAAACATTCATGACGGTTACAGCCACCTTTTTTTTTCCTCACCACTCGTATATCTCCGCCTTCATTTCGGCGGAGGTGAAGATGACTTTGCCTCTATCCGTTGTCTGATTCTAGAGGCCGTGGAGACCTATTCTTCTAATACCAGTGGTGCCAATTACAATTGCAGAGTAGCTAGTGTCGTTGTTTTGTGACCTTGACGCTATGGCTTGTAACCCATCAGAATCGGCGTCTTCGTAAAATTGTTTGGATGTGGGCAGCTCCTTCCCTGGAATCTGGCTCAACTGACGACATTGGAACCATGTTAGTCACTCCCAATTAATGGACAGGCCTTTGAGATCGTTCCTAGTGTATTCTACGAGGAAACAAAGCGAAGAGTGGGGCTGTGTTGCCTGTAGTCTCAAGGCTAAATGGAACTCGAGGGAGCGTAGAGGTCAGCCCTGTCATGCAATCTTTGACCAGATGGGAACTCCACTGCATTATCTCCGTCATTCTCGACTTTTGTTTTCCATCAGCATTTTAAGAACAGTCTCCAGTTCTGTAGCCTGTCGTATCCTGCAGTCATGGTGGCTTGATTTCCATTTCCTCTTCGCGTCTGTGCCCTTGGTCAGTTTGCGTAAGGTCGATGGTGTTAAGTCGACCAGTTTGTGTCCAAAGTTGAAATCGATACAAGTTCAGAAGCACAGTCTCGGACACGGAACAAAGAAACGTATCACACTTCTTGGTTGTACGCGTAATTTCTCTTCCAGCACTGCAGCGGTATGTTTAAATTGTCAAACAGTCCCTGACGAACAGATGTGTTCCTGGGATGATCTGTACTGTCCTTGTTTTCTTCAGTAATCTTAGAGTCCAGGGTTTTGTCTTCACGTGGGTGGCGTTTAAGCATGGGTATTGGCTTGGACAGACAGGTTCAATTTCAAGTCGTCTTTCCATGACTGCTGCGTGTCACGTTTGTGCTGTATTTGTCGTATGTTTGTGTCCCTTCTATGTTTGGGTGGTTTTGTTTGTTTGCTTTATTTGTCGTATGTTTGTGTCCCTTCTGTGTTTGGGTTGTTTTGTTTGTTTGCTTTATATGCCAGTGTCAGTTCTAGTTTTATCAAGGAAACATCACTGCGTACAGAGTAGTCCATATAAGCTGCAACACTACTACGCACAGTCTCAGTATATGAAAGAAAAGAACGCTGGGAATTAGAGCTCAAGGACAAAAGGTGGCAAATAACTGATGTACGCATTAACTGAAAGAGATGGTCAGGCCTTGAACATGTCACTACTAGATAGGTGGTTTGGGGTGGGGGAATTCATTCTCACTCTGGCCTCGTGACAGTAATGGTTGTCAAGGCAAGGTGGGGGGCTCAGCTGATTCAGTCCCGCAAGGGATTCAATCAGGGGTTGATGAACGCCGAATTACCCCGGCAGCATTCTCTGGTGGATTGATGCATGATAACCTGGCAATGATAGCTTGCTGCGGATTGTTGGCACTTGGAATGCCACCATACGAGCACGGGGGGTTGGCTAGGTGTGTGTGAGCCAGAATAAGGGAGGTAAGAGAAATCCTGACAATAACAAGGAATGAGTGAGGCAGCGTAAACGGGAATCAAAGTGAAGGCTCGTGCATATGATGAACGCCCAGTCGTTGTGTGCAATAGTCATCGTTTTGTTTTCCCACACACCAACCGTCCAATCTCAGATTATTGCTTCCCCCAGTTCCCTCCCTTCTGCTGTATTCTAGTGGTCTACCAATCTCTCTCTCTCTCTCTCTCTCTCTCTCTCTCTCTCTCTCTCTCTCTCTCTCTCTCTCTCTCTCTCTCGTTCATTTTACTTTCCGCAGAGAAAACTCGGTTAAAGCAAGTGTCAATTGTGTGAATGTCCGCCTCCATGTCTTCAGAACGTTTCAGACATTCTTTACACCACATTAAGCCCATAAAATCGGGGTAGGCAACTTTTTCTTTTGTCAGCGGTGACGTTCAACAGATGACGTGGATGAGGGCATTAACGGCCACCACACCATCAAACATTCATGGCGGCTGCTGCCACTTTTCTTAACCGTTCACACGTCGGTGCCTTGATTCTAGCAGAGGTGAAGATGACTCTGCTGTCTGCAATGCAGAGCGGTGCCGAACGCTTTCACACAATGCCTGGCGCCATCGTTTCACGACCTTGAGGCCATCATCACTTACAATCCATCAGTCATATCCTTGTAGAATTAATTGGTTGAATGGTAGCTGTTAATAGGAAATCTGGCTCTGTTAGGAAACTGGAACATACTAGTCTTACCCATTACACAGATGGTTTTAAAATCGTTTCCATTATATTTTCACAGGAAAGAAAGCGAAGAGTGCTGGAAGTTTGTAGTCTCAAGGTAAAATAGAACTCACGTGAGCGTTATGTACGACACATTTTCATGCAGTCTCATACCAGAGTGGAACTCCATTGCATCATCTTCATCCTCCCTCATCCTAATTGATCAGCGTTAAGAAAAAAGGAGTATCAGATTCTGTACCCTCCATGCTCTCGCGGCGGTTTCAGTTACCTCTCCGAATCTATGCTCTTGGTTAGTTCCTGTCGAGGTCACTGGTGTCGGGTCGACCGGTTTGTGCCCAAAGCTGAAGTTGATACTAGTACAGTACAAACACGGTCAACACACAGCAAATTGTCTAACACTTAAGGGGATACGTCACATATTTTTCGAGTTTATTTGAAAATTCACTGCACTACACTGCACGAATCTGTTTAATTTGTTTGTCACATTGTCTCCGACGAGTAGTTATGTTCCTGGGATTTCTGTACCTTGTTTACATTGTTTTGATAATCATTGTATCTCAAACTGTGCCTTCAGTTTTTGGCCATCCTTCGTGCTCAGTCATGACCTCACAACCAGGTTCGATTTTCGCTCTTGTTTTTGTAAGTGCTGTGTCTGTTGGTCATAATGTTTTGTCCCTTCTAAGCTGTTTGTTCGTTTGTTTCTTTCTCTTCACAAGTCAGTGTCAATTCCAGTGGGCGTCAAATCAAATGCCATATCTCCACATTAATCCCACTTACCCAAGAGGATGGTCACGCTCTGAGCACGTCAGTACCTGAGGGGGATGCGATCTGCGGTGGGGTGGGGGTCTCTTCCTTACTCTGACCTCGTGACTGAGCAATTATTGACATCAATGAGTAGGGGATGGGAGTAGGGGGAAAGAGGGTTTTAGCTGGTTCAGTCGCACGCTAGACTCAATCAGGGGATAATGCACGCCGAATTACTTTTGTATTACCCTCTGGTGGGTCGATGCATGATAATTTGACACTGATAGTTTGCTGTGGAACGCTGGCATGTGGGCTGACCCAGAACGAGCATAGGTATGGCTTCGTATGGACAAGACGGAATACAGGATTAAAGGTGAATTTCTACAGAGGAGAACAAGGAATAACAGTGAGAGCATAAAACGGACATGGCGAAGTGTAGGGTACCGACTGAACGCCCTGCCGTTGTGTGTCATAGTCTGAAAGACGTCAGTTTGTTTTCCCGAGCACTAAGCGTCCTAAATCTTGCATTCATGCACTCGGTTAAACCCCCCATTCCGTCTCTTCTGCCGCATTCTCTTTGGTCTGTCCTTCTGCCTCCTTTCCACTACGTTCCATAACTCCTTGACTCCAGACAGTGAATATAGAGGGGTTGGGTTGCTGCCGGGTGGAGAGGGCCCGGCAGCAGGAGTTGTCGGCAGCGGAGGGAACGTTCCAGGAGCTTTTCACACTCTGGTTCAATGGGCATAATTCAATCGGATTTCCTCGGCAGTGAAGTCGAAAGAAGAGAAGGCAGGGGGTTAGCTTGCCGCAGCCGGCGGCGGAGTTGCATCAAACATTCATGGCCATTGCTGTGGCGGTTCTTTGTGTGTCTTTTTTCTTTTCCTTCTCTCTCTCTCTCTCTCTCTCTCTCTCTCTCTCTCTCTCTCTCTCTCTCTCTCCCCCCCCTCTCTCTCTCTCTCTCTCTCTCTCACCATCTGTCTCTCTCTCTCTCTCTTCTCCCCTCACCCTAGGAGGAGTGGAGGTAGGGAGAAGAGAGATGGAGAAAATGTAGATTAGTAGTGGAGCTCAAAGAAACGAACAAGATTCGCTTTCAGAAGTTCTTTAAAACACGATTAATTTTGCGAATTACTCTTTTTTTCCCAGAATATGGGCAGAAGAAAATTTTGTTTCACTGCTGATCGGAAAATGACAAAACTGTCTCATAACGAAAAGGCTGAAATTGAGAAATTGATGTATAGCATAAAGCTTCAAGGATTCTCCATTTGTAATTTCAATCAATATAGACAGCACAATGTCAGTGTGACTCGTGAATAGACATGTACTTTAGACAGAGCATGAACACTTCACTGACCGAAAAAAAAAAGAAGAAAATATAGAAAAGAAGAAAAGAAAGAAAACCCACCAAATCGGAACCTGTCGAAACTGGAAGACGATTTGACAGAATTCACATTGAACTTATAAAAAAAAAAAATTCGAATGACATGTTTTCACGCAGAGAAAACCGCTTCACGTTTTTCAATATCCTTCAGTGCGCCAATAGGGACTGGTAAAGCAAGAATAAGAATGGATGGAGAGCCAAGAGAAACAAAGAATAGGGATTCGATTGAGGCATTCTCAAGGACGCTCATTTCCTTCTATCATTTTCTGAGTGTTCGTTCGTTTTTCCTGTCAACGGTACTGGGGATTTTCTGCCATTTTGTACTCTTGCTCCAGACGGTTTTTCTCCCCTTTGATCCTGTCTTTCCGTCAAACGCCCCGGGCCACCATATTTCCCGATTGTCTTTAAAAAAATCAGAAAAGAAGGGTCACCTACAGGTTTTCACTGCTCATATATTCATAGAAACATTGTTTTTCCCAGAGCTATTTTAAAATTAGAAAAAACATCACTGATTTTTCGGCACATGTTGTTCTGGGTGCGTTTTCCCTCCATTTTTATCTGCTTTTTTTTTTCCTGCAATCACAGTAATTTCGAACTTTTCGGTATGTCAGAAATTTGACAAATATTTATTTCAGGAGCGTCACGATTCAATTTCTTTTGACCCCAAGAGTCAAGAGTTCATCAGATCGTGCTATTTTTCTAGTTTTGTGGAATAAGCGTAATGTTTCACATTTGGCGGATTCAAAATGAAGAAACCAGCGTACAATGCATTCCTTTCCGTGCTCAATGAATCATTGATGTTCAAAATTACGAAAGCATTCCAAGCAGCTGAGAAACAGTAGGCGGGCAAAAATCTAAACAAGGCATTGTTTTGTGTCCTGCCTTGCTTGCTGGTTGGCTGAATGTCTGTCTAGCTGATTGTCTGGCTGTTGGACAGATTTCTGGATAGCTAGATGTTGGGAATAGAGTCCAAACACGGTCGGATGGATCTGATATATTTAGGGTTGTTTACAGATCCAGAATCTACGAGTGGTTACATTTTGTTTTGGATGCAGAGTAAGTGTTTTAATAGCCTAGCAAACTGCACAGGTCGCTTTTAGGACTATGGTGGTGTAAAAAAAAAAAGTATGGTCTTTTCACAGAATAACACCAATGCATACCACGATAGCTAGTAAGGTAAGGTAATGTTGCTTATAGTCCAGCCGACCGCGAATGACCATATCAGCGCGGTCACTGCGTTGAAGTCAACGCACAAGTCATTCATTCACACAGCCCTTTAGAATACATCCTCTAAAAACACACGCAAAATTTTCTGTACTTTCCACTGTAAAATCTCAGATGAGAAAAAAAAATGTTAATCTGTCTTAGAAATTCAAACATCACAGGTGGAACATCTCTTAACAAGATTTTCATTGAGTTTGCTGTGTGTAAAATGTTTGTCTCACGTCATGCAAGTCTAAAAGAATGTTTCATTGTGAGTGGTACATTACATTGAATGCACCATGGAGCCTCTTCACTCTATAAAAGGTACGTATGAGTTTAAAAGTGAATGGCCAGTGTGCAACCGGCATAAAACCGTTTCTTCTTTGCGACCACCAGGGTAGTCGAAAGGAAATCTTTAAGGTTTGGACGGATGTGAAAAAGTTTTTATACGTTTGTGTATTTTTAGTCCTGCTAGAGCTCTCTGATATAATCATTAACTTTAAATCTGAGTAGGGTATAGATATGTCAGACAGTTTCCTTGTTGTATCATTCTTAGCCAAACGATCAGCCATTCCATTTCCTACGATAGCTAAAACACTAGCACCTTTAGGACAGATCACACAAAGCTGTGTTGAAGTTGTCAGCCGTTTCTCCTGGATTTTAACATCCAGCTTACAAAACGTATAAAAGGAAAGAATGTTAAAAAAGAGAAACAGGCTACCAGGAAAAAAAAAACATGTCATATAGGCAAACATTGGACAGCTTGCAAGGTGTTAAATCTTAGCTTTTCAGTCGCGAGATCACATCAGATAAGCTGGTACAGTATACATCGGAACGAGAGGGTGAAGAGAGGAAAGATTGTCTCCAACAAAGGCTAAAAACGATGGGTGGTCTGACTGTAAGAAAGAGGGGCGGGGGGGGGTGGGGGGGGGGGGGGGGGGGGGGGGAAGGGGTCAAGAGAAAGAGAAATGATGAAAAGGGGAATTATTAGCACAGAACATGCAGAAGGTACAGACAGGATTTATATTGAAAGACCTCTTGGAATCCACAACAAAGGATCAGAGATGAGACGTATGGGACGGGTATGGAGAGGGAGGAGGGAGATCTGGATACCAAATGTTATCGAACGATTCGTGAGCACGCCGGTTAAAATCAGTGTTCGAGCGGGAGACGCAGTACAATTGCTTGTGCAGGGACAGTTTAAAGGCACAGGACTGACATACCCTTTACAGTCTTTATTTTTGTATCTTAAACTTTTTTCTTTAATGGCAGACAATACTGACACGGTCATTACATGCGGAGGATTTATCGGCGTATGCATATATCGACTTCTTTTTTTCCCAGTCATTTTCATTAAAGACGCTCGGAGGCTTCAGAAATCGTCGCACTTTCATCAGATATTCATGAGAGCATCTGTCAAGTTCTCTTGTCATAGTCTACAGCATACAAGAAATCTTGGCCACGATTCCAGAAGAGCTTGGATCTTCCCTACCCCCACCCCAACCTCTCTCTCTCTCTCTCTCTCTCTCTCTCTCTCTCTCTCTCTCTCTCTCTCTCTCTCTCTGCTATGGCGGCATATTAGTATGGAAATGATAACTGTACATATGAAAAAAACATTATAACTCATGTGCATGAGCACTTGTATCAATGCGGAGAGTGGAGCCTTGGAAAAAATCTCGGGGCAAAAGCATTGATTTCTGGAAGTCGGAAATGATTATATTAATTGTTTAATTATTTTGACTGCTTACGGCTTACTACGGTCAGATGGTTTTCTTTCTATTCACGTATTAGCCGGTGTCTTAGCGGCGTCAAAGCTTAGACTATCAGTTGATTTCGCATGGAAAACTGTGATTTGATGTCATAACTACAGACATTTTTAAGTGATATCTGCAGTTCTTTTTTATATTGACTGTTTTAATTTTCCCCACGAGAAAGCTGTGACTGTCAAGCGTTATTTTGTTATTAACGATTTTTATGCTGTAACGTTTTGAAAACAGGAAGTACCATACCCTCTCACTTTTTCTCTGTCCCATCCTACGTCTCCAACACACACACTCATTCTCTCTCTCTCTCTCTCTCTCTCTCTCTCTCTCTCTCTCTCTCGCACACGCACGCACACACACACACACACACACATACACATACACACACACATACGCACGCACGCACGCACGCACGCACACACAAACACACTCCCAACTTCTTTCCAGGTCTCCCCTTCCCCTCTTACCTTTTCTGAGATTCAGCTTTCGTTGATGCAAACTTATGATTTGGTTCAGGATAAAAGAACTCGGACTTCGCCGGAGCGCTCTCTCTCTCTCTCTCTCTCTCTCTCTCTCTCTCTCTCTCTCTCTCTCCTTGGCGCCTGCTCCCCTTTCCCACTGCGGTCCTCACCTTACAAAAGCACAATTATCTGTTCAACTCCAGCAACACCTGTATACATTATTAAAACACTGTAATTTATAAAATAAGTTTACCTCTTTCAAAAAAGAAAAAAACAAGATCCACTGAAATCTCACGAAAAAGAACTGATAAATCACTGGTGGAAAAGAACTTCTCTCTGATACACATCAAATCAGCACATTCAGTCAAAAATGATTAACACTGAACAAGCTGTCACATGCAACACACCATGGAGGGTCTTCCCTTCTGAGTATCCAACTGTGCGTTATATAGCTGTGCCCAATATGTAACCGTGACAAAACCGATTCCTCTTTACGGTTACGTACTACCGATGGGAAAGGATTGATTAAATCTGGGCAAAATTTTAAACAAATTTATTATGAATTTGATTAGACCATTCACTCTGCCACAGTTCACGACAATACAAACTAGATTTATGACGAAGATCTGAGTGAGAACAAACTGCACAGGCCTCCTGGAAAGACTTGCACCGAGAGCTTGCTTGGCTGCTTGTTCAAATGAAAGCTAAAACTATGGAGAGAGGAGATGAAAAGAGAGATGAGAGAAACAAATGAGAGAGGGGGAGGGGAAGAGAGAGAGAGAGAGAGGGAGAGAGAGACACAGAGAGAGAGAGAGAAGGAGAGAGGGGGGGGGGGTAGAGAGAGAGAGGCTAGAGACTCTAAAGTGTAGCCGCTTCACTCTGTTAGAACTACAAACCAGTAGGTTCCTTTTGATGTGCAAACTTCGTTACCACGCCGAATCGATATTGACTCCGCCAGACACAAAAGTCAGTTTGGCTCCACACCGCTTAGTTTTGTAGAATCAATACATTTTCCTCGTGTCTCCGAGACTCACGCTGTGCTAAGTATTCCCATCGACCAGTTTTGAATAAAATGAAGAACTCTCTCTCTCTCTCTCTCTCTCTCTCTCTCTCTCTCTCTCTCTCTCTCTCTCAAAATTGAAAACATATCTTGGTGTCAACCCACAAACTCAAAATGATCAGGTGTCTAGTGAGCTTTGTAGTTTTCCCTTAATTGTCAATTATAGTATCTGTCGTATACGATACTGGCTAAAGTTGACAAGTATGGGAGAAGACAGACTAGCTTTCAAAGCATATTAAGTGTTTAATATGGCAAACAGAAGGAAATGAATTGGGCGTTTGAAATCCGTAACATACAAAGTGTGCGTGGTTTCTTTTATGGGTGGCAGAATCAGGGTGTGGATAGGATACGTTCCTTTCTAACAGTTCAAACAAAGGCTGGTTGATTTTGGGGTAACAGCTGCAGAGTTCTCATATTCATAGTAATGATACGTTTTATGAATTTTTCACCGTCTCATAAACTATACATTACATTAGATTTGAAATGGTTGGTAAGATATTCCTTGATAAAGTGTCCATACGATGTATTGATGTATGACAGCACAAAGGAAATGCCCACAGTATAACAGTGGAATTGAGAATGACATTCACCTTATTCCGTTGTCCGGCATATCAAGACCTAAGATATCAGTTTGTCTACCTAAAATGTTATGTTAACTCGGTGATTTCAAGATCAATTTTGGCAGCAAAAAAGTGTACATGCAGGAGTCTTGCTGTGACCTTGCAGAATGCATTTATATCATTATATATATATATTATAATTTATATCATTTAACGATACTAGCATTAAAAAAAAATTTTTTCATGCCGTATGGCCATATTGTTAGTTGACACCCTACACATAAGGCTTTGGCCTTGATGAAAATATTACATGTTCTTAATTCTCTCTCTCTTTGCGTGTCTTCATCTCTCCATCACACACACACACACACACACACACACACACACACACACACACACACACACACACACACACACACACACGCGCGCGCGCGCTCCTTTTCTCTCCCTGCATCTTCCTGTGTGAGCCCTTTTGGTTGTGTGGAACAATGGCCAGCGCTTCAAACTAAAGCTTTTCTTTTAAATTGCGTTTATTCCTTATCGATTTTTATTCCTCGTGATTGAACCTGCGTACACTGTGTCCTTTATATTGGCACTTTGGATAGTTTGATGTGACTTTTGTTCCCTGCATGATTTTGACAACCCTGAAAAGGCTCTGTATGGAAGGCAGCGCTCTAAGAATGAAAAAAAGGAAAATGTATCGACTGTTTCGAGTCAAATTTTATTTTGCCGATTTGTTCAAAACTGCGTTCTAATCATAAAATGAAAACGGTCGACTATTTCTAGACTATTTTTATTATTGAAATGTATTTTTCCTTAACCGAATGACTGTTCTGAGATTTTGTTGTGGTTGTAATTTGTTCAAATTTCTTTTCCCTTCACTGAATGACACTGTTGAATTGACAAGATTTTTATCGGATTTCCGGGAGATGGGGCTGGTGGATGGAGAGATCTTCCATAGCTTAGATAGAAAGAAGTGTGCCTCTCCAGCAGGTACTTTACTCCTTACGGCTTGGGTACTTTACTCCTTGCAGCTTGGGTCTGGGGGTATCTTGTCTTAAGAGTCCCAGGTTAATAGAACGTTAATTTAATCTAACAGGTATGCAGTGGGTCCCACGACCCATTCAGACCCTTTTTGTTTGGTACAGTTGGCCCTTCCGAACCTCGGGCTAACAGGACGCTAATCCAGTCTTTTGTTACTTTCAATGGCTAGTTAAGAACCAGTTGCAAGCCTAATGATATCTTTACAGGACGAAACGGCTGTGGCTGGCTGTTCCTCTGATCTTCATGTGGGGGGAGAACTCTGCCGACTGGAAGAGCAATGACAGGAGAAATATTGCTCGACATAACCCCTCCCTTTTAAACACAGACCTGCCATTTATGATGATAACATTATACCTGAATGGATGTTTTATGCTTGTTTCATTCTGGTTCTGCAGATGAAAAGCATCAACGCACGGGTCTACATTTTCTTTCTTTCTGTTTTGCGTTTCTGTATCATCCAATGAGCCTTTCAAGTTTATCGGCTGGTGTCTGGTATTTCAAACCTGGGCTTTTTATAAGATGTATCTAAATGCATCAGCTCATACAGAGACAAAAGATTTAGATATCTTGACTATGTTGAGACTTCGTTGTTGAGAATGGCGGAATAATCATGGAGGTGGGTGTAATGACACCGCACAAACATGAATGAAGCAAATCTGTCGTTCTGACGCTATCACGGAAAAATAATTACAAAATACAGTCATCGTAATGTGAATGAGATCATGTAAATAGTGAAAAGGTCGTACGAAATATGCTCATTGTCCTTAGAATAACATTCTTTGACATATTCATTGTCCTTAGAATAACATTCTTTGACATACCCTGACAAATCATGCTGAAAAGGGCCATCCTAGACTATTTGCAGATTTAGAAATGAACACAGCGTATGTCATTGAACATTTTGTTACAAGGGATTATATTTCCCTGACATTTCCATAGATGTTAATCGCTGGGATCGTCTTCCGTCAAGATGAGCGGTATGCAGCCAGCAGAATGAGATGTTATGTTGTGTGTGTGTGTGTTGTGTTTGTGTTTTTGTGTGTGTGTTTTTAAAGGTAATGCTGCAGAATCTTATAAAAGACGGGCATTCCAGCACAACTGATATGAACCAAACGGTTGTCACGGCAAATATTGATGAAGCAAACGGTATTTGAAAATAGATTTTTAAAAAAAGAGTGGATACAAAAACCGCGGGTAAGAACAGACGGTCCAAAACCAGGGTAATAACGGATAAAACCGTTTCCCGTTGACAAGCAAATTGAATAACGATGACGGTCATATTCCTAAAACTGAGAAAAAACATTGACCAGAAACCGACAGGAATAGAAAGATCATCTCGTAAAGGTGTCTTTGAAAATCTGAACGCGAAATGTCGTGAGGCTAAGCGTGCGTGGCCAAAGTGATAGAAAGTCATAGGATTTTCTTTTGCGCTCAGTATAGCATAAAAACGGAGGGGAAAATGGGCAGTGAGAGAACGTTTTCCTGTTAGTTTTTGTGTGCTGATCGAAGCAAATAGAGGAACTTGTGAATTGCCTACATGATTCCTCGCTCCCGGTTCAGTGGACAAAATAATCGTAAATTACCGGACCGTGTATCGGCCACTTAGTATGTAAACGCCATACCCTCATTACATTCAAGCTTTATGAACAGGTAAGTACGTGCATGTACCCATCCCATGTCTATAAAGTCTACGGCATCGTTCTTCTAGTTTTAACCGCTTTAGATTAAGTCTCCTGAGCTTATTTGAGCTTTTGATTCTAGGATATTCCTTACCAAGACCGATTTATCAGTAGACTTCTGTCCGTCCTGTCTTTGTTTTGTTTGTTTGGGGGGGGGGGGGGGGGGGGGGGGGGGGGGGGGGGGGGGGGGGGGGGGTTGAATTCACTCATTTTCCTTCTGTCGGAGCTAAAGGACTGCTTGTTTGAAGTCCATGTCTAGTTGTACGACATCTGCCAACGGCAAAGAATGCATTTATTTAACCAGTAAACGAGGTACTCTTAACTTTTCTTTAAAACAGAAAGTGCCTTGGAAACGTCCATTCAAATTCTTTCGCAATTGCTTCAGATGGTTGATCAGATACGTAGTACGTTTTGCGTAGTGTTGTTATTGTCGTTTGCTGTCCTTCATTCTTCATGCACGCACGCACGCACGCACGCACGCACGCACGCACACACACACACACACACACACACACTTGAGAGAGAAGGTAATGTTTTGCACCCCTTGTAAGAACAACACATTTTGGCATACCATATAAGGATGGAAAAGTGGAATCTAAAAGGAAAAAAAGGACCAGATTTCATTCCTGTATTATAGGAGGACTGTAAAATTTTGAAACATCCGGTTTACTGTTCAAATGCCCCAGATTCTCGAAAGGTGTACACAGGACAAAAAGAGTTTAATCAAAAGTATTTGATTTTATTTTACCGCACTTTGTGTTGATTTTGATAACTTGTCAGAACACGAGACTTTGATAATTTGTCAGGGCACGAGACTTTGAGAGGAACCCAAGCGATTAACGGAAAAGTATAGGAATGTGCGCGCGTGCGCGCGCGCGCGCGCGCGCACACACACACACACACACACACACACACACACACACACACACAGACAGACACACACAGAGAGACAGAGAGAGAGAGAGCGTTTTGACTGTATACACTCACCGTATCACTCACGGGAGTAAAAAAATAATGAGCCATTTAGCTCTGGTAGAATAATTGAAAATCATGACCAAATTCAACTTTAGTGGCAATCGATAGTCAGTGCCGCATTGCCAGTGTCTTACTTGGTCTCCCCGATCCTTCTTGTTTTCCTTTCGAGCAGCGCACACGTAACAATCAGTGTGTTTCACGGTTACAGAACCGAAGTACAGAAGAAAGGTTATGTTGTAATTGTGAAGGCGCACTATTGCACTACCTTTGCGTGCAGGCAAAACCAGCCATACTATCCTGCAAAATCTGCCGTAATTTACTGATGTGCATTTGGCGGTTTGGAAAAACGCCATACTATCGATTCTAATTGAATGGATTGGTCAAAGGTTTAGTTTGTTTCGTAGCTGGCGTCGCCTGTTCAACAACAATTACAGTAGAAACAATTGGCGGCCGCCGGTAGACGAGAAGTTCTAGAACAGTGAACTTTGGACTCGAGCAGGAAAAACAATTCCAGACAGGGATCGTGAAAGGATCAATGGCAGTCGATGCCAAATTGTGGAAATGGCCCAGACGGAAAGGAAAGGAGGCAGGAGTGGAAGGAGACTCTTTAAAATCCAGAGAGGAGGAAATGTGAAGGTGGGTTGACGGGAAGGGAGGGGGGGGGGGGGGGTGGGTCGAAGGTTGGGGGGGTGTGTGTTCGTAATGAATGGGAGTCGGGGACAGAAGCCCAGTTCGCACACTGACCTGGGAGATTAATGTCTCAACTCCACCGGAACCGCCGAGGATATCGGACGTATTCCTCTGCTGTTTCACTCCCAGAGAGAAACTGTTAGAAAAGTAATTGAACTTGTGACAGCTTTAGCCATCTGTGGAAGAATTGTTGAAATGGTGGAGAAAGCAATTGCTGTTGCAACATTTATCAATTATTTGCAAACTTTCTTGTCTGTAAAGATATGTTGGATCTGTCAGGCGGTTTTTTGCTTGCTTTTATTGCGCAAAAGCTTCCGTAGCAGTGCAGTAAGTGTATTTACAATTTCTTTCTTTTTGTCACAAGTATAAATCATTTTATTTGAAGAGAGCATCAGAACTCCGTATTTGCGATGTGTGGAAATTATTAACGTGTGTGTGTGTAACTATCCAGTCAATTAACTGGCCGATGTAACATGAAAAATACATGTTTGTGACAGTTTGCAAGCGAATGGAAAATGAAAAAGCGTTCATCTATTACGATTCTTGGCAGATCAAATCTGCACACAAATTGTACAAAAGGGAATAGGGAATATCAGTGAAATCAAAGCAATACATAAATGGTAGAACGAAGATAATAAGGCTCGGTTGCAATCATTTTTAACTAAACTAATAGAAAGGAAATCGGTCTTCCATGCAAAAGGGATGGAGAGGAAGTCAAGATTCAGTAACAGTAATCTAAATCAAACCAGTGCATGCACGGTACGAAAGGGATGAAGGTTTATTTATATCAAGATCCAGTTAACAAGATTGAAAGCAGATCAACACAAACGGACGGGGTGTGCCGAGGCTGAGTTTCAAACATTGAATGTCAATTAAAAATGAAGTAGCAAACGATTAGTGTAATGGGTTAATTAATGGGTCAATGTAAGTGATGGGAAAAGAAGTACACGAGTTGACTAGGTGTGGCTTGGCAGATTAGCTGTCGGTCAGACAACTGAGCAAGCAGAACAGAATGATTGCTCTGCCCTTTCTTGGCATTCCTACCAGAGGAGTGCGGATGTATTTGTAGAATTAGTTTTTTTTTTTTTAGTTTAAAGGCGTTGAGTCTTCTATGTGTTCTCTGTGTAGTTTTTTTTCTTAATTCGAAGGCGTTAAGTCCTCCGTCTTTGTGGTGGTTTGCTCTGTTGCGTATGTACTGCGTAGCAGGGTTTTTTTCTTTTTATTCGTTCGCAGATTGAAAGTAGCCTGCTCTCTGCTTCGGGGCAGGGGATGGGCACAGGCGAGGAATAAGGGGAGCGGACATTTCATGCATATTTATCAGTAAATTTCTATACAATTCTTTCAAGTAGAGAAGCAGCCTATTTGCTACGGTGCGCGCGCATGCGTGTGTGTGTGTGTGTGTGTGTGTGTGTGTGTGTGTGTGTGTGTGTGTGTGTGTGTGTGTGAGTGTGTGTGTGTGTGTGTGCGCGCGCGCACGCACGCGTGTGTGTGTGTGTATTGTTTTTCAGTATTGTGGTCGGTTGGTTCATTGGACTTTTCTTTTTCCTTTATTCCGCATTTGCACCACAGAACTTACGAAACTTGAACGTATGAATTTCGGCTAACACGGTGATCTCCCTTTATTGCAGTGTCTGTCTTTAAGATTTGGTCTTGTAATGTTGCCTAATGTATTCCAAGAAGGTACAAGGCGGCAGAAGGAGAGGGATAATCTTTGCCTTCTATCATAACTTGCCCTGGACATCAGAAATCTCTAGTCCACTGCCCATATGGCAAATGGGCTATGGGAACTTGAAACGTTATCCTTCTTTTAAAGAGGCGAGCTTGGCTATTTCAGTACAGTATAATTTTATCAGTCATTTATCATAATACTTGCGTGAATAGAAGACAGTCCTTTCTGCCCTTTCTATAGCGTACTTGTTGACGCCACTGCTTGGGCCAGCTCTGTCAATGAATGCAGTCCTTGTTATAGCGCGTTTGTCAAGGTTACAATCAAGCTAAACGTCAACATCCGCCCAGTGCAATACGTCGGAGATGGGGACACCAATCCGAGGAGAATACGGGGAGGAGACCCATCTAACACAAAGCTGACACCACAATGTCAAAAACAATAACACATCTAGCAGGAAAGATGGCCATTTTATGATGGGGTTCGAACCCGGAGCATCTGACTTTGTGTTCCACCCTTGAACGAACCTGGCGCCCATTCTGCGTCTGTTACTTGGTATCAACAGTTCGACGTTAGAAAGACATTTGTCAGCTTCTTTTTTTTTTTTGCAAGAAAGACGTGATTCAAAAAGTGAGTGTGGTGATGATCTTATCCTTTTATAGTAGAACAAAATCGAAATGTTCATTTTTATCGACCATTCATTGTCAAAAAAACATAGTCCAAAAAGCACAAGAAGGGGCAGGCACCTTGGTTCTCAGTATACATGTTTACCATTCACGGTCGCAAACAGAGTTTGTTCTATTCTCTCAATTTTCGAACACTTGTTCCAAGAGGTAGTGGCGATGACCTCGTCCTTTACAGAAAGATTTGTCAGATTCTTTCAAAGAGGCATGGCTCAAAGATGCCTGTGGCCATCATCTTATCTTTTGCTAGCGGATTCTATGCTGAAGTGGTTGGGTATACAATGGTGGTTTCCTTGTAGTCAGTTTTACAAGTGGTTCATTGCCTGTCTACTGTTTGTGGCCAGTCTGCTGAAATGTCCAGGATGGATGTGCAAATAACAGTATGTCTTCTGTTCGTCCGTGATCGAGTAGTAAAGAATAGCGCGTCCTCTATTAGGCCGAGGGTCAGCGTGTAAATGATAGCGTGTTTTCTGTGGGCCTGGGCTGACGACTAAATTATAGCATCTCTGTCAAGAGAACGACGTATGAAGTACCGTGGTCGGAGGGACAGAAATCACTGGGCTTGGTCTAAAGTGACTGGGTGGTCTCCTGTGATCGGCTTGATATGCTGAAGTGTCGGGACAGAAGAGGTGAATAAGAGAATGGTCTCACACACACACACACACACACACACACACACACACACACACACACACACACACACACACACACACACACACACTCTCTCTCTCTCTCTCTCTCTCTCTCTCTCTCTCTCTCTCTCTCTCTCTCTCTTCGCACGCACACACATACGCACGCACACACGTGCATGCATGCACAAACACAAACACAAAGAGGAAAAGAGACCTGCCGCCAGCACTGACTTTTTAAAATAAAACTGAGCAACAATACCACAGGGTGATAACAAGTAGGAGCAGACAAATTGCAGTACTGTGCCAATTTGATTTTCCTCAAGTGTGGACCCAGTGATGGACAAAGTAAAGGGCGGAAGGGCTTGTCTAGCGCCTCCTAATAAAACACTGAAGGGCAAATCGGAAGATTCTTCAGCACTTCCCAGCCAGCCTCTTCGGTAATGTTGTGTCACAGGCCTGATCCCAAATCGCTTTGGAATCTTCAGTGGGGTCGACGTGTCTGACATGAGTGGTCGCTTCTTCCTCTTCTACACTGTTGCTTTATATTATGGATTCGACCAGGTAAATTGTACGAATGGACACTGTGCAAAAATCTAGATTTAATCTGGCCCCAGGGAAATTTACAATACATACCAACAAACGAATATTACCAAACGGAAGTTGGGGGAGGGGGGGGGGGGGGGCAAGGGATGGCATGTGCTGACGTGTCTGCGCTAGTATGGAGGGGAAGAGAGGAGGGGTGTAGATAATAATAATGTTTGTGCTAGGGAGTACTGGCATGCACATGTGTATCAGTCACTGCATTATTGTGTGTGTTGCTTCAGAGACTGCTTCTGTCCTTAGGTAATGTTGAATTTCACAACTGTGAATTTTGAATGGCATGTTAAGTGTTTACCACAGGCATTTTTGATGGAAAGTCTGGAGTGAAGATTTAGGTGTTGGCATGTGTGTGAAGACTATTTTTTCGCTGACATTTAAAGCGTTTGTCTGTAGAAGTGATGGTCATGAGTTTTATTTGATGCTCCACAATTGTGCCAGTTGGTGCCATTCTGCATGCTTTACTTTCTGTCAGCAGTTAACGTCGCAAACATATTTGTCAGACTATTTTAATTTAGAAGGAAACATGGTTCGGAAAGTGAGTATGGCGATGATCTTATCCTTTTTGATTAAAATGAAATTTGAATGTTAAAAATATTCTCAACTGTTCCATGTCACAAAAACATGGTTCAGTAAGCACGAGAGATGACGACTTTGCCATTTTGACATTTAAAAGTATTTAAATGTTCAAGGCATACTTTCACCATTCACTATCGAACAGATTTTCCAAGGCATAGTTCGTCATTTATACAAAAGAATCAAAATGTTAACGTTTGCCGATTTGTTAGATTCTTTCAAAGAGGTCAAAGAGGCATAGCTCGAAGATGCCACTGGCCATCAGTTCATGTTTTCCTGGTGGATTCTACGTTGAAATGGGCTGGGCTACAATGGTAATTTCCCGGCAGTCACTTGCAGAGCTGAGTCCATTGGTCACAGATCGACGTGCAAATAATAGCCCTTCTGTTCGTTCAGGATGGATGTGCATGTGATAGCATGCCTCCTATTGGTCCAAGTCCAAGGAGTAAATAATACCATGTCCTCTATTAGCCCAAAGATCAGCCTGTAAATGATAACGTGTTTTCTGTAGGCCTGGGTTGGTGACTAAATAATAGCATCTCTGTCAAGAGAACGACATTAGAAGCACTGTGCTCAGGGAGACAGAAATGACTAGTCTGGGTCTGAAGCGACAGGGTGGTCTTCTGTGATCAGCGTGATATGCTGAAAAATCGGGACTAGAGAGGTGACCCACAGAATGGTGGAGCAGTGGTAATTTGTCACTACACTGTTGTTAAATGTAATCAGTACCGTCCTTTCTCCTCCCTCCCTCCGTCTCTCTCTCTCTCTCTCTCTCTCTCTCTCTCTCTCTCTCTCTCTCTCTCTCTCTCTCTCTCCTGCACTTCTCCAACTTTGCTTCGTTCCTTTGCTTTCTTAACCGCATGCATCATTTTTTCTGTTTTCTGTTGTCAGAGATTTTCAGTTTCTTCTCTGAGTATGATTTGTAACACACACACTCGCACGCACGCACGCACGCACGCACGCACAGACTGATCACCTGTATTGACAGTCTACATGAAACTGAGCAACGACACTAAGGTAGGTGGGAGCAGACAAATTGCAGTACTATACCAGTTTAATTTTCCTGAAGTGTGGACCCAGTGATGGACAAGGTAAAGGGCGGGAGGACCTGTCTTAGTGCCTCTAAACAAAACACTGAAGGCCAAATTGAAGATTCTTCAGCATTTCCACGCAAGCCTTTTGGGCAATGTGTTGTGACCACCCTGATCCCAGATCGCATTCACGTCTTCAGTGCGGTCGACGTGTCTGGCATGAAGCGGTCTGTCTTGAGAAATGATAAACGGGGTCGTCTCTCCCTCTTCTGTCGTTGCTCTTATATTACAGATTCGTCCAGTTCATTGTATAGAAAGCATGGTAAAATGTGGACTTCATCTCACCGCTGGGAAATGTTCAATACATGACTGACGAAAATTATATATGTGTGAGGAGGAAGACGGTAGGCTGGCGTGTCTGCGTGAAAGTGGTGGAGGAGTGGGGAGGGATGTAGATAATTATGTGTTGTGCTGGAGATTAGTAGCATGCACGCGTGTAAGAATTGAAACATTGTGCTTCTTCAAGGGACAGCTTCAGGGGTAGCTTCTGTACTTCAGATATTTGTTGGTGAACTTTGAATGGCACATTAAGCTTTGCCCACAAGCATTTTTGATTGAGAGGGAGGTGGGGCAAAGATTTAAGCAGTGGCACTGTGTAAAGAATTATCTCTAAACTAATGTGTAGTGGAGCATGTTTCATGGGATATTTTCATATCGTGTCGTAAAGAAATCGATGTTTTCATTGAACCTGATGGAAGTGCGATTCATGAACAACTTTAAAAGGTAATGCCTTAGGATCATAAGTGGCCAGGCGATGAAAACAGGTAAGAAAAGGCAAAATACGAGTATGTGTAGATTGTGTAAGGACCTTCTTTTGCCTTCCCCTGCAAAACCAAGCAGAGATTTTTGGGGTTGGGGTGTGACACTTTCTCGAATAGTGTGCATCAGTCTAAGGCTGCTATACTCGACGGTTTCTGGAGGACTGGCCGAGGCAGATAACAGTGCATCATTATAAATGATTTATCTGTGACAAGCAATCCTGATATGAAATGTTTGTCGTGTTTTAACTTAGGATTCTAAACATGCGAAGAAGAATCCCCGAGGTGATGTCGTTAAAACTTTCAATTTCATATCTGCCTTTCTGCCTGCCTTTAATACTCTCTCTCTCTCTCTCTCTCTCTCTCTCTCTCTCTCTCTCTCTCTCTCTCTCTCTCTCTCTCTCTCTCTCTCTCTCTCTCTCCAGAAAGACAAGAAAGAAAGACATTTCAAAACAAGAACACGCTGGAGAGCGCAGCCATGTGCCAAGACAGAAGGAATCATTGATCCGCCCTTTGATCCAGATCCGCACCACAAGTAAATGGCTTTGTCCGCGGATCCACACTCCGTTGTCTGTCTACTACACTGCGGTATATTCAGTGCAAAAGTTTAGCGTAATCTTGTCAGCAGTATCCTTGATCAGCTGTTAGATACAGATATTCCCCGGACTTGTTGGGTTCGTCCTCAGGCCACCGTCCGTCTTTCGACCAGATGTCATTGAAATTGGTGGAGTAGTCTTGTGTCATCCTGCTCAGCTTGCCGTGAATCCAGATTCTCAGTAAGATTAAGTGGTTCCCCTTTGATCTAATGCCATCTTCTCAGTTTTTTCCAAGTGAGTTCAGTCGTTTTGGCGTAATCCTGCTGACACACAGACACAAAATAACGAACAAACCAGCAGACTGTGTCCAGGTTGCAGCCCTCCAGGCAGGCCTTCGAAGAGTCCCGACTGATGGGATACGGGACGGGGTAGGGGGGGTGGCGGCCAGACAAGAGAAGTCTTACTTACGCCAGTGACTTGCTCGTGCTAGCCAGCTGCTGTTTTCAACCTAGATTTTAGCGTCTGGCTTAGCAGAACATCATGACTAAGAAAGTTCTGTTGAGTCTGACGGAATCTGTTGGTTCAACAGACGATCAGGCAGGTATGTCATACGCCTGAATGGGCATTTCCGTGAGAAGGGAGGCTTCCTTTGAGACACCCAGATGGCCACAGACAATACAGGGAGAGTCCAACGAGCTTCGGCCCTCCTTCATCCTTCTTCTTTGCCTGAGTGACAGCTATTCCAAAGTCTTAATGCCTTGATGGTACAGCCGTCTGCAGCAGGGTCTGTCAGGAGCAGTATGATCCCAGTTGACTGGGCTGCAGCCCACAGGGCTAGCCTTCGAAGAATCCTTTTAACTTACGAGAGGTTCTTGGTTTTGTGTGTGTGTGTATGTGTGTGTGTGTGTGTGTGTGTGTGTGTGTGTGTGTGTGTGTGTGTGTGTGTGTGTGTGATGCTACTCTTGCCTGTGAAGATTACGTGTCTCAGTATGTCAGCTCTACCTGGGAATCTTGGTGGCCAGCTCCGGTTTTGAACGCTATTTTCTTAATCAGAGTGAGCGAGTGAGGAATCGTCTTCTTTTTGACGAATATGCTCGGCGTTTAAAGTAGATAAACGTCTTTGTTATTGCAAGCTAGGCAAGAGTGTTTAAGGTGTTTGGTATGAGAGATTTATGAAGGAAACGGGATGACCAACACCCACAAAATCAACATATGCGAAAGCAGAATCAGCGTAAAAAATTCAAGACGGATTTAGAGTGATGAATGGGACGGGAGTAGGGAATACGGGGAGAGAGAGGGGGAGAGGGTGGGAGGTGGACCCAGGTCTGAATAAAAGATGGCGAGGCAAGCAGGAAAGGAAATCTTAACCATCTCTTCCCTCCATTCCCCCGGGGAAAACTCTGGCCTGCAGTGGAGCGGGGAAGGATGAAGGCAGCTGCTTCTGCAGCTTACAGCATTGGCAGTCTCGGCGCGTCCGTTGTGCATTCGTCATGATGTTAACCATGAGTTCCGTTGTGACGTGATGCGGGCGATGAGAGGCCAGACTTCCGCGCACTTTACTGACATTTCAGCAAATGTCCTGAGCTTTTTTGTATGAGACGGGAAAGAAAATGAGGACTATGACCCTAGGAAAGACCGGATGAAAGAAGGGATGAACGCAGCGTTGAGTTTGTAATCATAAAAAAGTTGACCGTATTTAGCCCATTGTATAGCTTCAGCATTATACATTCTAAAACTTAGAGATATAAGTGGCAAGTGAGAAAGAAAGTTTAAACAACCCAGATTAAGTTCTGATACAGTTCTGTACACCATGCTGTACGCTTTGTTTCCTGGCACGAAATGCAGTTTTGCGACTCGCGTGTGATATTGCCCCAAGTCGCGTGTTGGTCATACGGTGTCAAAGCAGTTGCGTCTTCTGATTTGACAAGGTACCCACGTGTTCAGAAACATGAGAACTTGGAGTAAAACACAGTAAGATAAACAAACTGGATCCCGCACAGTCTACGTGGGGAAACTAGTATATATGGTACTTGCGTGTTTGCGTGTATATATAATCTCTCTCTCTCTCTCTCTCTCTCTCTCTCTCTCTCTCTCTCTCACACACACACACACACACACACACACACACACACACACACACACACACACACGTCTGCACGCTCGCGCACTCACACATGTGCACGCACGCACGCACGCACGCACACACACACACACACAAACACACACACTCACACACACACTATTCAGACACACATAGGGAGAATTGAATGCTAGCCAAAGCCACGTAGGTCTGGCAATAAGCCTGGATGCCGACATAAAAAAAGTACGGGCCCCACCCTTGCCCAATAAAACATGACTGTGCAGAAAGGGAAGCAGATTTACATCATCCTCTGCTCCCTTCCTCAGAGAGGGAGTCACCAGCATTGACTGTAGTTGGGGAGAATCTGGGACAGTGGCTTTTGTGTTTCACAGTGGTGCCTGCCCCTCCTACCTTGGTGCTCCAGTCTCCTGCTGCTGCCGCTGGATTGTCAGGAATTTCATAGCTGCGTGCTGATAGGGGTTAGTACGATGTCAGAGATGGCTATGGTCGGAAAGAAGAAGTGTGTGTATGATGAGTGAACTGAACTCTGATGAAACGTTGATTACTCTGTCTTCCTCATGCCCCGCATAGGGTTAAGGGTGGATGAATATGGCTTGTTACTCAGTGTTGAGGGCCCGAC
Source organism: Conus betulinus (assembly GCA_016801955.1). NCBI lineage: Eukaryota > Metazoa > Mollusca > Gastropoda > Neogastropoda > Conidae > Conus > Conus betulinus. Next base: position 390,772 of record JADBJO010000576.1, read on the forward strand.
AACTTTGTATGGAAATGTAGCAGAAAAGAGGAAGGGTGAAAACAGTCGTTTTATTCAGCAGGTATTGACATTTGAAAGATTACTCTGTGTTCGTAAACACGTGAAACATTGAAAATGCAAAAATCCAGTGTGCTTGTTAAGTGAAATGTATCTTCTCTGCACAACTGATGATTGCCAGTTCTCGCTGTGGGTGGTTTGTGGAAAGATTTTTGTCGGGGAATGCCTAAGGCTTCTGTAAGTGCCAAGTGTAACCTCGCTTTCTCGAAACTTCTTCTCTCGAGTCTCTCAGTTTAACTTTGAATTTGTTAGCTTTCGCGCGCTGCTTTTCTGCAATTGCGTCCCATTCTTTTATTCTTGTTTCTTTTGCGACTAAATAATAAGTTCTTGCGACTAAGTTATAAGCCCACAGTTAGCACAGGCTATCCATTCCACATTGTGTTTTTTTTTTTTTTAATTACGTACGCGCACGTGCCTCTGTCTCTGTCTCTCTCTCTCTCTCTCTCTCTCTGTGTGTGTGTGTGTGTGTGTGTGTGTGTGTGTGTGTGTGTGTGTGCAAGCAACATTCTGTTGCGTTATTACTGTTTTGTTATGCAGAGAGAGAGAGAGAGAGAGAGGACCGTCTCCCCTCTCAGCGCGAAACGTTTCGAGTGAAGGATTGATGTTTCACAGCCCGACTAATGCATGGAGATGACATCAGCGCTGTAGATTGTGACCGAGTGCCAGACAACAGAACCACAAAGGAAAGCACGCCTCCCTTCCCGTCCCTGTCCCTTCCAATCTAGTGCAACGTGAAATGCGTCAGTATATAGCTGTGTAAAGTCTATGCCGGTATCAAGGATTTATCGGCGAAAGGGAGACAAGCAGCAGGAGAAATTTTGTAATATCCTTGCGTTGCCTTCCCATGTGTATGGTGACGAGAGCACACGGAGAGAGTAGGGAAAGGAGTGAGAGACGAGGGAGGGAGGGGAGTGTTACCGATAGATGGGAAAGAGTGGCTGTTTCTGCAGCTTGCAGTTCTCGGAATCCCCCACGCCCGTTGTTTCATTCGCCTTCATCTCTATTCACTATGTCCTGATGGCATCCGGGATCTTTACGGGACAATGATCTGATTATGTCCCCTGATCACACGGAACTGTTCTGGTTGAAATTATAGGATCGGTTTGTCTGATACTGCTGCAAGATGTGACAGGAATTTCGATGCAGTCTTGATGTGTGTGATTGATTTTCTTTCTTGCGATTTCCTGTTCTGAATCGTTGAAACTTTGGTGTGTTCTTATCGCTTTGAAAGATTTTCAAGTGTGTGTGTGTGTGTGTGTGTGTGTGTGTGTGTGTGTGTTCAAAATATTTTGTTATCTGACTGTTTGTCATACTTTAAAACAAAGTAAATAAGTAAAAACAATGCCTCATCGGCGTAGCTCTTCAGGCTAACGAGTCACGGAGCTAAGGGACTGTTTCCAGATATAGGAAGAGTTGCAGGCTGGGTGGTTACTTAAATGAGATGAAGTCCGATTTAATGAATAAAAGAGAGAGAGAGAGAGAGAGAGAGAGAGAGAGAGAGAGAGAGAGAGAGAGAGAGAGAGAAGAAGAGAGAGAGAGAGGAGAGAGAGAGATGGAGAGAGAGAGAGAGAGAGAGAGAGAGAGAGAGTTCAGTGCTACATGTGGTGTTCAGTCAGGATGACATGATATTGTATCTAAACCCTATTCCTGGAGGTTCATGGCAAACATTCGGATGTGTTAAGAACAGCTTACCTGTATTTGAACATGGCACACGCCTTGCGGAGACTTAAGAATATACACCGGTAGGCAAAATCGTGTAGAAAACTGAAAAGTGGAGGGTATTGGCAGACGGAAGGAGGTGGACATCAGGCAGAATAAAAGATGGCGAAGCAAGCAGGAAAGGAAATTTGCACCCTCTTCGCTCACTGGGAATGCCGTCACCGCCAGCAGAACGGCAAAGGGCGGCAGCTGTTCCTGCTGCTTGCGGAATGTACAGTCCAAGCGCATTGGTTCACATGCATCATCCATGGGTTGTGCTGGCATTCACGTGTGATGATGATGACTAATTAATGTTACGTGCCCCCCCTGTTTCCATTACACTTGGAAATGGTCTTAGGTTTTATATGAGATTGACGGAAGCGAAGACCGTGAAGATGCAGAACTGTGGAGACACAATCTGCAAGATAATTGTTTTTACTTAAATCAACAGCTTACGTTAGGATGACGTTTTCATTGTATGACTAGGAGTGCTCGTTAAAAGATTTTATCGAAAATTCATGCCCTGCTGCAGCAGTGTTCAGGTTTGTCGTGGTTGCAAATATTTGTCATGTTTGTTGCTTTGTTACTGTTTCCTCACTATCATCTAAATGTAAGTGCCATGCCAGGAGATGACAACAGATTTCAGTGTGTTAAAGAACACGAAGCGTATCTTGTTTTTTTTCCTATTCCAGATATTATGTGAAAACACATAAATCGAGCATGGGGAGGAAAAAAAGTAATAAGTCCGCTTCCTCCGAAGATGGGTGGCATTAAAGATGGTTTGAGGGGCTCAGGAGATTACAGTGTATATGATCTGTTAGGAGGCTATGAGTGGTTAATAAAGTTACAGCGATCATGATCTGTGAGGCTATGTTGCATAATTGACCCTGTACACTTAGGTTGGAGTTTCACTGGATTTTTTCTTTGTCTCAGTCTTGATATTTTAACGCCTATGTGGTTCTGTTTGCAGCTTTCTTGCTGCCCTGATATAACCAGTGCAGTCGGTTGGGAAATTAACCATGGAATCTGGAATGAGATTCATAGGATTATGGATGGATCATTGATCTGGTCTTGTTTGGGGAATTGAGATTGATATGAAAACTTTTTTTTTTTCTTGGCGGAAATGTTACCCTCCATCTCCCCCTCCCTGTCCCTTAAGAGACATGAAAATATGGACAGATTAGTTCCCACGCAATCCTTATGGCAAACTACCAATTTAAACCATGTGGACAACAATATACCAAGCATACATTCCTTCATACGCACAACAGAGGGAGAGAGAGAGGAACAGAAAGATAAGAAGGGAGAGACAGACAGACAGACGGACAGACAGACTTGGCAGCAGAGCGGTGTCTCCTCTGGCAGGTTTCCTCATTACGACTTTACATTTGACCATGGATTGCCAGTGCCAGATTGTCCGGCTGGACAAGCCAGATCGTGGCTAACGATGGGAAACCAGAATGAATAACGTGGTGGTGGGCCACTGAGGTTTCACAGAGGATGAGACAAAAAAAAAGAGAAATAGGAGGGGGATAGGGAAGGAGAGAGAGCCAGTCTCAGCTGTATGCCGTTTGCAGAATCCCCTTGCAGCAGGTTTCCAACTGTCATCATATGTGTTAGCTCTGTCTTGAGGAATTCGGGAGCTGTGTGGATGAGGGTCACTGATGACGTCCGCTCATCACAATGATAAGCTCTGTTTATGAAATGTTGATGTTGTGTTTACCGTCGACAGAGAGCGTAAAACTCAGTTCAGTTCAGTCCCTCCCCCCACCCCAACCTTCCTTCCTCTAATTTTGATGTATACTTCTTTAAAGGCATGGTTTATTCTGTTTTTGTGATTGTGACTCCATTCAAGGTTTGTCGCAATCCTTTTCAAAGCTCTCTTTATTCTGACACCTTTCTGGATGTAGGCTTTGTACGCATGTTGTGGCTGATGCTTGTCTCTGACACTGACTAATCGTACTTGTTTTCGTGTTTTCGAAACGGGTTTCATTTCCAGATGTGAGAGAGAGCGTGCCTCTTGTCATGACACGGCCTCTTGCTGCCGCCTGGACTGTGGACAAGAATAGTGTGTGTGTGTGTGTGTGTGTGTGTGTGTGTGTGTGTGTGTGTGTGTGTGTGTGCGTGTGTGTGTGTGTGTGTGTGTGTGTGTGTGTGTGTGTGTGTGTGAGAGAGAGAGAGAGAGAGAGAGAGAGAGAGAGAGAGAGAGAGAGAGAGAGATTGTCATTATTTTTACCACCTTCCGGGCCATCCAGTCCAGTAGGGCTTAAAGAAATTGCGTGCGAGCAGTCTGGCATTAACAGAGCACCGTTATAAACGATGGTACCGATGCCCTCTTTCAAGTGACCAGCTAGCAGTGATGATTCGTCATGCTGTCCACGGAGAGACTGATCGTTGTCCAGCGGGATTTTCATCATTAGGAAGCGACGGAAGTGAAGAAAAATGTATCGCCATGTCTTGGTCATTAATCGCCAGGAGGGAGTTGACCAGGGCTGCTCCTCTCGCCCCCCCCCCCCCCCCCCCCCCCCCACACGCACCTTCCTCATCACTCTTCCGCATCTGGCCATGCTAATCACCACACTGTCTCACCCCCATTATGAATATTTTCTGTTTCCAGATTCTAAATCGATTCTTCTGTTGACGAAAAAGCAGGTTCGGCACTATGTACAAGCTATTCTTATCCTTTTTTGATTTTGTGGTGTTTTTTTTAATGCAGATTTGAAGACTTGAGTGTGTTTGTTAATACTGAAGCACGTAAAGCCACACCAGATTAATTGTTATTGTTGTTACTTTGTGTGTACATAACAAACAATATAACATATTTATTGCATTTAGTGATTTAACTGATTTCAGTATGGTGGGGTGTGTGTATGAAGACACTTGGATTTAACTGCAGATTTCATGAAGAGTTTGTTTTCAGATGCTCCGACTGATATGGTTTTCAAATTTAGGGAAATCAGCACATTTCATTTGACCTGACTTGAACGTGGTTGGTGATATTCTTTGTATTTGATAAATGTGTAAGGCTCATCCTTTGTCTTGGCATTTGATTTAAAGCCTTTGTGCTTTCACTGTCTGTAGTTTCGTTCATAACTTGCTGCGCTGATGTGACTTCCGTGGCCGGCTGGGCAGTAAAAATCATGAGTTAATTCGGCTTGTAACCTGACAACAAAACTACAGTTAATCGACAGGGAAAAAAAAATCACGCAGAAGACAGAGCTGATGCTCTGTCAAACACATCAGTTATAGACTTACCAAACATTCTCATTCCCATTCGAAGTAACTTATTTACACTGTGTTTAGTTTCTCAGTATATCGTCACACTGCCGACCCGGAGACCTATCGGTTCAGTAACGACTGACGTTAAACGTGACCATATATAAACCGGGTACAAATCTGTCGACTGTTTTGAAGTAAACTGGTGAACATATGGAGATGGAGACAGGATCAAAAACGAGAGCCTGCTCTACAGTGTTAAACCATGCGCATGGAGATATGTTGTCTAGAGCAACGCGAACTGTGTCATCAGGACAGAGGCACACTCCGTTCCCGAGTAAGGATTTTATCGAAGGAAGGGAAACGAGCAAAGAGAGGAAATCTTGTTATATCCTCGCACTGCCGTCCCTTGTGTATGGTGACGAGAGGATATGGAGGGCTGGGGGGGGGGGGAGGGGGTGAGAGACAGAGACAGAGAGCGGGATGAAAGGACAGAGACAAAGACAAGTAGGAAAGAAGTCTTACAGATGAATGAGACAAAGTGGCAGTCTCAGCGGCGTGCAGCTCCAAGAATCCCTTTTTTCATTCGTCTTCATCTGTATCTGCCTGTACCCAGCAGAAACGTGGGATCTCTACGGATGATGATCTTTAACGATGTTTCCCTGATAACACGATCATGTTCTGGATCGGAAACTTCAAGGATCAGTTCATTTCACGCTCGTGTGTAAATTTAAAACGACTTTCTGATTAGTGTTTATAATACATCATTGATTTTATTTCTCATGGTTTTCTATTTAAAATCGTTGGAAGAGGTGGGGTGTGTTCTTATCGTTTTGTCTTAATGATTCCGTTTGTTTGGTGTGGTGTGTTGCGGTGTGTGCGTATGTGTGTGCATGTGTGTGTGTGTGTGTGCGTGTGTGTGTGTATGTGTGCGTGTGCATGCGTGCGTGTGTGTGTGTGTGTGTGTGTGTGTGTGTGTGTGTTCAAAAAGTTTGACTTTCTTGTCATACTCCAAAATGAAATAAGTGAAAACACCTTATCAGTTTAGCCTTTCAGGCTGGTCACCTAGGTAAGAAATGTCCCAGGACGAGAGAGAGAGAGAGAGAGAGAGAGAGAGAGAGAGAGAGAGAGAGAGAGAGAGAGAGAGAGAGTTTGGACCCTTGGGTTAGGAAACGGGATAGTGTATCCAGACCCATTTCAGGGTGAGTACATTTTTATCAAATAGACTGAACGGATGAGGCCAGAAAAACTAATGTAATATATGAGAACATGGGGCATGTGTGAGGAAGACCTGGTATACGGACTCGAGGACATATTCATACTGAAAACTGAAATCAATCGCAGAGCGTAGTGTATGACAGAATGAAGGACGCGAACACCAGGCTAAATAAAGATGACGACAAAAATGGGAAAGAAAAACTGTCCGTTGTGTATCCATCTTGCGAATGGCGATACTGATTAATGATACGTGTTGCTCCGTTCGCAGTCTTCGGAAATTGTGTCTGGTTTTATATGAGAACGCGATAGGAAGGATCACTGGCGATCAAACATATGGAGTAACGGTCTTCAGGGGAAATAACCTTTTTTTCCCAACTCCGTATCATGTGTTTACAACAGGATGACGTTTTCTCTGAGAAAATGTAACTGAAAATTCATGCACCACTTGCAGAAGCGTTGGGGTTGTCTTGGGTATAAACATCGTTCATGTTTCCTTGTTTTCCTTCTTCTTCTGTGCCACTCCTGTAGAACTGCTCCAGCGCCGCTCATTTCTTCTCCCAGTCCACAGTCACACGCTGGCTTGTCCGATAGCAGCTCTGGGATCAGCCATCCACATGGAGACTCGGTATTAAGTAGTATGAAGTAGTTTTGAGGCCTACCAGAGGAGACACTACACAGCTGCATAGTCACTCCGGTGATGTTCAGTGTTGCTTTTCTGATCAAACATTTGCAGAACACCACTAAACTTAAATGCCATACTTAACGACAATACTTGCTCACAGAGTCGATCTAGTCGCAGAGCCAGCATGTGTGAGTATTCCTCTCCAAGGGCACCACCCGTCTATCAAACAACGGTCACCATGGACTCGCTGATACTGGCAATGTCAACACGACTTCACTAGAGAATAAACATGCAGAGGAAATCCAAACTGAGGTCACCTTGAGAACAAGACAGAAAGGGTCATAGAACTGGGATTTTTTTATGCTGATCAGTGAGGAAGAGAATAATAAAGATGAGATGCCGATATGAGACAGTGTGGCATGACTGTTGCCAAAGAAGATACCACCAAGAGAGGAAATCTGGCCCGCCCTTTCGTATTGTGAGACAGTGCTCGGAAAATGAAAAACGGGAGGGGGAGACCGAGGGAACATGGGAAAGGAGGGGCATCCAGCAGATAAATGAGACGGAGTGGCAATCTTCGCTGCATGCAGTTCGCGGAATCCCCTGCGGCCGTTTTCCATATGTTTTCATCTGTCTCCGCCAAGACCTGACGACGTGTGGGACCTGTGTGAATGAAGGTCACTGATGATGGCCATCGATCACGTAGGCCAGCCCTGTCCCTGGAATGTTAGAGATGTAATGTTTACTGTGGAGAGAGAGCGTTGATACTCGGTTCGGCTTTAACGCCAATCTTGATGTGTTTTGTAGATAGGGTTGAATTTTTGTTTTTGTTTTTGTGATTGTTTATATCATCTGAGATTTGTTACTATTGTTTGTTTTTTTTTATTGTATGTTACATCACCTAAGATTTGTTGGTATTGTTTGTTTTTTGTGATTGTCTGTTAAATCACCTATTATTTGTTTGCTATTATTGTTTTTTGTGATTGTCTGTTACATCACCGAAGATTTGTTGATATAGTTTTGTTTTTTTTTGTGATTGTCTGTTACATCATCTAAGATTTGTTGCTATTGTTGTTTTTATGATTGTCTGTTACATCACCTATGATTTGTTGCTATTGTTTTTTGTGATTGTCTGTTACATCATCTAAGATTTGTTGCTATTGTTTTTTGTGATTGTCTGTTACATCATCTAAGATTTTTTGCTATTGTTTTTTTTATGACTGTTTGTTGCATCATCTATGATTTGTTGCTACTGTTTCTTTTTGTGATTGTCTATTACATCTGTGATTTGTTGCTATTGTTTGTCTCCTGTGATTATCTGTTACATCATCTAAGATTTGTTGCTATTGTTGTTTTTTTGTGATGTGTGTGTTATATCATCTAAGATTTGTTGCTATTGTTTTTTTTGTGATTGTCTGTTACATCACCTATTATTTGTTGCTATTGTTTTTGTGATTGTTACATCACCTATTATTTGTTGCTATTGTGTGTGTGTGTGTGTGTGTGTGTGTGTGTGTGTGTGTGTGTGTGTGTGTGTGTGTGTGACTGTCCGTTACATCATCTAAGATTTGTTGCTGTTGTTGGTTTTTTTTTTTTTTTTTTTTTGGTGATTGTCTGTTACATCACCTATGATTTGTTGCTATTGTTGGGTTTTTTTTTTGTGGTTGTTTGTTACATCATCTAAGATTTGTTGCTATTGTTTGATTTTTGTGATTGTCTGTTACATCATCAAATATTTGTTGCTATTGTTGCTTTTTGTGATTGTTACATCATCTAAGATTTGTTGTTATTGTTTGTTTTTTGTGATTGCCTGTTACAACACCTGTGATTTGTTGCTATTGGTTATTTTTTTGTGATTGTCTGTTAAATCACCTATGATTTGTTGCTACTGGGTTTTTTTTTTGTTATTGTCTGTTACATCATCTATGATTTGTTGCTATTTTTTGTGATTGTCTATTACATCATCTATGTTTTGTTGCTATTGTTTTTTTTTTGTGATTGTCTGTTACATCACCTATGATTTGTTGCTATTTTTTGTGACTGTTACATCATCTATGATTTGTTGCTGTTTTTTTTTGTGATTGTCTGTTACGTCATCTATGATTTGTTGTAATTGTTTTTTTGTGATTGTTTATTACATCATCTATGATTTGTGCTATTGTTTGTTCCTTGTTATTATCTGTTACATCATCCATGATTTGTTGCTATTGTTTTTTAAAATTTGGTTCGGCTTTAACCCCAGTCTTGTACGAATACAAGGTTAGTTTTGTGACTCGTGCTTGCCTGCGACATAAGGTCTTGTGGTTTTTTGAGAATTTTTTTTTTTTTAACTTTAAAATGTATGTGTTCACGCGCGTGTATGTATGTCTGGGCCCGCAGATGCACGTCGGGCGGAGGGGGGAGGGGGGGCGGATAGGGGGAACAACAGCCCTGATATGGCCCCTTGCGGTCAGACGAGCTGTTAACATAAATAGTGTGTGTGCGTGCGTGCGTGCGCGCGCGCGTGTGTGTGTGTGTGTGTGTGTGTGTGAGTGAGTGAGTGAGTGAGTGAGAGAGAGAGAGAGAGAGAGAGAGTCCATTTACTATTTTCGTTACCACCAGTGCCAGCATGGCTTAAGCTAGCTAGTGAATGATGAGCAGTCTGACAGTAACAGAGCAGCTCTCCACACAAAAGTACTAAGGACCACGGTCAGGTGACCAGCAAGGATTGCTGATTACTTGGTCCATAGAGAGACTGATCGATGTCCACCGATGATTTTCAATGGTCAGGAAGCAAGGGAAATTAAGAAATGTAGCGCCACGTATCAGTCAGGAGGGAGTTGATCTTAGTTGTTCCTCCCACTCTCCTGTCGCTATACTTCCCGTATTCCCTTCTCTTGCATACATACATACAGAGAGAGAGAGAGAGAAAGAGAGAGAGTGGGTGAGAGCATGAAGGCGCATGTGTGTCTATATGATTCTGTGTGTGTGTGTGTGTGTGTGTGTGTGTGTGTGTGTTGTGTATGAGGGGGTCAAAGAGGAGAGGAGGCGAGGGGAAAGAGAAAAAGAGGGAAGGGGCTGGGAGGGGAAGGTATGTGTATGAAGATGCTGGAGAAAATGGGAGGGGTGAATTAATTGGGCATGTATGCGTGTGTCGGGGCGGGCATGTGGGGATGACTGTTGTTCTAGCTGAGGACCAGATGTGCTTGACATGCTGCACCAACAAACACACGGCTTATCGTTGGATTTTACCTGCATGTTTCTTATCCTGAGATTTTACATACTGTGGCAATGATGCATTGAGTTTTAAAACTTGATTCAGTCTTATGAAGCTGTCGTAAAGAAGCACAGATTTACGCGGAATTACATAATAGAACGGGTGAGATTGTGTGTGTGTGTGTGTGTGTGTGTGTGTGTGTGTGTGTGTGTGTGTGTGCGTATTTCATATGCGTACGTGATACTTTTGACAGAGACACACAGACAGACATATGTAAGCTGCACGAATGTGGTCAGAAAAAAAGCGGATTAGAAGAGAACATGCACATTCTGGGGGATGCTTCAGAATGCACAAAGGCCGAGTCATGCTCAGAAACTGAGCACAAACCCGGACTGAAAAGTATGAGGAATGGAGACGGACCCTACGCTGCATAATAGATGGCGAAGGAAGCGGGAGAGGAAATGTGTCCCATCATCCTCTTCATTCCTCTGAGAATGCTCTCATGTGCAGCGGAACGGGACAGGATGGCAGCTGTTTCTGTTCCTCGCAGAATTATCAGCCCCTGTGCGTCCGCTCTGCACCCAGTGCCCATGCCTTGTACTGGTATAGCCAATGTCAAGTGAGAGATAGTAATTAATGTTGCTGTGAACCCCCTCCCCATTCTTTCCTCCCAGGTTTTGTTTGAAATTAAGGGGGGGGGGGGGGGGGGGGAGATTGGATTGGCAGGATCTTTGGGGGAAATAACTCTTGTTTTTGGTACTTATTAACATAAGTATCACGCAGGAGGGGTGATGTTTTGTTAAGTACAATTTGAAGACTTCACGGAAAATTTTTTACGCAAAATTCGAGACAGTAGTGTATATAGATCGGTCTGTTTTCTTTGCCTGCTTCTAGGCTTCATCAGTATTGCTTTGAATCCGCCACGTGTGTTCATTACAGATCATGTCCCTACTTTTACTACGTAGCCATGGGACGCAGGAATGGGATGACACTGCAGAAATTACAGATTGACTGCACTGAAGTGCTGAAAAACAGGTTCACCATGTTGTACCCCAAGCCCAAGGAAATGGCTGAAAACATGATTTTTTTTTTTTTCGCTGAACAGTCTTACTTGCTTGTCACTATTAGTATGAATGAGTGTCTATATTTGGGTGGTGACGGTGCAAGGAAAAACAATGAATGACGAGCATTATTTTGTCGACCATACACACTTGTACTAGAATAGTGGACAGAAGGAAGTTGCCATAGAATCAAAACAAAAACAAGAAACACTGAAGATAAAATCTGCTACCACTTGTACTCCCTCCTACTGTCCCCACCCTCTTTCTTGCAAGTGAAATACAAAACTGTAATGTTTAGGATGAGGTGAGAGACAAGCAAACAGAGAACCGGCAGAGGAGAAAATCTGGTATCACTTTGCACTGCCTATCCTTGTGCATTGTGTGATGGTGCGCGGAAATGGAAGGTGGGCACGGAGAGAATGGAAGCCAAGTGGAAAAGGAAGGGGGATCTTACACAGAGTAGCAATCTCAGCTGCATGCGTTTGCAGAATCCCCTGCGGCCGTTTTCCGTATGTTATCATCAGTCTCCACTATGCCTTGATGACATGTGGGACCTGTGTGAATGGGGGTCAATGATGATGTCCATTGATCACGTAGGCCAGCTCTGCTGTTTCTAGGATGTAGGAGATATAGTATCAAATACTGATAGGGCGTGGATACTCGGTTCACTTCATCATCACCAGTCTTGATGTATATTTTGTAGGCGTGATTGATTCAGTTTCTTATGATTGCCTGTGCTACTGTGATTCGGTTTTAACAGAAATGTTGCTGTACATATAGCATGTTAGGTTGATTTTTGGTCTCATGTTTACATGTAACTCTGAGATTTGTTGTTTTGAAACCTTTCTTCTGTCAACTGGTAGAGCGAAAAGCTTGGAGGTAGTTAAGAGTGAACAGCAACTGGTGTCCGTCATTTTTTACCAGTGATGAGAGAGAGAGAGAGAGAGAGAGAGAGAGAGAGAGAGAGAGAGAGAGAGAGAGAGAGAGAGGTCATAGTATGGCTCTGCTGTACTTGATGGCATCACTTGTAAAGAAAACAATATATGGATGACACACCTACACACTGGCACGCACGCGCTGGTATGCACGCATGCAGGCACGATATGTATGTTTTAATCTGGAATACCTGGGAGAGATTGACGCCGGTTGTACCACTAGTCTTAAAGAACGTAATTTGCAATGAAGGGACAAGCAAAAACTGAATCAACCACCTTTTACAAGAGAAGGATGTTTTGAATAATAAGTAAGGCTGAATGTTGGGAGAGTTTGTTGCTTGGTTTTGGGGGTGTTGTTTGGGAGTTCACATTTGCTTTTTTCCCCTGGGGGGGGGGGGGGGGGGGGGGAGGGAGCTATTGTGTTTAGGAAGGTACCACTTTGGCGTTAATACCAGCCAACTCTGCCATGAAGGTCAACATTCTGAACAAAGATATCTCAAAAAACCATTAGCTGTTAGGGTCAAACATTAGGTCACGTGAAGATATTGTTCAAGTTTTTTTTTTTTTTTTTATTAAGTCGTCATGTAATACCAATCTGGGCTCTTCGATGTGCCATTTCCATGCGATTTAGCAAAATCTCTGTAAAGCAATTATTGCATTGACTTAGATTTTGCTAACTGAATTTTCTCCCTAGCCTGAAAGAAGTTTGTGTCGGAATTTCAGTAGAAAGCCTAAGCGATTCTCCATGGGATTTCCCACGATCAGAGTAATTTTTTTTTTTCGCATTCATTCACGTCCCTTACTCATGAATTTTTTTTTTTTTCAAGCTGTGTGTTGTATTGAAGCTATTGAGCAGTATTGATTTGCTCTTGTCTCTAAAAATGCACATTTGCTGTCCAATCTTTGACGGCCCAGTGTCACGCTGACTTTGACACAACGCCCCGAGGCTGTTTAAGGGGCAATTTCAGCGCAATCGGCTGCTTTTCTGCTGGCGAGTCCTTTCTGATCGTTGTATGCTCAAGTCCTTTGTATAGCCTCCTTTTGCGGCAGTGGCATGTCTAAATGAGTGTGTGTGGAAGATTGACGAAGCGCTGGGAAAACAGAATTAGTTCTGCTCATTCTGCTCGTTCAGTCCCCAGAGCACACATGCATGTGTTTAAAATTCGCTCGCGCACGCATGCATGTATGCACACACACACACACGCGCGCGCGCGCGCGCGCACGCACGCACGTACACATATGCATACATGCGCACGTACATACACACGCGCGCGCGCGCACGCGCACACACACCTTGAATTTAAATAACAAAAATACATTGTTGTACCTAAGTCGGAAAATGGCCTTGAAAACTGGGTTCACGACTGCCGTTGTTCGAACATTTGTGTGTGCATCAAGGACATATCGTTCTGTCCTCAAGCGTGGGCCAGTCCTTCCCGTAGGGATTCTGAGAACTGTTCGAGAATAAACTGTACCCCGACTTCCTGTTAATTGTTACCTAGTCATCAAGGCCCGTCGAAGTGACGAACACTGTCTAGATTAGACTCTGATCAGTCATTCTGTAATATAATTTCGTCCACAAAACTGAAAGTGATGGATCGTGCGAGTACCTTAAGAATACCAGTAACACAACAACTGTGTTACATATGGATGTGATTATCCGCAAACCGTTTTTTTTTCCTATTTTTTTTTTTTTGGGGGGGGGGGGGGGGGGGTCTCGAAATGATGGCGTTGAGCGGCTTCAGCGCGATCGGCTCGGCTGTGACAAAATTAACGAGACAAAGTGACAGACAGACAGCCAGCCAGCCAGACAGACAGAGACAAAAAACTGGAGTAACCACCATGCTACCACAATCTGGTTTAATAGAAATGCATTGTTTTCAGTATCGACAAATTCAAAACTTAGTTGGGGACCAGGGAAGGAGGCTGTGAGTACATACTTTAAACCAAATCAGATTCGATTTATCTGACAGCATTTGCCATTGAAGTGGGAAGCGAGAAAATATCACCAGGACATACACTGAAGCTGCATGCTTGACGTTTTGACGAACCTCCTCCATGCTGCTTAGAGAAGATTGCTGAAGCGTTTAGTTCGGCATAAACTGGGACTCGTCAATAATGACCAGAAGTCTTTAAACCACAGAAGTCTGTGCTAAGAGGTAAATCAACAGGCATGACATATTGAAGAAAACACGGTCTCAAAGGGAGGGAGTCTATAGAATGAGATAAACCTTGTAAAAGACAAAAATGTTTCAGACAGTTTTTAAGAGGAGGAAGTCATCATTGGGGCGTAAAGGTAGAGCAGAAATAAAAAAAACAAACATATCTTTAAGGTGGGGAGAAGGGGACAGTCTCCATCGCAAGGTTCTATATTTAAGTTTCTTTATACTGGAGAAACAGGCGGTGTTTATGTGTATGTTCCTAAGTACGGGGGGGAGGGGGGGGGGGCATATATAAGTTGATCAACCGTGCGTTGTTAGTAAATTCGTCGACGCGTCTTTGCGTTCTCGTAACGTCCCCCAAGGAGACTGTTTTCTCACCCCTGGTGGTTGGTTGGTTTCTCGTTATCTGAGCTAGTTTAGTCCAGAACTACTCAACCGAATTGAACTAAACGTGGTGGAAAGATAAAATATAGCCTCACGACGGTTCCCTTTAATTTTGGTCCACCTTTTCTTGTTGAACCAGGATCATTGGACTGGTCCAGGACCCGTCAAAACTACTGAACCAGTGGAAACGAAATTTGACGGAAATGCGGACCGTGGCCAGAGACAAACCTCTTAAATGTTGGCTTGGATACGGATCAGAGGACTGATCCCCTGAAGCCACACTCTGATACAGGCATCCATTAAATTGTTGGACTAATCTATGCGGGTTTTCATTCTTCCAGCTTGTGCTGGATCGGATCTGACCAGCGCTGAAAACTCTTGCAAATATCAGCGTTGAACTCGAACCCAGTACCTCCCAGCACGCAGTATACGACGCTAGCCACTGTACCAAGATAGGTTTAGTTTTTTTTTTAAAGGTATTATTAAAAGTGAGGACGGAACCAGAATCCGGTTTTCTTCCAACGCTTGAGAAGATCAAAGTGACGATCTAGTGAAGTCTCGTTTCTTCCAGGCATTTTTCACAGCGCGGTGATGGTCGCCCAACTCTTCCTCTCCAGCACGAAAGAATCACCCGGGCGCAGACTAGTGGAAGGACAGTAATCACATCAGAAGGCGGAGAAATTAGATTTCAGAAGCGCCCTCAATCAGCGATATAGCTGACTGAAGTGTCTGACAGGAGCGCGGAGATAAGCCGCCTCCCCCCCCTCCTTTCTGACGTTGTAGCTGTCGGACCTACATGCTTCCGGAGCCTTCCTTTATACATCGGTTTTGTCCTGCATTCACGACGTCGGTTCAGGGAGAGAGGAGATGGAGAGGACCTACGGAGTTTGTCAGATGGTGAGGAGGTGGGGCAGGAAAGAGGTGGGTGAGAGATAAGGGGAGGAAGGGGGAGGGGCTGCAACGACAGATTGACAAATAATGTGCGAAAAAGGCTCAGTGGATAAGGCTCTAGCCTGAATAGTGAGAGAATCAGGGACTTGGGGTTCGTGTCTTGTACAGGGTAGTTTATTTTTCAGTGAAAAAAAGTAGTGCTGTGCGTGTTTGTCGTTCAAACAAGACAGTAACCCGAGGTCCCGTGAGCACGTAAAGGAACCCATGGCCAGAAGGAAGTTGTCCTTGGAAACACTTGAAGGAAAAACATCCTCTGGTAGATAAAAAAAAGTACGCAGGCAACACACACACACACACGCGCGCGCGCGCGTACACACACACACACACACACACACACACACACACACACAAAAGTACGTGGTGGATAGGGCTGAACTAGGGACACTCGGGGATAACAGTCTCAAGAGAAACCGTTTCGTCGATGAAATCAAACAATAAAATGGAATAGTTAGTGAAACCACATTGTTGACTGTAAACAGCCCATTGCTGGAGCTTGGACCTCCTTCCTTTTCGAGATTAGAGACACCTGACTCAGATTGACGAATATTTCTTGTACTGACCAGTCACAGAAATAATCAAGAGGCATTTCAGCAGAGCCCCCACAGAAACCAGAGACCGCGCAATCCCGCTTCCCCCCCCAAACCATCTCTCGCTGTATCGACTACACACCCCAGCCCCCCTCTCACAGAATAATAGCCTGACCGCAAGAACAGGAGAAGAGTGGTGATCACGTCAGCATGCCGAGAAATCAGATTTTAGAAGCGCTTTCGATCACCGACGTAGCTGACTGAAGTGTGGGAACAGGAGCGCGGAGATTTGACGCCTTTTTCCCCTTTATCTCGTAACTGTCCGACCCGCATGCTTCAGAGGCCGCCTCTCTTGATGTGCTTTGTCCAGCGGTCGGGAAGTGGAAGGACGGTGTGGGGAAGGAAAGGAAATGAAGATGAGGGGGGGGGGGGGGGTGGGGTGGGGGGATCCAAAACGGGAGATTGGCACTGCGAGGTTAGGAAGGTAAGGAGGAGTCTGTCGATAGCGAGCAGAAAATCCTGATTATTGTGGATTTCAGGTTGAAAGGACTGTTTACCAAAACCTCTCTCTCTCTCTCTCTCTCTCTCTCTCTCTCTCTCTCTCTCTCTCTCTCATTTTCATTCTCTGAGTGTGCGCGCTCTCGTGTGTGTGTGAAGTGTGTGTGTGTGTGTGTGTGTGTGTAGTTAGGAGACTGAACCTAGATATTGATTGTGACCATAGATTTCTGATGCTGATGTAAAAATATAACCAGTGGGCATGATATGGAATCATGTCTTCGATCTCAAAGGATTGAGAAAATTATCAGCGGCGACTATTGAACGGGCATCCTGATTCGCGATGACACGTGAGATGATGAAAAGTATTGACGATAGATGTAGAGTTCAATCTTGTTTCTACCTGACGTCCACGATAATGAATTAAATCAACAATTAGTAATACGTTCCCAAATTTTAAACATATTTTGCGTGTTATGGATGAACTGGGGTGTGTGGTGGTCTTTGTGTTCGTTTTTTTTTTTTTTTTTTTTTTTTTTTTTTCAATTAATCGATTTTGACATGGCAAGAGGTCTTGATAGGACCTCTGTGGTCGGCTTGATGATGATGAACAATATGAAGTGATTTTAACAAGTGTACACATAAATCGTATATGTGCCAACAGTCTGAGTACTGCAAATTGATAACAGTGCCTCCAGATATAGTCTTGTTTCTCTCGTCAGTTGGTTAAGTTGCCAGAGTAAAAATGACCACATGACATTGTTTCTTGTGGCACTTGACCCCAACCACTCATACATACACATGCGCGCGTGTGCGCACGCACGCACGCACACACACACACACACACACACACACACACACACACACACACACACACACACACACACACACACACACACACACAGACACCTCATTTCTCACACAATATTCGCCTGACCAAACCAGCAGAAGAGCAGCGATGACAACAGCGGGCAGAATGATTACGTTTAAGAAGAGCCTTCGATTTCGAATGTTGCTGACTGAAGTTTACAGCAAGGAGCGCAGATATTAGGTGCCTTTTTCTCCATTCCATAGCCGTTCCCACCTCATGTTTCAGAACTCTCGTCTGTTGATCTTCGGCACACGTTATGGAGGGCAGGGCTGTTGAGGGGGCATCTACAACGGGAGATTGACAATATAAAAAAGCGGAAGAGTCGAATGAAAAGGCTTTCTGCTTTCAAACACCCAGACCAAGGGTACTGGAAGACGTGGAACTTGAAAGTCTTATCAACACTGAGGAGACGTGGGCCGCTATGACACACCAGGATCCGTCTACGCAAGCAGAAATACCGTAGTCAATATGGCGTTCAGCAGCTCATGTTCTCTAAACTACCGCAATGCCTGTTGCGAATCCCGCAAACACCACTGTCTTTACAGCCTATGCTTACCCCACAAATCCTGCCGATGCGGATCACAATACCTTCGACCTAGGGAAAACTGTCTACCCGTTCACGCTCAAAAGAAAAATGTGATGGAATACGGAAAAGCAGTACTAAGTGCCAACATCTGCAAGTTAACGGGGTCATTTGGAGTAGTGTTCCCCGAGTCCACAAATATCCTCGGTGTATTCCGTTGCTCCCAATGTTTTTGTTTTGCGAAGGATATGATGATTTGCTAATGATTTGTAAAGTGTAATACTAAAAAAAAACATAGTCTAGCAGGATTGCTATTTTGTCACTTACATGCCAGCTTTAATTCATCACTGTTTGAAATATTCTTCTTGAACTCCTTCCTTCAAGAAGTCGTGAACGAGTCGTATTGCTAAGGTTTCTTTCCACTGGTAAGTGAGAAACTGTAAATGAACAGGATGATCGCAACTTTTTCAACCTTGGAAAAACATTTGAACTTTGTTTGGTTTTTGTCCAGTCATGCTTTGGTGACTGTGTTTTTGGAAAGCACGGTGTGTATATGGATAAACAAGACAGATATCTCACGAAGCCTGACAACAAGGACACAGTTCACCCCATATGCTGCGGGTTCTGATGTTGAAATTAATGTAGTTGTGAGACGCATGTTAACCGTACTCTTCCGCAGTTTCAGATAGTATTCATTTGATGACAGTAGGAGGTAAACAAGCTTCTTACAACTCCTAAGAGCCTCATTGATAAGAAATGAAGGAGAAAACAGATTTCTTTCAATTTTTCTTTGGGGGGAGACAAAGGAGGTTTGAACTTTGATGGATATGGTGGTTTATCTTTTGTAGTATCCTGGTCGTTCATTGCCTTCATAGTCAGATAGATGATTATGACCGGACAGGTAATGAGAAGACATGCTGAGAGTATTTATGAAAAGCATTAAGATGCACTAATTATGGCGCTTGTATTTGAAAAGGTCGCCTTGTATCGATTAGGGGAAGAGAGGAGAGGGGACCGATGTGTGGAGGGATGGACAGGGGGAGTGGAGGTGACGGTGTGTTGTGGTCGTAAGGGAGTAGGGAAACGGAAGAGCGGTTATGTGTGTGAATACAGAGAGAATAGTGCATTGAATTGCCAGTGTAAGAAACTGTACTCTGGAAATAATGTTCGGGTGTTGCTGGATACTTTCTTACCCTTTTCTTTTGTTCGTACAAAACAAATCTCTTCATGATGACAGAGCAGGTACACCAATACACGTTCACATGCAGTTTACACCTGTTTGTGTTACTTCAATAGAAAGTACATTGCGATTACAAACTTAACACGAGAAACGGAAGGAAGGGGCTGGGGGAAATACAACGTGCATGCTAGGCGAGATTGTTCGCTTTCTTCGTTCTTTACAGAGAATTGAATTTCGTGGTCAGTTTGAACATAACTCGCAAACAAATGACTCTCTCTCTCTCTCTCTCTCTCTCTCTCTCTCTCTCACACACACACACACACACACACACACGCACGCACGCGCGCGCGCGTATTTTAAAGAGATATGTGTTACATCTTGCAGCAGTATCAGACAAACCGATCCTTGCGTAGAAAGGCGTAGGGTTTTTGTTGTTGTTTTGATGACTTGTGAGTTGATTTTTAATGTTGACAGCCCTGATATGACCCTTTGCGGTCAGCTGGGCTATAAGCAACATTACCTCATTACACACACGCCCGCGCGGGCGTACGCGCGCGCGCGCGCGCGCACACACACACACACTCGCACGCATGCACGCACAAGCGCACGTACACGGAGGACGCCCGTGAGATCAGTTTAAAACCAGACGCAGAGCCAGAGTGATGTGCAAGAGTAATGGTTAACCGGTTCATGGTCCCATATATCTACCAGCAAATGGCTGGTTTCCACGCAAACCGACACTTCAATCTCCATCTTCCTCCTCCTGGGACGGCGGTGAGAGATAGGTTCACCTTTAATGGACCACTGCTGCAGTCTTCATCGGCCCTCTGTGCCCATTGTAGATCGTCTTGTGTCCTCTGGGCTCTGCATCGAGTTTCACTGTTGCCGATCATTTCCTAATCACTGCTTAGTCTCAACTGCCTTTAGAACGTCAGTAATTCAGTTACCGTATCAGTCATTGTTTTTTGTTGTTGCTGCTGCTTTTCTCAGGCCACAGCCTTTTTTCAGGATGTGACTCCCCCCAGCCTCCCCACTCCATATTTTGCTCTCCGCTCAATGTGAGTTAGACGATCCTAACTCTTGTATAGTCGGCTGCGCTAAAATGATGACTGCTTATCGACTGTTTCCTTGATCGGAACAGAGATCCGACAGAGTCATCAGAGTTAGTTAGTGGATTGCGGGTAGCGTGAATTTAAAAACTTTCCTATAGAGATTCCTGTTTTGTTATTCTCCGGTGATGGTGGATCATAGGGATGCCGTAGGACAGAGTCCTTGGACTTTCGGCGATTTTCACAGCTGTTGAGTCATGCACAACAGACGCTGTGATCAGTCCAGTCCATGACCCAATTCAATATCCACACAGCAAAAAGACCCACAGCACGCCTCGGCTTCATTGTTTGCTTTCTTCATCATTTCTTAACTGATGGACCTTGAACAACATTCTGATGTAGGGAAACCACATTACATGCTGAAGCTACGACCATTGTCCTTAAATCCCTTCAAAATAGCGTGAGAGGTGTTTCTAGCAGTGACAGTAGTTACAGAACTGGAGAGTGTAACTGAGAAAAGCTGGGAGGGCGAAATTGGGACTTTGCGCACGTCTGGCGGTAAAAGTTATCTGTTCAGCACTTAACGGGTCTTTCCCCACAGTACCATCGCGTGGTGTTTACAACGTGCATTATAAATGCTGATAAGGTACGCGGCCGTAAAGATTCATGTGTCCGCTAACCGCCGGGGGAAGTTTTTGGTCGCAGGCGCATGAGAATCAAGAGAGCGCTGGATGGATCATGAAATATACTTTAAATACATACTGATGCCAGTAAATGTCATACGAAGACAACAGAAATTAAAAGTCATACGTAACCAATAATCTAAAAAAAATCTTACGCATGGAAATGAAAAAAAACTACACCTTGAACAAAAACATACATACATAAATAGACAGGCAGTGAGAAAAGTGATTGTCCTTAAAGAAACCATGTGAACTCGGCACGAAGTAAAAGTACAGTTAATAATTGACATAGCCGCCGTGGCGAAGTGGTTAGCGTCGCGGACTCCCGGCTGGGAAATCATGGGTTCGATTCCCATCAGAGTCATGTGGGATTTTTTCTGCTCCGACCCGGCGCCAACCCAGAGTTGAGTTTGCTACGGGCTCAGTTGGGAAGACTAGGACCACAGTCAAGTTTTATCCACTTAATGGATGCGTCTCTGAGAGTGTTGCTCAAATTTCCTGACCAACACTGCAGGTGCCATCTGTCGGGCCTGGTTGACGCCGGATATATTATGAAAGGAAGCGTTGAGTACAGCCCTGTCACGCAGTCTCAGACCGAAATGGAAATCCGTAGCATCATCTTAATCATCCTCATTCTCATCGATCAGTATTTGAAGAAAAAAAAATGTCTCCAATTCTGTGGCCCTTCATGCCCTGCTCTCATGGTGACCTCAGTTTCGATGTCCTCTCCACGTCTGTGGCCTTGGTTTGGTTCTGTCGGGGTCACCGGTATCGGCGAGTCCCTAGGGGCTGTCGTTGGACGGACGTGGTGGCGCCCTCTGGAGGGAGAGCTCACTCTCGCCGGCTCCGCGACTAAGCAATTATTGTCGTCAGTAGGGGGCTTAGTAGGTGGTGTCCTGCGTATATTGGATCAGAACAGGCGCCACTGAACACCACCGAAGTGACTCGGCAGCAGTGCGGTGTCTCCTCCGGTGGGTTGCCTTCTGACGACTTAACATTGACTGCTCCCTGTAGATTGCCGGTGCCGGGGCTGCGTTGGGACTGACGGGCTGTGGCTGTGGACGAGGTGTCGGAATGAGCGGCGTGGGTGCACTGCCACTGTGGTAGCACAGAAGATGGGACAGCAACAAAGAAAAATAAGAAAAAAAAAATAACTGACATAGATAAAGAGGATGTTTATCAGTCAGATATCTAGGTCTCTGCGTTTCCTTGAATGCGCCTCCACAAAAGATTGATTGGTATAACGTGGTTTGCAGATGTGGTACACCACACTTTTTTAATCTATGTAAAACTGTTGTCATCGCATGAACAATGTAGTTACATCTGCTTGTGATAAAATTGATCGAAAACATGTAGTCCCAAGCAGAAGTCATTCCAATGGGGTGATGTATCTTAAATCGTTTCACTTTGAGATCAAGTCGGTGTCCAGGTTTGTTCAGCTGACTTCTCGTTTAAAGATTTACTTTTATCGACATTACCACTACTTACTGTTCGCGGCCCAGCTCTCAAAACTGAATAGCTTTTAACTATTAACAACATTCAGACTGTTCGATCCGTATCGTAAATGTTACTGGGTGCTTATTTCACGACTGAGGTTCATTGCCCTGTGGGAGATGAATAATATGTGATATATTCATGTTTCTTTCTTTACTTGTTCGTAAGTATGTTCATTTATTTGTTAGTCAGTCGCTTAGAAGAAAATTGACACACAAACCATTAATTTAAATGGGAACGAGCAGATATCAAACTATAGCTACCGATAAACAGCAGTTGATCAATATCAAAAGAGTAACCCCAGAACTGAAATCTAAAGTGAACAGAATATGTTTCTGAACCCGAAATGTGGAAAACGGAACAGAGCAATGTAACTGAACGGGAAAGACAGAAGCAGCTTTCCATTCTTCACTAACCAGACAGCTTTGTGTTCTCCAGTTCAGCGTGACATATCGTGGTTGCTTATTGTGACGGATGGGATCGGGAGCAAGAGGAAATCCTCTTCCGCGCGCGGAATGGGCACCAGAAATGAGACACGCACGGGGATCGGGCTTCAGAAATGAGGAAGGCACGGGTGGAAAATCCCTGGTATCTTTGTGCTGTCCTCGTGTGCGTGCGTGTGTGTGTGTGTGTGTGTGTGTGTGTGTGTGTGTGTGTGTGTGAGGTGAAAGGGATGGCTGTTACGTGACACTGGACATCTGTCTTCATCTCTGTCCGTTAAGTCTCTCTGACGTCGGCAGAGAACCACATGGATATTGACTCTGTTCATTTTTCGTATAGAACTGATCTTTGGGATATGGCTCAACAACAAATCTCTTTTATGATTGACTGCAGTGCCATGAACGATGTACGTCTGCGGCGCGTGCATGTTGTAAATGATCAAGATCTGCCGTGCTATATGATTGACTGCCATAAAGTGATGCATTACCTTTTGCGTATACCCTGCGTTGTATTTTTACACTTTCACTGTCTTTAACGATACATATCTTTAGTGTATAGCCTGTCATTAATGATACATACACGGCTTTTAATTATGCACATATTTCATGCACACATTTTCATGAATGTGCGTATTTTATTTGTGCGTGTACGGTTATCGACAACGCAAATGAATTATGCATACATTCATTAAGGATGCATATTTTATGCATGCCCTGTTATTAATTATACATTCCTTCTATATCACACACACACTGCTACAGATGGAGCGTATCTTTCATGCATATGATTGAGCGCACGCTCTCTGTATGTCTGCTTTTGACAACACGCCATGAATAATGTAGAGGCTTGTGTGTCTGTTGATTCTTCGTCGTCTTTTTCTCTTATTCCCTTCATTGTATGGGAAGTCATTGGGGCGCTTCACTGAGTAACTGTTCATCAGGTGCCTCCAGCTCTGTGCTTTGTATGCCAAGTTCTGGCTCTCTACGAATGATGACCCTGTCCCTTCTGCAGAGTTGTCAGTCCACTGTTTTGTTTGTTTTTCTGTCATCCCGTACGTCTCTCTCCCTGATCGGTTGCCTGCGTATTGTTTTAACGAGGCCATTATCTTTAAACGTTGCCTCACAGCTTAGTTTTCTGTTTTCCGCTGCTGATTTCAGTAGCTGCTCCTACGGTCCAGTTTGCCACATGATGGTCTGGCGCACTTTTTGATTAGTGGCGTGATCACTGTATCCGACGTAGATACTACTACTACTACTACTACCACCACCACTAGTAGTAGTAGTAGTAGTAGTAGTAGTAGTAGCAGTAGCAATATTGATAATAACATGATGATAATAATATGATACTGACAAAGATAAGGATGATGATAATAATAATAATGTATCGCTTTCTGATACCCAGAATGCTCTACGATGTCTGTTGAAAACAGACACTTGTCTTGTGCTCCCCAGCTATCTTAGCTTTCTCATTTCTGCTTCCTTCATACTCTTGCAATCCCTGTCTGCTTTCCATCGACCCCCACCCCCCCCCCCCCCCCCCATCCCACCTCCCCACCCCCTTCTTTCTTCCTAGCTTTCTCATCTCCATTCTTCAGTTTTCAGTTAAATCAAGGTGGTGTCACTGTGTGCGGACTAGTCCATACACGCTACACCACATCTGCTCAAGTTTCAGAACCACACCGCGCACGATTTAAAGCTAATGGATAAATAGGTTATTAATGACTAATATGAGAGATTTAAGAAGAGGATCTCATGCCCATTACATAACATGCCTACGACATGCCTGCGCACTAGTCAGACCTTGGGCACCTACCTACATTCTGCCATTATTATCATTGTGTGCGTGTGCGTGTGTGTGTGTGTGTGTGTGTGTGTGTGTGTGTGTGTGTGAACTGGCCCATGTGTATGTGTGCCAGTGTATGCGGTTCGTGTGTGTGTGTGCGCGCGCACGCGTGCGTGTGTGTATGTATGAGCATGTGCATGCATGTGTGAGATCTCTTTCACCTTCCTTTAATCCCTTTGCACACCCCCCCCCCCCCCCCACACACACACACACACACACACACGCACCCCTGCACACCGCGCTTCTCCGTTTCCCAAACACACGCAAACCAAACGCTGCCTTGTCCACAAAACCAAAACGCTTTTGCTCTTGTTTTTTGTTTTTTCATCTCCAATTTGTGTTCGGTTTTTATTTTCAAGCCTCGAATTGTCGACAAATAGTTAACTTCTCCAGCATGTTCCTTTTCTAGTTTTGCTTTGCTTTTCAGAATGTGCTTTGAGCTCGGAGATTCTGTTCTGTCTGAGCTGCGTTGTTTCTCCATCTTTTTTTTTCCCCACACTCTTGGGAATATCACAGACATACCACACATGTTTCGGTTACGCAAGTGGCTATTGTTTCTTGCTATTTCCATGTGGATCCTTTGCATATACAAAACAAAAACTAATACAGCTGCCGACCAGATTTCATAACAAGTGCCCTTCAGATGTCGTGAACATGACATTTGCGTAATAGCTTCACACGTAATTGGTTATGAAAACATTTCCATGATGCACGTTCATAATGCCTGAATACCCGTTGTCATATTGCCCATACTAAGCTTAGATGTGCCACGTTTTAGACAAGGGAGGCTATTTGCTGTTCTAGCAGATTTGTCACAACGGTGTCGACTTACTTTTTCTCGTCAAGTACCGCTGAAGAGGGACAGAAAGACCATGGGGGATTTGAAAAGAAGATTGAAAAGTCCAATCAACGAATGCATTATAATCGTCCTCTCACGGGGTCTGCTTTGACGAAGGGGCCCGCGGCAGCATTGTAGGGAGAACAAGAAGCTTGCTGCCATTAGAACGGTGAAGTGGCCTCGAGCCAACATAAGCTGATTACTTTGTCTTGTCGGCGTTCACGACTGGCTTGGCTCATCAGCGGCAGTGGATCAGACCTACTGTGATCCGAGGCCTCAGCCGTCGGTAATGCTGTCGGTGTGTTTTCAAGCGGCGGGCGCTTTGTGTTGCGGCTCCAATCTCCGGCTGTCCGTCATGGGCCTCCTTTCATCAGGTGGCGAACACGTGGCGGATCACTCCTGACTCGGCAAAAGGAAACATCCTTCAATCAATCACATCACCGACTCGTGTGTGTGTGTGTGTGTGTGTGTGTGTGGTGTGTGTGTGTGTGTGTGGGGGGGGGGGGGGGGGGGGTTACAAGAGAGAGACAGAGGGAGAGAGTGAATTTGCGTGCATTCGAACTCCTTTGTCCCTTGTTTTGGGGCTATCAAAGCTACAAACACTTCAATTAACAACAGTACTTAAACGCAACTTCATCAAATCACAGGATTAAAAAAAAGAAACGGATGGGAAAAAAAAAAGAAAAACATTAAAGTGCGCTGACAGTCATAATCAGCAGGAATGACAGTCATAATCAGCAGGCATGGAAGACTTTCTCCTCTTTATTAGGTGCGAAAGTGCTAATAGCCCAACCTATGTGGCCGATGAGAGACCCACTGTGCATAACTGAAAATAGATTTCAACGTGTGCGCGCGCGCGTACACAACCACACACACACACTCGCAGGAGAGAGGGGGGGGGGGGGGGGGGGGCTCCTTCACCTGAACTTAGTTTAACTCATTCTTTCCAGAATCCGTTTATACTGCATTTCTGCACCAAATCCGGTAGTTCCATTGTAAGATTGATATTTTGGGGGTAAGAGAAGGGGCTTTGTAGTAGCTTTGTTTAGTTTTATGATAAGAAGCAACATACCTGTTTTCGGAAATGCAAGTACGTAAACAGTGTATGAAGTGAGCTGACTACCGGGATTGCCAGTACTCGACAATAGCTGCCGTGGAAAGGGAATAAGCAAGAGCATGTTCAGGAGGGACCAAAAATCCAAGCTTACGGCCATACACCTGGCGCGCAACAATTATTTGTGGTAGCCTGGCGAACATGAAAAATTCAACATGAAGGGGATGTGGTGCCGAGTTGTAGGCCTTTGGCTTGTCCTGGGACAAATCTTCCAACGCCTCTGCAGTGCTGCTTACCTCTGTCTTGCGTTGATTGTGTGCGATGTTTGTTCTGGTGTACTCATGCCTTTCGTCATTGGTTTGTCCGCACACCTTCGTCTACGGTTTTTTTTTTTTTCGCTAAATGTATGACCCATTCATCTGTCTTAATTCCAGAAAGCCCTTATACTTTTCTCTTTCTTACGACCCTTCCTCATATATCGAGTTTCTTATTGCAGTCTTTTTTTTTGCGGGTGTGTGTGCAGATCCAGATCACGACGCTGTGTGTGTCCATCTCTCTGAGCGCCACGGTGGCGCTGCTGTGCCTGTTCATGCCCAAGGTGTACATCATCATCTTCCAGCCCCAGAAGAACGTGCGCAAGCTCACCATGAACTCTGCCTCTTACAAGATGGCGCCCTGCGGGTCCACCGGCACCACACCTAACAACTATGGCCATCCGGGTGGGTACTGTGTTTGTTATGTGGACCTGGCTTGTCGAAAGAGTTCTTTCGTTTCTGTCTTTGACGTTTGTGCTCTCTCTCTCTCTCTGCATCTGTCTATCTCTGCATCTGTCTATGTCTGTCTTTCATTTTCTCTGTCTACCTGCCTGCCTGCCTCTCTCTCTGTCTGTCCGTCTGTCTGTCTCTCGCTCGCTCTGCCCTCTCTCTCCCTGTGTGTGTGTGTATGTCCCTGTGTCTGTCTGTCTGTCTCTCTCTCTCTCTCTCGTCTGCCTGTGCTTCTGTTTGTCTCTGTGTCTGTGTCTGTCTTCTTTGTTTCTGTCTATGTCTGTCTTTTATTCTCTCTCCCTCTTTCTCTCTCTCTCTGTGTATGTCCGTCTGTCCCTCTCTCTTCTTCTCTCTCAGTCTGTCTGTCTGTCTGTCTCTCTCTCTGTATGTCTGTCTTTCGCTCTATCCGTCCCTCTCTCCCTGTGTGTGTCTCTCTGTCTCTCTCTCTCTCTCTCTCTCTCTTTGTCTCTCTATGTCTCTCTCTCTCTCTCTCTCTCTCTCTCTCTCTCTCTCTCTCTCTCTCTCTCTGTGCCTACCTCTCTGACTCACTCGGGTTTGTCCACTGTTTTCTGTCACTTGGGGCCCATTCACTAGCCCCTGATCTAGAAAGCCTTTACTCTTTTATCCCTGTTCCAGTTTATAGCGCTCAGGGGGAGAGAGAGAGGGGGGGGGGGGGAGGGGGGGCGCAATGAATGAGTGAGTACTATATAGTCTTCGTACTGTAAGCTTAACTGTGAGCGGAGAACTGTCCATTCTACACTGCTATATGATTTATCTCACTTTTCGCCAGGGACATATTCCCGGTTACTGTGGATTCTTTAATGTGTGCTATGTGCGTGCTTCGCTGTGCGTAGTTTTAACGTCTCATCAAGTGACTGTCCTGTTCTGTGTGTAAGTGAGAGAGTGCTTGCTTGCCGTGTGTACGTTTTGCGTGTCTGCTTCTCCGCTTGCTTGCGGGCCAGTTGTGCTGTTTGAAGCCATGAACAGGGATGGACACGTACCTGTCCGAGAGAACATGACGAAATGATACGTTCAGAGCACGGAAGCATGGTGACATGTTTTGTTGGTCTACTTTTAAAAAAAACTCGTCCCAACTTTCCTGTGCGGGTTTGGCCTTTCTATTTTTCCATTTTCTAGACATTGTCTGCTTTCTTTCTTATTTCTTCTTAGACTATTTGAAAGTCAGAATAAACTAGGTGATCAACACTTGTCCGTGTCATGAATATCACATTACGTAAAGACCACAAAATCCCGGATAACGCTCAGTGGAGGAGGTATAAGACCTTGAATTTTTCACGTAGGCATCATCAGTGGTGTCCTGTTGTATCCATGAAGCGACAGCTTATTGCCGCAATTACAAGCAGCACTGATCATACCAGCCGGTTTGATGTGCTGGTAACAGGCAGACATGTGGTGGATTCAGTCTTTGATGATGCATGTATTTATGGGATTTCTCGGCTCGACTGGTTGTTACCCGAGTTGAGGTTGCTGTGGAGTCAAATTGATAGACTGGAAACAGTTGGGTTTCATCTGTCCGAGGAATGCGTTTTTGGCGAGAGTTGCTCAAATTTCCTGACCAACAGTGTCTGTGTAGTTTGGGCATGGTTGACGCCGGGATATATTTAAAAGGAAGCGGTTGAGTCATGTCACTTGATGTCAGTCCAGACCAGAATACACAGTTTCATCTTCATTGTCATTGATCACTATGGGAAAAAAAGAGTCCAGTTCTCTGGCGTTTCTTGCACTATTCTGTCTCTGTCTCTGTCTCGGTCTCTCTCTCTCTCTCTCTCTGACCTCAGTTTCCATTTTTCGCCATGTCCATGCTTGGTGTGAGTGTGAATCAAAGTCGCTGCTGTTGGCAAGTTGTAATGACTGTATTTGTTTGATGGGCGTGGTGGTGCCGTCTACACGGGAGCCCAACATGGCAGGTATTTTTGTCGTCAGAAGGAGTCTTAGTATGCAGTTTGT
>JADBJO010000576.1:422500-462500 GCA_016801955.1 Conus betulinus
CCCCTCCTCCCACTCTACCTTTGGCCCTCTCCTCTCTCTCTCTCTCTCTCTCTCTCTCTCTCTCTCTCTCTCTCCGTGTTTTTGTCTGTATCTCTGTCTCTCTCTCGCTCGCTCTTTCTCTCCCTCTCTCTCTCTCTCTCTCTCTCTGCTCTGCGAAAAAATGGCGGCGGTAAGGCTGCCCCCATGAAGAGTTCGGTCTTAGTTGGCTTACTGATGCGGTGAACTGAGAGAGCGCATCACGCCAGAGTTATTTGCTGAAGTGGAGACTATCAGTGAGTTGTTTAGTGCAAAACAAATGAAATGAAAAAAATGGTAGCGTTGATGAAAAAAAAGAATGTCCAACGATTTGCGAAGAGAAACGTATTAAATAGTCAGAAAAATGTACTGAAATCTATAGGGAGGAACTAAACAGGGTACTGATAGAGCTTTACAATTCCTTAACATTGATGTTAACACATGCGTAGAGTTATTTGTGAATGCTTTATGTAGTGTGCTGCTGGTTGTTTGGTGAGAAAGGAAGTGAGAGTTAAATGACTAGTTTGACATTGAGTGTGGAAAAAAAATGTCAGAATATGCTTGAAACAAATATATCAAAGAACTAAATTAAAACAAAATCGAAAAAAAAAAAAACGCAAAACAATCTATGTTAAGGACGGAAAAGAATACACTACAAAACACTACAGTGAAAAGAGAGAAGAAAAAAGAATTCAATGAGAAACGATTAGGCAAGTTAAGAAAATCTGCACACGACTCCAAACTATTCTGGTCAACGGTTAGATCGGTTAGTAGAAAAAACAGTCATCTACAACGAGGTAACCTCAAAGTGATGGTATGATCACTTTTTCAAAGTATTCATTTGGGTTTAGGCAATACTACACAGTTCATTTCTGATTCAAGAATAGTTTAATTTGTTCTTACAGACAAAACTGGCATTCCAGCATGGATGGAAACGTCAAATATGAATAGCTCCTCTCGTTTGAAAGTAATTTAGAGACAGTAAAAGTCATTTATGATTTTCTACTAACAAATGGCATAAATATAACGTGACAAAATTTCGAACGAGAACTCTGGGCCTTAATGCAAACAAAATATGGTTTGCAGCTTCGACAATAAAGAACACCCCATGTGTGTATAGAGAAACGACAGTGAGGACGAAAAACATGTCTTCGATTGTCCCGCTTACGCAGATATTCGAAGTAGAGGCAAAATTTTGTGAGCCAGCTGCACAGAGAAAAGATCTTATTGCAATTCTGTCCATAAGAATGATCAAATTATCATATCATTTGCAAAATGTATAGCTGGAGCTATTGATTTTCGGAGAAAGTGTATCACAAACAATCCAATGAGCTAAAAGTTTGTGACGATGAATGTAGCGACATTCAGCCCTTATTCTGTGTTTTTCATGGCTTGATGGTCGAAGGAGGTACTGAGGTACGCGGTGTGTGTGTGTGTGTGTGCGTGTGTGTGTGTGTGTGTGTGTGTGAGAGATAGGTTACTGAGGTGCGCGAAGTGTGTGTGTGTGTGTGTGGGGGGGGGGGGGGGTTGTGAGTTTGTGTGTGGATGGGTGGATGAGCACGCGCATGCGTGCGCGCGCGCGCGTGTGTGTGTGTGTGTGTGTGTGTGTGTGTGTGTGAGGGAGCATGTACATGCTTGTATGGGTAAGTGTTGTCCGATGTAGAGTTGTATCATTTCTGAAATTGTTTGATTTCTCTTTGCTTCTATTACATATCTTTCCCACAGTCCATTGATTGAAACCCCTTGCCAACAGGACTTTGTTTTTGCTAATGGCAATAAAGTTGTTGTGTTCTCTCTCTCTCTCTCTCTCTCTCTCTCTCTCTCTCTCTCTCTCTCTCAGAGTAGAATCAGACTTTGTTTTCATTTTTTTTAACTTGAAACTTCTTCAGCCCAGACATTCAAACAAACGGGAAAACATCTTATCCGTTTTAACCTACTATGGAAGGTCACGGCTATATTGTGTCCTGGTTTGTGACTGGTACGAAGCGTAGCATGAACATCACAGACCTTAACGTGAAACGTTCATTTTTGGAAGAGAAAAATCCGACCAAAAGTCATGTCAGAATCTGAAATCCGGTTGCTTTTTTCTTTTATCAAGTTAGAATACTGATGCTTCAGTTTACGTGTGTCAAAAAGTGTTCATGCTTTTTTTTTCCCCCGTCTCAAGGGCACTTTCGTTTCGTTCGGTAATGTTGCGTTGAGCAATTTCCACTCCTACTCTCTTCTTTTCATGACAGGCGCAGAATGATCTGGTTGTAATCTCTCTCTCTCTCTCTCTCTCTCTCTCTCTCTCTCTCTCTCTCTCTCTCTCTCTGACTTTATGGATTTGTCACATTGGCAGCAGGCAAACCACAGCCCTCCTTGCAGAGAGACATTTCAGTCCAGACATTGACTCACGTTGATAATCTGATTTCTCTGTCTGGCTCCGGTCTCCTGTAGTCCCTTTCATTATTTCTGACTGTCGTTTCTGTCCGCCTCCCCCCCCCCCCCCCCCCCTCCTTCCCCCACCATGAACTGATCACAGCGCGGGAGACGTCGCGGTATTTACTCAGAGAGAAGTGAAGACTGTGGCTGGCATTGGGAACGCATGGGAACAGTGACAAACAAATGTTACTGGTGAGTCATCAACAATGTAGAGAAGGAAACAGCTGGTCTACCGCATGTCAACCGCTACACTTCCGTGAACTCACTGCCAACGAAGAAGGGAGACTATTCCATAGAGCAGGTGCCTGGTAAGAGAAAGATCGTTGGCCTGAAGTTTTCAGGCGAGCGGAGGGAAGCTGAAGCAGACGAGAATCGGTGGATGAGCGTAAGTTGCGAGACGGGAACATAGAGATGGAGGAGGTCAGAGAGGTAGGAGGAGCCAGATTATTCAGTGATTTGAAAACCAGGAGGAGAACTTTAAAGTCAATGCGAGATTGAACTGGAAGCCAG
This sequence comes from Conus betulinus, assembly GCA_016801955.1. Classification (NCBI taxonomy): domain Eukaryota; kingdom Metazoa; phylum Mollusca; class Gastropoda; order Neogastropoda; family Conidae; genus Conus; species Conus betulinus. The sequence continues at coordinate 425,450 of JADBJO010000576.1, forward strand.
TGAAAGGATGACAGAATTGGTGATATGTGATCAGATCTAGAGGAGCGGGAGATCAGACGGGCGGCATTGTTCTGAACTTTTTGGAAGTTTAGAGATGAGTGTGTTAAGGGACAACCGGCAAGGAGGGAGTTACAATAGTCAAGCCGAGACATGACAAAAGCACAGATTAGGGTCTTCAGGGCATTTTGAGTGAGGAAGCGGCGAACTGAGCTAATTCTACGAAGTTCAAGGTAGCAGGACTTGCAAACATTAGATATGTTGTATGAAAGAGAGAGTTTGGTCGAGTGTAACGCCGAGGTTACGAACAGACACTGATAGCTTTATCTTGTTTCCATCAACATTTATGGAACTAGGGAGAGAATGAGTTCTAATAGTGTGTTTTGAAGCAATGAGGATTATTTCAGTTTTGTCTGCGTTAAGTTGTAGTTTGTTATTGTGCATCCATGATTTAACATCGGTAATGCATGCTTGAGACGAGGAGATTATTTCATGAAGCTGACTGAGATTGGCAGAGATATACAGCTGGTTGTCATCTGAAAAGCTATGATGAAGGAGAGAGTGTTGGCTGATAATGGCTGAGAGAGGCTGGGTGTATAGCACAAACAAAACCGGTCCCAGGACAGATCCCTGAGGGACACCAAACTGAAGAGCTCTTGGTGGAGACTTAACACCTTTCACTGAAACAGTTTGTGTGCGATCAGAGAGATATGAAGAGAACCAGGAAAGGACAGAACCAGAAAGACCAAAAGAAGTGTTGAGTCTTGATAAGAATGGAGTGATCTATTGTATCAAAGGCAGCAGACGAATCTAGGAGAGAGAGAAGAGAAACTTTGTTTCCATCAACAGCTGTGAGGAGATCGTTTACTATCTTGAGAAGCGCTGTCTCGGTGCTATGGTCAGCCCCCAGTGGGGGATGCTTTATTGTCAGAAGGCCCGTTAGTCAGAAAATCAGTTGGCATTCAGTTGCATGAATGTAGGGATTACCGCTGATAGGCAAAAATGATGATCACAGAAATTTCTATCTGACCTACAGTAATTGCCCTACGGTGTTGTTGTGTCAAATATTCATACAAACTGGATTTCCGTTTTTCATGTTTCCTACATTGTTAAGCCCTACATTAACGTGTAGGGAATGGGGGATGCCTGTCAGAAGGCCCGTTAGTCAGAAGGCCCACTAGTCAGAAGGCCCACTAGTCAGAAGGCCCGTTTGTCAGAAGACTAATGGGCCTTCTGACTAATGGGCCTTCTGACAAAAAGGTAGGCACCAGCCCGGTAGGCTGACTGGTTTGAGTACAAGAGATTGTTTACAGAGAGATGTTCAGACAGTTGGGCGAGAACAACTTTTTCATCAGATTAGGGGTGAACTGGTTATAAAGCATTTAATTTCGCATTGAAAAGTGTCAGGTTTTTTTTTTTCATCACTTTTGTGTTGGTTGGTGTGCGTGACATCGGGTTCCCATTGATCATAGATTCAGCAACTGTGTTGAGCTTAGACAAATCGTAAATAAATGTTAGCGAACACAAACGAATAGAACAACGAAAATTCACTTAACTATTGCTGTCATTCTAAAGAACAGATTAGGAATAATCATTGTGACGAAACAATCTGCCAAAATAATTATGAAAACTGGGTTCGGAGATGGACAGCATCAGAATGTTTGTGACAATACACCAGAATTTATAAAGTTCATTGCATTCGATTTCTGAGATATGCAGCATGCAAAATCTCGCAAGTGACAGTCGCATAAATGATCTCCCTTACCTCTGCCTGGTTTCAGCGGGTGGCAGCACTTGGTTCCGCCTTCAGCGTATTGACTCGTGGCATGATCTTTATTATAGTGCCTCCTCTTCCTTCCCGTCCACCCATTCCTTTCTCTGAACTAAGAGCCAGGTAAGGTGGGTCTAGTGCCTCTTTCATCAGGAACAATATGCACAGAACAGGAACCGGCCATTACTAAACGGTACCAATCTACCACGTAGAGTTCACCTGATACCTGCAGATAATTTTCTGAAATGGAACTCTTAAGTACACAGACAACGTGTGCGCTTCTCTCTGTTTCTCTCTCGATTTCTTAGAGTTGTACACTGACAGGAGGCGGAGTCATCAGTATGGAGAAGATAAAGCACCTGTTAATTTACCGTATCAAGCGCTAAACGTCCGTGCCCTTCCGTCAGGGATATATTGGAAAGGTTTCTGAAATCGTGGAACCCATACATGGACCCACATCACGCCTCACGCCTACGCGGACCGGTTACAGGATGTTGATTTGCCCATCAAGGAGTTTCGCCTTTTCGCATTACTCTTAAGTTGGTTAGAGCAGACAGAAAGTCTACATATTACTGACAGCAATATGTTGAGGTTAGTTCCGGAGAGCTGCGTTTCTGTATTGGGGGAGAAGGAAAGACGCTGTACGTTGATACAGCCTGTGCATATCATATTTTGTCAAGGCGTCTCAGTCCCAGTAACAAGAAATCCCGTTTAAAATAAATAAAAGTAATGCAATATGAAGCGATGCAGAAGAGGAAACTATACTTATTACTGTTCGAAACGCTTGGAAACCACGGTCTATTCACTATTTGTGTCATCCTATTCTCTTTGAGATTTTTTATCCTTCCATCAGAAATATTGATGGGAATAGCCATTTTCATGAAATGAACTCTGAAAATGATTGTCGAAATCGATTAGAGAAAGGAGCAAAGTCAAAATGTATGTGACACTACACCATGATTTAGAGCTCATTGAATTTCGAATATTAAGACGTACACCATCACAAGAGCGGTGGTGGCAATGGTGGTCGGTCTCCTGTACTTTCTGCGTGACTCCGGCAGGTGGCACAACTGGGTTCATTCAGCCGTGGGTCAATGACTTGTGGTTTGATCCTCTCATCTTTTGGCCTCCGTTTCCTTACCCTGGATAAAGAGAGCAGGTTTGCTTCTCCTAATACCTCTATCATCCGGAAGAAGCCTGCAAAGAGCAGGAGTCGGCCATTTGACAAATTGAGTTTTCCGCCTCCCTGGCTCTTACCATTTCCCTTCAGAGAACCCGATAATTTTGTGGGATATAAAGTGCTCATATTACGGACTGTCCATGCAGCCCTTTAGTTCTCTTTCCCTCCCTCTGATTTGTTGGAGTTGTCATACTGGCAGGAGATGGAATCATCAATATGGAGAAGATAATTTACCAGTTTATTTACCATATCGACCGCTGAACGTATTTGCCCGTCCACCCGCAGACTTGTAAAGTTCTTAGGATGAGAATTTGGGAAATGTCGAACTTCAAATCTTTTTCCATTGTTTCTGAAGTTGTAAAACTTAAACATGGACCACAATACGCTAACGAGGATTGGTTAAAGGATGTTAATTTTCCCACCAAGAAGTCTCGGCTTTTTGCATTAGTCCTAGGTTGGTTAGAGCAGACACAAGGTCTCTACATATCGGTTCTGACGAGTGATGATTTTTTTCATATTTGTAGATCCAGCACTCATGGAAGCGCTGAAAAAGCTGCGTTTCCGTATTGGAGGGGGGAGTGGGAGGGAAGGAGGCTGTATGCGGATGTAGTCTGTGCATGTTATATCTTATAGCCTTATAGCCCAAGACATCACCCTACTCTTTTGCCAGCAAAAGGAACACGGTGGTCTCTCCGCTAATTGTTTCATCTTTGAGATTCGTATCGCTTTCCTTTAGAAATATCAAAGGGAGTGTCCATTGTCATTGAACTTACCTCTGAAATATAAGGGAGTGTCGAAGCTTACTTACCGAGATAAACGAAATTAAAAGGAATGAACCAGCACGTGCAACACGGCCTGACGACCAGCTGCTGAACGCTGTGACAGTGATCCATCGTTGGTGACAGTGAGGCAGACTGACCCGACTGCGGGACTGGACGGACTGTCGCACCACCGTAGACGATGAAGAGAGTGGGAGTCATCTGGCATCGCTTTGATCAGCATGGCTATTCAGTCGGATGAAACCACAGAACGTGCAGTGCCATAATACTGAGAGCAGCTGTCTGCGATCCAGCCCCAGCTGTCATATGTTGTAGGGCTGGAATTTAGAACATATGCAACACGTAGTCACGTTTTCTGTGTGTTAAGGCGAAAAAGGAAACGAGTTTAAGTGAATAGTAAACATCTAGCTGCGTTATGTACATCTGATTTCATGTGTTTCTTACTTTGGCAGGAGACAAACCTAACACATATTGTGGCAATACCTTTTAGTTCAGACATTGAATTACATTAATCAAATCCTTCCGTCAGCCTTAGTCACCTGTCTCCATTTCATTCTAGGGTCACCACCAATTCTGGTGCTTCTCTCTTTTCCTCCTTTAATTGGCTGCAAGCTGATATGCTTAGAGAAAATCAAAGTGTAGCCAAGCATCAGCAGCGCTTGGGAACGTTTACAAAAAAACATGGTGAAATCGTTAGTTGTAGAGAACATCTAGTTTACCATGTGAAGCACTAAACCTTCATGCCCATAATTCCAAATAACTGTGTCTGTTGAGAGGGTGAACACGGTAAATAGAATTATGATTCTGTATGATGACTTTTATTTGGTTTTAAAGTGATACGGACCAGTTCAGGTTCGATTGATTACGGAATGTTTACCTGAAAGCAGTTCTTCAAGTTTTCTGTTTTTACATTACTCTTTCTCATTCTTTGGTAAAGCAGAGGGGAAAGGCTGTTTTACATCGCTGTCTGCCTGATGGCATTTCCCCTTGTTTAATATATCCCTCAGCTTCATGGAAGTTCTCTGGCACTGCTGAAATCAAAGCTGCGTGTGTGTTGGGGAAGGACAAAGGAGGGTGTTTGTAGTTGTGCCTTATACATATTGAAGAGTGAGCTTAGATGGTGATACCGTTTTTTAAACTTTGCCTCGTGGCTCAACACAACACCTCCACGTCCTACTGGGTAATAAGAGTTCTCTCCAGAGGCATGTATTATTGTATGACATAAGCTGACAGAGAAAAGGAAAGCATATGTTTTCTTCTACTGTTGTAAACGCAGGGAAGCGGCAGATTTTTTGCTAGTAGCTTCATCGCATTCACTTTGAGATTATTGTTCTTCAAATGGAGCTTTGTTCCCGTTGGAAACTGTTGGATAAACATTGTCACGAAATAGTCTGTGAAAATAGTGATCAAACTTAGTCACATGTATGGGCAGTATCAGAAAGTGAGTGTCCATCAATTCCAATTAGAGGATTCAACCCATTTATGAGACATGTCAAAAGCCTACAGCGAGCAGTCACAGCCACGATCTCTCCTTCTCTCTGTGTGGGTCCGGCACTGTGAACTAGCCCGCGTCAACGACACTTTGTTTTGATCCTCATCATATGTCGTCTCTTTCTCTCCCTAATGGAAGTACCTCTATCATCCGCAAGAAGGCTGCAACGAACAGGAATCCGCCATTTCACAAATTGAGTTTCCGCCTCCCTGGCTCCGACATTTCCCCTTCAGAGAACCTGATAATTTTCTGGGATAAAAAGAGCTTTCGCATTAAGGGCAGTCTCTCTCTCTCTCTCTCTCTCTCTCTCTCTCTCGTCCCCTTTCCTTTTTCTCTGTCTTTTTGTGTCACTCTCCACTCTTCTCTTTCACTCTCTCTCTTGCTCTGTCTGTCTCTCTGCATGTCTGCTCTCTCTCAACTTGTCTTGTGTGTATGCTCTCTTGAGATTGTCTTTGTCTGTTGATCTCTCCCCCCTCCCTCTCTCTCTGTCTCCTTCCCTCCCTCCCTCTTTTTTTCTCCGCTAACCCCTCTGTCTCCCCGATTTCATGGAGTTATCACATTGGCAGGAGACAGACCGCTGTAGACAGACATTCCGGTCCAGATCGTCGTGTCATGTTAATCTGATCCCAGTCAACCCTTAACCATCTCTGGCCTTACATTCAGCGCGCTCTTCTTCATATTCCTCACTCAGCTAGCTACAAGCCCGTAGACGCCAAGATGCATGCTCCAAGAAAAGTGAAAAGTGTAGCCAGAATCAGTGGTGTGTGTGCACGGTGTGGAAAAGTAACCTGCCAGTTTTCCATGTCAGACCTTAAACTTCTTTGCCCTTGCAGCCCTTAAAAGTGTGAATTTCTTGACAGAAAATTACAGGAAATGTAGAACTCTATTTTTATGCTGACTTTTTCTTGGTATTGAAACGTCACAAAAGCTAAACATGGACCACATTGGCTGATGGGGATCGGTTCCCTTTGATAAGTTGTAAGCTTTTGAATTACCGCTGTGTTGCTTACAGCAGACCGAAAGTCTTTCCACATCAGTGCCTGACAGGACACAATGTCCCATGTTTGTAAATCTAGCATTTACGTTAAGGTTAATTCTGGAGAGAGCTGAAAATGAATATGCGTTTGTGTGTTGGGGGCAGAAAAAGGGGGTTGTGTGTGGATTCAGCATGCGCATTTTAAAAGGGCTACGAAAAGCTCAGCTGCAAGTTGTGTTTTCTTATTGAGGCCCGGCAGCCCAAATCGGCCCTATCACATCTTTGCCAGGAACAAGAATTCTCGTCAAAACAGGTCAGAGTAGTGACGCACGAGGTGATGATATAGAGAAATTACTGTTGACAACGTAGAGAGAAGCCATGCCCCGGATGTTTATCCTTTATGTTTATCCTTACTTGAGAAATGTTGGTTGTGACCATTGTCATGGAAAGGTCTGTGAAAATAGTCGTAAGAATTGGTCACAGAATTGAGCAGAATAATCAGGTATGCAACCCCTCGCCCTGATTTGGAGTTCATTAAATGCAAATTCTCGGACATGCAACATGGCAAGGGCAGCAGTGGTCTCCTTTACTTCTACATGGGTCCAGCAGTGGCAGCGTTGGGTTCCGGCCTCGGGTCAGTGACCCGTGGTTTTGCCGTCATGATAGGGCCTCCATTTCCTTCCCCGTGATAGAAGAGTCAGGTTTCTTGCGCCTAATACCTCTATCATCTGGAAGAAGCCTGCAAAGAACAGGAGTCGACCATTTGACAAATTGAGTTTCCGCCTCTCTGGCTCTTACCATTTTCCCTTCAGAGAACTCGATGATTTTCTGGGATAAAAAGAAATGCCCTTGCATTATGGACAGCCCGTGCGTCCCTCTCCTCCTCCCCCCCCCCCCCCCCCCCCCCCCCCCTCTCTCTCTCTCTCTCTCTCTCTCTCTCTCTCATGCTCATTTCTCTCCTCTTCTATCTTTTCCTCCCCCCCCCTCTCTCTCTCTCTCTCTCTCTCTCCCCCCCCCCCCCCTCCCCCTCTCTCTCTCTCTCTCTCTCTCTCTTCTTATATTTCCCACAGCGGCAGCAGACAAAACTATATTCGTGCTATGGAGATGCCTGTAAGTCTAGACATTGAATCACATTAATCTTTAATGTATCCTTCTGGCTCTGTCTCCTGTCGCCCTTTATTTTTTTTCTGACCACCCATTCGGATGTTTCTCTCTGCATTCCTCTTAACTGGCTGAAAATTGGAAATTCTCAGAAAAAAAAAAATTGAACAATGTAGCCAACGTCGGCAGCGCTTGAGGACATTTGCAAAAAAAAAAAGTAACGACTTGTTAGTTGCAGAAAAGGTAATGACTGATTTGCCCCCGTGAAACGCCAAATTATGTCCAAACTTCCAGCAGAACTGTGTATCTGTTTACATGGTGGCAACAGAACTCTTAATCTTTATATTGTCTTATATTCGATTTTAAAATGTTTGGTTCAGATCACGTTGGATCGATGACACGAGAATTATTCACCCTTAGAGCAAGTCTTGAGTTTTTGAATTATTTTTTTTTGCGTTTGATAAAAGGGACAGAAAAGTTGTCCACATCAGCGTCTGCCTAATGACATTGTGCCTATGTTTATGAATCCCTCAGCTGTAGGGAGGTTTTGGCACAGCTGAAAACAAAGCTCCGTTTGTTTTGTGAGAGGACAGAGTGGGGTGTCCGTAGATGTAGCCTGTGCATATCATCTTGGTCCCAACACCACAAGTCCACTTCTTCCTCGATGAAAAGGTCCGTATGGAAAAGAGTAAGACTTGTGTGACTGAAGTCAATACAGAAGAGGAAATTTGTCATCTTTTACTGTCGAAAATGCACGGAAACGGTAGCCTTGTCGCTACCTGCATCGCTGCATCCTTTTCAAGATTATTCTTCAAAGGAAGTTTTGTCGTCCTTCGAAAATTCTGATCAGGGATAAACGTTGTCATAGAACGATCAGTGAAAATAGAGGTCTGCAGTATCAGAATTTATATGACAATACATCGCAATCAGAATTAAACCCATTCAGTAGCCAATAGCCACAGCAGTGACCCTCTTCTTTCTATGTGGGTCCAACACCGTATTCTGGCCACACTTGGTTTGATCCTCATTGTAGGTCTTTTCTTTCTTCCCCCATCTGGAAGAGGCCTGCAAAGAACAGGAATCGGCCATTTCACAAATTGGGTTTCCGCCTCTCTGGCTTTTAACATTTCCCTTCAGAGAACCCGATAATTGTCTGGGATAAAGAGAACTTATGTTATGAACAGTCCATGCATCTCTCTCTCTCTCTCTCTCTCTCTCTCTCTCTGCATGACATAATTCATCAGCTGAGGTCCGAGAACACTAGTAATGAGAGCAGCATCTGTGGTTGATCCATGGTAAAGTTTGACAGGATGCGCAGAAGATTACACTGGTGTCGGCCAGGTGTATTCTGTTGTGTGGCTGGAGTTTCGAACTGATCTCAGGCTCAGTCATCTAATCCTAACGTCTGAGACGAATATAGAAAACATACAAACAAGAGAGATTTCCCCCTCAAACGGACAATGCGCTTGTGTAGTTTGCACAGATCAGCGTGTTTGAAATCTGTCGTGTAGTGCACGATGACTGTTTCTGCCATGCTGTCTGCATTTGTAGCAAAGGGCCATTTTAGCACAGCGTCTCGTGGAAGGTCTCTCTCTCTCTCTCTCTCTCTCTCTCTCTCTCTCTCTCTCTCTCTCTCTTCTCTCTCTCTCTCTCTCTCCTCTCTCTCTCTCTCTCTCTGCACTCTCGACATCCATCAATGCACCCGACAACAGATGACTAGTGATAAAACACGAGGATAAATCCCAAAGCATAACACATTACATCACTTAACACTGAGCACATCCGAACGAAGTTTAAATGATCCATTTTTTGTATGGTTGTGAACGAAATATGATTTCCTTTCTAAGCTTTAAACCGTCTTTCGTTGTCTGATCCATTCATATGACAGAGGCACAGGCAGGGCGCTCTAACACTAGCACATACCACGACTCAATGAAATCAAGCATTCGCAGTCTTTGAGGCCGCGGAACTGCAAAAAAAAAAAAAAAAGTCAACCAGAAGGTGAGACATGCAGTGAAATCTTATTTGTACCAGCATGGCTTTATTTCGTGAGATTAGAGCACAGAACCCTCATCGCTGTTTCAGACAGAGCGCCATGTGTTCTCGGTGCTCAAGACAATGTTGAACTTTGAAAAAAAAAAACGAACAGATCACGCAGGGTTTCACTTGGTAAAGAACAGCGGTTTACTCCACCCACCCACCAACCATCCCACAAAGCGGGATTCTTCCTTCATAGGTCTCCCCTTCATGCTGTGTATCCTCGGACACGTGATTCCGACATTAAAAACACAAAAAAACGGGTTTTTACGGTCAATTCTTGTCTGACATTTGTAATATCTGTCTTGTCCATGGTTAAACTTCCATGCCCTTGCTACCGAGAGAATAGTAAATCTGTTGAGAGGATAGAAAGTAGAGAACTCTGAATCTGTTATTTCGTCTTTTGGTTTATTTTTAAACGTCCGAAAATAGATGTAGACCAGATCAAGTATTGGTCGGTGTTGGTATATTTATTTTTCCATAAGAATCTCACCTTGCGGCGTTACTTTTGTGTTGATTACATCGGGCAGATGCAAGCCTGATGGCAATTTTTTTTTTAATGTTTATAGATTCTGCAGCTATGACGAGCTTTGTTCTGGTACAACTGCACGTAAAATAGCGCGCGCGCGCGCGCGTGTGTGTGTGTGTGCAGAGGGGTAGAGCAGAAGTATAAGACTCGCCTGCATCTGTGCGATGACTACAGTAAGCCGGATTTTTTTTTCAATCTCATCTCAACTTCACTACCCAAGACTGAAACTGCACCCCATAACACAATAGCAAAGGTTCTGTTCAAAATCACGAAAAAAGAAAACAACAAAAGGGGGATATAGCGTGTGTGATCGGTTACTATTGAAAAAAGGGGGAAAAAAAAACTGCAGTTTCCGTAGTACTTGCTTTTGAAGTTATCCTCCTATAGAGGTTTTGTCGTCTTTCAAAAATCTGGATAGTGTATGGACAACCACCAGAGATGATCAGCACCAAAAGGCATATAAGAACACAAAACAGTTATCGTTCGTTTACTATATATTCTAAAACATGCTACATGAGGAAACGTCACGAGATAGCTGCGGATTATAGCGACTGGCAGCGCTGGGTTCCAGCCTTCGGTCAGTGACTCGTGGTTTGATCCTCATCATAGGTCTCCCCTTCCTTCTCCCCTGATGGGAGAGTTAGGTTTGCTGGGGGAAAGCCAGCAAAGAACAGGAATCGCCCATTGGACAAATTGAATTTCCACCTCTCTGGCTCTTATATTTCCCTTCAGAACCTGGTAATTCTCTGGGATAAGAGTGCTTTCGTATTACGGACAGTCTATGCATCTCTCTCTCTCTCTCTCTCTCTCTCTCTCTCTCTCTCTCTCTCTCTTTTCGTTCTCATGTTCTTCTCGTACTCCGTGCACGCTGGCAAAGAGATGTACATGCGCATTGTTACAAATACATCCATTAATACACTCGGCAACAAGCGACCGGTGATAATACATAGACATGAATCCCAAAGCATAACACACCAGATCACATGCGCGCTGTTCTCCTAGGCCTGTTGAGCATATCTGTGCATACAGCAAGTGGTGCATGTTCGTGTGGTTGCCATGGCTTTTACTGTCCTTTTTCAGGTTTAGACTGTCATTCACCCCATGATCCCAGTATGTAGCGTGTCGATGACAGAGAGAGGTCCTTCAGACCACTCAAGCTGGCAACTTTGATTCCATGAAACCGAACACGTGCCATTTCTGAAAGCGCAAAGGAAAAAAAAAAATATCGAGCAGATGACGAGTGCCGTGGTGAAAACTCCTTTGATTAGAATGGCTTCTTTCGGCGGGTGAAACCTCAGAACGTTTACTGCTATTGCAGACCGGGTGGCGTCTGTTCTCGTTCCGGGAATCAATGGTGAACTTTAGGAGAACGGACTGAAAAGCCAGGTTTTCTACATGGTGAACGTTGTTTCCACCCCTGCGAACCCCTACGCAAGTTTTTTTTTTTTTGTCATGCAGCAAAATTTCAATAACATCTATCCTCAGTCATATGATTCTGGCGTCGAGGACGGAGTGATAGTGTCTCTAAAAGAGGGACCGTTTAGTACACCTTAGATTGTGTTATGTATGGTGCGTCTCTGTCTCTGTCTCTCTCTCTCTCTGTCTAATTTTATGGATTTTTCTCGCTGGTAGTAGACAAACCATGGCCCGATTTGTACAGAGACATTTCAGACCAGACACACTCATGTTAATGATCGAATTTCCCGTCAGCTGTTGTCTCTTTCAACATTTTCAAACAATCCAGTGTTGCCCTTCTCCCATGTTTGCTCCTTGTAGTGACCTCAAACTACTAGATGCTGAGAGACATACAGGGAGAAAATTGAAGAGCGTTGCCAGCAATGGAAATGCGTGGGAACATTGACAAAAAAGTAAACAGGTGAATAGGCATACGCGCCACGTGTGTGTGTGTGCGCGAGCGTGCGTGCGAGCGAGCGAGCGAGCGTGTGTGTGTGTGTTGGGGAGAAATAATGGAGGATGGTTGTAGTCAAAGCCTGTTTCTATTAATATATTCAGGATGAACCCCGTATCTTTCCTTTTCAATCGCCGTTTTGCCGTCCCAACACATTCCCCAGTAACAACTTTAATGAAAAAGCATGATCAGAAAACATAACGTGCAGTTACTATTGTACCCGCTTTACGTTGGTTTTTTTTTTTCTTTCGATTATTTTCCCCGAGAGAAGAATTTTTATTGTCTATCAAAGATGTGGGATGGATCATTGTCACGAAAGATCTATGATCAAACATTTTCTCTGCGTATTCGGGCAGTCTCAGAAAGCATGTAGAAGAAGACACATCATGGGTTAGAGCTAATCGTACTTGATTTCTAAGACACGCAACGTGGGGGGGGAAATCCCTCGGGCAGTGGTCAAAAAGTTATCTCCTTTATGTCTGCGTGGGTCCGGCAAATGGCAGCATTAGGTTCAGGTCTTGCAGTCAATGACTCGCGGTTTTGTTCTCGTCATACGTCTTCAGTGTGCTCCTGCTGCTTGAAGAGCGGGTTTGACTGGGCTCGGTACCTTCATTACCCGGAAAAGCCTGCACTCAAAGAACAGGGATCGGCCATTTGACTAGCTGAATTCTTACGTTTGGTCCGTGCATCCCCCCTCTCTCTCGCGTGTGAAAAAATGTATGCTGTTTCCGCATGTCGTATACAGCTAGTGTATGTATGTTAGTGCATGTTCGTACACTTTTTCCACCATCTTGTGTCCACTTCTTTTATCCTGATATCCTACTTCTTTCATTCATATACCTTCCTGCCTTGCCTCCTGAAACCACCATCCAGCCAGAATGCAATATAAAAAAGACCCAAGGACCAGGGAGGATAGGTAGGGAAAGGAAGTTTGATTCATGAAATTAGCCTGAAAACTAATTTGACCGTATAGCCTCAAAAACTGCGTCTTCTTCGAGCTTTGATCTAGGTCATTAGTTCGTTTCCTGTTTTTGTATTGGTTTCCTTCAAATTAGTTCGATGTCTTTTCTCATCTGAGAGCTGGTGTACTTTATCTTGTGGCAATGGAAGCAGAGAATTCTTCGCTGCGACTCTGTATTTTTGGTTAGAGCGCCTGCAATTGTATACAAATGGCTTAGTCGGCTTCTGTAGCTCTTAAGTTGCGGAGAGGGGTACATTTTACTCATGTGAGATCTTAAAAAAAAAAAAAAAAAAAAAAAAGCTCTATTATAGTCAGATTACACAAAATCCCCAGTACTCGGTTACGTTTTTACCACTACTGAACGTGAATCCATGTAGAAAAATAAAACGGACTGACGCGGAGAGGTGTTTACGTAGTTTTTTTTCCCATCAGATTTGGGTTTGAGGGGGAGGGGAATTGTACTAGAGAAAAACTGATGATGCATATCCGTGCATCATTTTCGTAGTTGGTTACCTGGTCCGGACTGCACCGATAGACGCTTCACCAGGTGTCTCCACCATCGACTTTAAAACGTGTGCAAGTCTGTGGTCTCCACCTCTGACGGTTCCAGGAAAGTGCCTGGGTTGCTGCAAAGCTCTTGCTAAGTCCACTCGGCAGTGAGCGTCTCTGGGTTTATGTCTATCCTGTCTCCTGATCAGTCCCTGCGCTGTTGCTTGGAGCAAGGTCTTGGCAGGTCCGTCCGATTTCATCACAAGCCCATACTACTCCAACCTCTGTCTGCTTGATCCTTATGTGTGCGTTTGTAGATGTGCCTTTGCACGTGCGCGTGTATGTGTGCCTCGCGTGTTTATCATCAATCCATCTACTGTAGCATTTCTTCGATCCAGGGCTTTGCCTGAAGGTAATGAGGAAGCCCAGGCTGGAATGGGTTTGGTAAAAGAAGGTTTAGGCTAAACAAAAAAAAAAACCAACTTCTGTTCGTCTGACCACCAAAAAAAAATGAATTTTGATAAGACTTAGACTGCTCCATCGCTCTCCTGTCTGATTCATTTTTTTCCCCCTGATACTGACTCACGCTGCTGTTAGAGTGTCCATGCGAGGATCTTCGTCAAAGTAAATGGTGGTCTTTCAGGTGAGGACAGATAAGTCGGCCAATCCTAGCCGGTAGAAAGAAACTAAATGTTTTTTTTTTCTCCTGTGACCTTTCACAATTTCGTTTATTTATGACAAGTGTTCCATCCACATCCCCCCCCCCCCCCCCTCCCTCTGTGTGTGGGTCGGGTCGTCTCTCTCTGTGCGCGCGGTCGGCTGGGCTATAAGTCTCCCGTCTCTCTTTTCCCCCTCCTCCTCAGTATTATCTCTTTGTTGAAATACTGGGCTCGGAGAATTGATCTTTGATACTGGAGCCCGTGTCCAGGCTACCCTTCGGGAGGTGTTATTTGCTGATGAAACTGGGTAGACTTTTAATGTAAATGATTGGACTTTATCGGTACATCCAGAAGTCTGAGCACAACATTCCCCCTCCTACTGCAAGACGAACCCCCCTACCCCACCCCTCCTACTGCAAGACCAAGCCCCCCCCCCCCACCCCTCCTCTCCTACTGCAAGACCAACCCCCCCCCCACACCCTCCTCCTCCTCTCCTACTGCAAGACCTCTTGTCTCGTCTCGTCTCGTCCCGTCTTGTCTTGTCTGGCCTGGTCCTGCAGGAAAACATCCGTCCTAGGGGCATCGTATTCATTAATGTACGTTTTCCTAACTTCCTTATAGCCCGTTTGTGCATAAACATACACAGCATCGTATTCATGTACTAACGTGCTTTTCTCGTGTTTCAGCGCCCCCCTCGGAACACATACGTCTCAACGTGCAGCAGCGAGTGGTGGTGACGGGCAACGCGGTGGAAACGGAGACGGACCGAGACAGCCTGGCCTCCCTCTGAACACAGCAGCCGGCACCTGGCAAACGTCCTTCCGCCTGGCCGCCGGCTCCTACCGCGGCAGGCGTTTGTGACGGCCTTACTGACTGGGCGGTCCGGCGCCTACTCAAAACGAGACAACGACCATAGTGCCAGAGAACCATACTTAGCCATTCTTTAGGCACTGGAATGGTTGTAGGTATCTGGAAATCTGCAAGACTTTGACTTTTATGATGGGCATCGACGAAAGAGCAAGCCCCGTACTACATCTCAATCTGCGGATGCTGTGTTCCTATAACTGCAAGTGTCTGCACAAAACGTGCGATCTTGACACTACCCGAGCTTGGAGCTGATGCACTAGACAAATATGAATTGCGTGTATTTCTTACAAATTGTACAGTACATGTGAGGGTAGGAGAGGGTGACGTAACTGCAACTTGTACACCGTTTAAAATTTTACAGGCAGATATATGTTCAAGATATCGTGTTCTTTTAGTGTTTGTCACGTTTGTTCATCTCGGAAGGGGGGGGGTTGGAATGACGAATGAAGTCTTATAAAAGGAAAGATGCGAGCTCTGTCAAAACATTCCTTACGTATGTAGGAGGCTAAATCAGGCAGAAGATGCGACTTGACAATCTACGAGTCCGCAGCGAATAAGTTAGGAAAGAAACTGGGCTTCACCTCGAAAACGGAAACAGGCCCTGCGGTGTCAGCGTCATTACCAGCGACACGCCCCAAAAACTCGTCGCAACGCAGAAGAGCATTGACATGACATGGGGCGTGTTCAGAAGGACCACTGCTGGCTCCCTCTCTTAACTGGCAGCTGAGGCAATGAGCTACAGGAGCTGCTGATGGCAAGGCAATAGGCGAGCTCCATAAAACTTCTACTGTATCCGATTCATTTCACGTGCTGCGATCGTTTTCCATTTCCACAGGTTCGAACACAGAGCTAAAAAGCCGAGCTCCGAACCACATGTGTACAACAGAACATGTGCTTCTTGATACAGAGATTAACTCGTTTCAGCCGAAATGGAAACAAAAATCTGCAGAAGGTGGCGTTTCCAAGAAGAGCCGGTATGCTCTTCGAAACTGCATGAACTTCATTCCACTCCCGCTATAATCCTCCACCATGCTATAATGGACAACAGAAGAAGGGGCACTCCTTTTTATTGTCCCCTGACCTTTTTCCCCATCCCCATCAGGTCATATCGGTGCGGCAAAATTTTACATGAAATAGATTGCTTCGCGTCGTCACAGCTCATGTTTATCAACTGGTAGGCTTTTTATACGCGCTTTTATATATTGCATGTTTCCTAACAATGTTACACAGCTCTCAGTGTCATTCAGCCTGTTTCTGATCGCAAGAAATGAACTTGCATTCGAGACACGCTATCGCTCAAAATATTGTTGCCATTACAACCGATTCAACATCTCGATCGTTTGTTACTGCCACAGGAACTAAGGAAGTTGCAAAAAAGATATGGAAAAGAAAATTTTTTTCGGAAACACCTCCCCCTCCCCCAGTCCCCTAAGGGAAATCCTCTCAAGGTAATCTTTATTTGTACGAAATACCCCCCCTGAACCCATCATTTTCTCACTCAAAAGTTTGGAAGGTGCATATATTCAAGAGCCCCACATATCTACTGCTCATTTTAGTTTAAGCGATAAAAACAGAATGATGTGAAGGACGATGAGTATACCGCTATTCCATGCACCTATCGGACGACGTTGCCGTCTATAGTGCATGGTGAAATAATACCGGCAGTACATATGAGAAAACATGTCTCCTCTGACCCTCTAAGACACATTAGTATATGCTGGGTTTTTCACAAGTGGCTGAACATTGTAACTTTCTTGCCATGTGTACATGATTAAGCAACAATTCACCTGTCGGAAGAGCATTCATGTTTGTAATGGATAAATGACGTCTGAACGGTCCAGCATATTCAAAGTCTGTCATGGAATACATTTCAAATCTGTTTTGATGTACATTTGTGATGTCTGTCCATGCGTATATCGGCATGTTTCGGCTGAAATGGTTCACTGTATTTCCAGTGCGAGTACCACATTATTGTAACAGTTCGGTTGATACAGTATATGCGAAACCATTCCGAAATTCATCATCAACACAATTCTCTCTCCCAACGATTCATGTGTTTTGCTGGCATTCAACCGTCATAGATTTCATCCTCCGTCAACTTGAATTTTATTGACAACACCGAAACCACTCGCACACAAATCTGCTGTCTTCAAGCGCTTTCGCTGTGTTAAGGATAACATTTCGGGCAGACTAAATTGAGAAAAATACGGGTTTCCCACAGCTCGTTTCCCTGCAGTTCTTTCCAGAACCTGGCTTTGTCCGATGCTTTACAGCTTTCATTATACACTAGAATTTTTAGCATTGCTGCGCCCGGCCCACACCACTCCACCCCACCCCACCCCATGCCCATTCCCGTCCTCCATCCCATCCATCCTCCATTGGCACAAATGCATTCGCAACACATTACCGATCGAACAGCTCGCGTGTGTGTGTGTGTGCGTATGCCACTTTGATTTCGCTAGCTACAAAACATTTCAAGCACTGGCACCAAAAGTGACAACGCTCGTTGCAAGCGGGCTAGTTGTAAACTCAATGAACGTTATCACCATCGGTTTTATCACCCATTGTCGTCCGCGACCACCTGGTGATACAATTAGACAAATTAGGAGATCGCTCTCACACTTGGAAACTTTGCGTACCCATATATATGTAACTTGGGCTGAAGGTTACCGCGTGCGACGACTTTGAAGTGATGTTGGCTCCTGAATTCCATGGTATAAACATTTGCAAGAAAATGACTGCATTTATGTGCAAGATTTCCTTCTAAATGCTTTCATTCTATGGCTTTTTGTTCACATGCAAGTTACTCTTTTTTTCATACACACACCTTGACAAGAACCCACGCTTGCGTTTATTTCATGAAAAAGTGTTTTTTTTTTTTTCTGCTCTTAAGTTAATGACTTGCCTATGATTTTATGTTGTTTGAAAACAGAATGGTATTGTATAGCTTTATATTTCGGTTGGAGTAGGGAGCGGTGTATGTGCGTGCGTTGTCTTTTTTTTTTTTTTCAATGTAAGCAAAAACGTTTCCCTCATTAACCCATTATCTTCAGCAATACGCTTGAGTCTCGATGCAAACCTGGTCGCAGAACGAATTAAATTGGCTTGTTAAGTCAAGCTGTTAATATCCCAACCTACGAGAAAACCATACTAGGGCTGTACACAATTTAACGCCCGCTGTCCTTGTAAACGCCCGCTGTCCCTCCCACTTCTCCATTCCCCAATCAATGTTTGAAAGCAAGTAAAGAAAAATATCTGAACACTTTCAGACTGACCTGGTATAGGCAGTTGTGAAACAAATTCACCGATCTTTAAAAAAAAATAAATACACTTGTATCAGGGGAAGCATCAAGGACCAACATCTTTACGGAATCTGTCGTAGAATGTTTGAGCCTTTCGCGTGCACGGCAGCACTTCGTGTATAGTAAACACCGAGTGGTTCTTTATCATTTCATTAATATTTCATGTCTCCAACCATTGGTTTACCGTAGCGACCTTAGCTATAGACAGCTCTTTGTTTAACCGGTATACATTGTACATTTCTTGGTTGTTTTGACCAGTACAGTCCTGTGATGGAACGCTTTTGGTATTCCATGACGCCTTTCGTATGGTCACACCAAATAATCCTTGTGTCTGCCTTTGAAAGTTGGGTTGACTGCTTGCTTCTCTTTTCATACAGTTTGCCTTTCGCTGTTTACATCAAATAATCCCGCAATCTGCCTTTAAAATTTCGGTTGTCTCTTTGTTTCTCTGGAAAGCCAAAGCAATTCAAACTTTTGATCGAATATTATTCATAACTGATAACACAGGCGCGTTGTGGTGTGGGATGGGCCAATCGCAAAACTGCCAAGTACGCGTATTTGGACAAAATTAGGAACCACGCTTAAAAAAACGTGGTTTGGTGGTGAAATAATGGCTCTGTCTATTGCTTTTGTCATTTGCTTGTATCCTAGTTAGTTTGGCCACGTCTGAACAATACGGAAAACACGAACAGACAGAGGTTAGGCAAACTGTTCACAGACAGAATTTTCCATGTGCCCCCATCTGCTTCCTCTGTCCCCCATCCCCCGAGAGTAGCAGCAGCAAGAAAATAGTGACAGTGCCAGGGAAAAACTGTGATCGACGTGCAAGTATCTTTCCGTAAGAAGTGAGAATCCTATTGAAATAGTTTTTATCCACACCATTTCCTACAAGCACACATGCATACGCACACGCGCGCGCACACACACACCTCTTTCCTTTCCTCCCCAACCATATTACCCCCATCCATGCCTATCCATCCTCGCGTGACTTTCCTCCAGACCCCCCCCCCCCCCCCCCCCTTTTTTTTTTCCTCCTACTCCTCCCTCACACCCCCTAGTACCCGACCCCGACTCCAAACTCCTACCTCTCTCCTCCACCCTCCAACACACACACACACACACACCGACCTAACTGTACCCTGTACAGTTCTACAGCTGTGCAAAGATTACATACTAACAACATTGCCAGCGAGCGCAAAATATTACAGTCAATGAAGGGTGAAAAAGTCTCTCAAACCAAATGCAGTGACGTCCATGATGTTATTTTTTTAACATGACACCATAACCTTGAACCTCGGGGGGGGGGGGGGGGGGGGGGGGGTGAGAGACAGAGAGAGAGAGAGAGAGAGAGAGAGAGAGAACAGCAACATGAACCACAGAGGTAGCACTGAGGAAATCATCGGGAAATCATGATGAGAACAAGGTTCTCCTCAGTCGATGGCTGTTCCCCTTGTTCAGCCATTGCAACTCGTTCACCTGGTCTTTGTTCTAAAAGTTCTTGTCACATTTTTGTCTTCTGTGGCAATCCGTAATATGCCAATGTTTTTTTCTTTCTCCTTCGTATGCTTTTTGTTACAGAAGTTATGTATAAATTTTCCTCTTGTTACGATTTCTTACATGCTATATTTTATAACATGCCACATACGTGCATGGTGATCTTGCGATGGGTGGTGGGATTGTTTATTTGCCTGTCCGACCTTTTCATGTTTTGATGCGTTGCATTGCTGTATTAATCAGTATTTTTGTCACTTGTGTGCAGTAAAGTAAAAAATCAATCGAAGTGTGCTGAACCACCAGCATGACCTAATTGGCGCTCATCTCAGTGATGTCAGTAGTTCGGTGTCAGTGACATCAAGGTGTTACTACCTGCGTAGTAACTCTCAAACGCTTCATCCGAGTCACGGGACGAAAACGGAGATGTTTACAGCTAAATCAGCAAGGAGAGAGTGGGGAAGGTCTGGTCGTGGACTGGATAGTTTAGCTGCCATGCCTGTAAATTGCTGTACATATGTTGCCAGCTGTATTATCCTTGATACTTTTTACACAGCAGAACACGCGCCCTGTTTAGTCGGCTGGCCAACACCCAAGCTGAAATTCATTGGAGTAGTAACAGCGAAGACTCTGCTGCCCACAAATTCTCTGCATTCCCATAACCCCTATAGGTGGTTCCTAAAGCCTTGAGAAAACGAACACCACGACTCGGTCGGTGGGTGCGAGGTTGGTTCAGTAGCAGTGTATCCAGCTCGACTGAGACGTCGTGGAATCGAGTATCCGCTGGCGCCCAGCGTGAACACTTTATTTTCCTGCTACCCGATTCAACGTGTTGTTCTGGAGGTCTCAGTTTAGTGCTGAACAGGCCCCTCTTGCTTCCCCAAACCAGTTCTCCTGGGATGGTTAAGAAAGTCGCATCATGTTTGGCTGGTGCAGATGTTTAATCCGAATGTGACAGAAACATCTCCACTCCCCACCTGATAGCAATTGGGTACCTGATTGAGTTCAGGGAACGTGAAGGGCGGTAGAAGCAGAAAGGTGGGTTCCGCCTCCCATAACGCCGTACCCCGGACACGGTGAACCTCTAACAGTTCACTGCCTCGTGCAGCAAGCGGGCCAACCTTTAAGTGAACACTGGAACTTGTGGCAGAAGAAAGCAGACGGTATACTGGCCACCAAATTTATCGGTCGATGCCTTCTTGAAGCTGGCACTATTCTTCGGGAGTCAAGTCCTTTCTGTAAGAACGCCCCCGAAAGGAGAAGAGAATGGCGGCAGCAGCACTTCACAAGGCGATTATGTCCCTCAGCGTGGCACTGTGCCCGAAGGCAACACTGGAACACAGCGCCAAAAGTTTGTAGGCTCCAGGCAGGAAGAACTTCACATCCTAAGCAAAAGGTTGGTCAGAAACACGATCTTTCCCAGGAAGGAAATCCTTTTGATACTGAACATTCAGTTCTCCTGCCGCAGGTTCAACAGTCGCTATAACAGATATCGCAGAGATACGCACTGGCACAATAGCAGGCAGAATCGACGCTTGAAGTGAACCCAATTCCATACAAACACAACGCTTGAAATCTAGTCTTAAGACACTCGCCTAAACACCTGTTAAAAGCACACATGTTCCATTTATCATTCCGTCGTCATCAGCTCATCTACCAATAACAGTTGCAAGAGGTTCACAGCTGACGGAAAATACAGGAAGAAAAGAGAAAGAAATCAGAGAGAATTGATAAACAAAACCACACACATTCACACCAACGCGCTCTCAGTACACCCATAGACAAAGAGGCACAATCCCTATTGAACATCCTTTATCAAACATACAGAGACTAAGCTACGTTTCTCACTGACTAATCCAATGGCTTAATGTGCGTCGGAATCATTCGGGCACTTTGGAAAATTCTGTTTCGGCACTTTCCCTACCCTCCCTCATTCCCCAGTCCCCTCCCAGTCACAAACGGGGGGGGCGCGCGCGCGCGCGCACACACACACACACACAGAACAGGATACCGATTGATTGATTCCCGTCTCTTGCATCCACTCTTCCCTCCACCCCCTTCACACACACACACACACACGCGCGCGCGCGCGCACGCACGCACAAACGCGTGCGCGCACTCACACACACACTTGGAAAGCTCACTTCAGACTTCATCTAGACAACACCTGTGGACAGGTGACAACGTTTTCCCGGCATCCACACAAGCGTAGAAACAAACGCCAACCTAGTGGTGTTCGTATAAACGGTCTTCACGCGCAAGCAAAACTTTCGTTACTTGACTACAATCTGGTTCACGGTTGTATTCTGTACATCATTTCTTAAAAACAGAGAACCGGTGGGGAGGAGGGCAAGAGCACACAGTTCGTAAGCAATAATCACCTGCCACAAATGGTAGCATTTAGGATAGAGACAAAAATAACTACTGTTCAGGTGCGAAAGATTCTTACCTTAGGGGTAATAATTATGTAGGCTTGAGGAGGGGGGGGGGGGTGCCGTATTTCCTGTACTCTCTCTAACAAATACTGAAAATGTTGTCGTTAGTGAGGCGCCTTGCTTTGAATTTATTCGTCTGTTTACAAATCTAGGCTGACAGACTTACTTGGTATAACTCGGCCACATTCACTTTTCTCCATTCTCTGCAATGCTGCGAGGACGTTTAGCCTTGATTGTGCAGAGTGAGTGCGTAACCTTTGGTATGAATCGCACTGCTGTCATGTCTTTTTACATGCAACCCGTTGTTGTAAATAGATAGTGATCTCGACTGTTTTTTTTTTTATGATAAACAGACACAGAGATTCCGAAAAGTTCGGCAGTTTGGTTGAGTACCATTATGTATGTATATATCCGCCTCTTGGTTCATTGGTGTCCCTTTTTTTTCCCTGACCATTATTCTTTTTTTTTTGAGAGTTTTGTTTGCTCAATCTTTCGGATTTGACATGTTTGGAAGACAATACTGACGTGAAAGTAATTATGTTCTTTTATTCATATACCTCGGATCATATAGGTTCATGTATAGTGTTAATTCGTTTACTTTGTGTTCGCTTATCTATTCTTTGTGACCAGATAAACCAGACTAACTGTTTCAGTGTCTACAACTGGTGGAAGGGGGGAGTTGACAGGCTTTCGAAATACAGAAATTTGATGACCTTGACAACTTTAACTTTGAGGTTCTTAGGGTCTCTGTGTCTTTCGGACATACTGAATTTTATTTTCAGCTTTTTGTCTCTCTCTGTCTCTGCCAGTTTTTCTTTCTGTAGCGGAACATTCTGGTGGGATCAGATTCCCTCTTTCTATTTCGCATCTCTGAACGTCAACCTCAGTCGGTAATGGCTGTCTTTTGAGCACCCACCAGCAACAAAGAAATGACGTGTTTCATATAATGGCAGACCCCCTACATTCTGCGTCTCTTTCCTAAATATTAAGCAGCATGTTCATCTCGTCTGTAGAAGAGCTAGGACCTAAAGGTCTAAGCGTGTTGCTTCTATGTTGACAGTCGTCCGTTCCCTTCGTTCGGTGTCTGGTTTAACACAACGCTTGTTCTCTTCAGTCTCATGATCAAAACGCCCACAACATTTATCTCCAAGCATGGTTTTTCAGTGTTCAGATGTTTACCAAACGCCGGTAATAGAGACAACAGTCGTGCTAAACTTCACACTTAAGCTTATCGATTCACAACGTTTTTCACTGGGCGTGCCCTCGCCATCTACATTTCCGGTTACATCCACAAACGTGGGACTGCTTTAAACCACAGACAAAGAACAATGACCTTGTGAACTTTTACAATCAGGGGGCGTTTACAGGCGAGCACTGCATGCTTCAGTTCAAAACAACCCTACGAGACTCAAATGTGCACAATGACCCGTCTGTCTGTCTGTATATATGTATATCTTTTAATGTATTCAGAGTTCGATTTGCGAGGTAGCAAAACATATCCTCAATGGATTTTGAGGTGTGTCGCAGAGTATGAAAAACAAAACGATGTATGATCATTTCTGTGCAAGGCGTCTGTAGGAACATAGTTCTATGTGAACAGTGTGGTTCCCATGTATTCTGTGTCAACACTTTGGGTCTCATCTTCCTGATCCCCTCGTCAGCATTACTCCGACTCCCTCCGACTCCCAGACACAACCTGCGGTCACAGCACGTGAATCACCAGGAGCGATCAAGATCAGATGGTCATGGGGCAACCCATCGGAGAAGACGGCACGCCTTTGCCCACTCACTTCAGCAGCCTTCAGTGGCGCCTTTCCTGATCCAACTTACCAGAGCACCTCCCTCTTATTCCCCATACAACGACCACCATTGCTTAGTCGTGAAACAAACGCGAGTGCCCCCCCCCCCCCCCCCCCCCCCCCCCCCCCCCCCCCCCCCCCCCCCCCCCACCCTTCCAGTCGTGACAGTCCCATGACTTCGTTGATAACTGTTAAGTTGCGCACTCAATTCGGACTTGTACGTCAAAAGAAAGTAGAACCTGCGGTCACCACTATAGCAGGATATTAAGTGCTGCAGAACTGCATACTTCTTTCCGTTACATTAAAGGAAGTTGATGATTAGATGATACTGTGGAGAGTTTTTTTTTTTCCCCTAAGAGTCGAGACTTGCGTATTTCCAATCTACTTCCAAACCACTGGTTGGCATGTGATACGCTGAAAAAGAAAACCCTGGTTGTTTTAAGCCACAACAGCGTGAAAAAGAAGCATACACTGTTCGACAAAGTTATCCACTACAACAGTGACAGTGTGATTCCTTGAATGGTGTATGCTCTCACAACCCAACTGTACAACTAGAAAAATAGATCATAAAATGAATGCATTGTATTTCACAGATGCATTCCGTGTTTCATCACAAAAACAACTAAAAAATGCTTACTGTATTCGTTAACCATTCATTCTGTAGTACTCTTGGTTAACATGTTTGTTTTACAGTTAATTTACTGCCTTAGAACTCTTTTCAATGATGTGTACGCTTTATTTTTTTCGAAAATATCTAAGCAGGACTGACGCACACAGAATGGCCTAGGACCTCCCCCCCCCCTAGGATTTCAGTGTGGGCATGAAGATGTGGCCATACATGTTTGCCGTACATTGTGTGTGTAAATATGAATAATTTATCTTTATAACATAGTTTAACATTTTTTTTATACATGATGTTATCCCTGAAAAAGCCCACGGTGGTCGGCTTGGCTATACTGAAACTGGGATGTATCACGTCGGAAATGCCATCTTTTGGTGTTAAAAAAAAAAGCCGCTTGATACGCCAGAATGAGTTATGTGTGCAGACACATTGAATAATTTCAGTGGATGGTACGTTTGACTGGAGAAGGGTATTAGGAAATACTTCCATACTACTTGCGCGTATTTTTGCTGCCATCAACAGTTGAGTTATGTGCAGTGTGACGCGACACATGAGTTATGTGTTATGTTTGTGTGGCGCGACACATGAGTTATATGTTATGTTTGTGTGGCGCGACACGTTACTGTGTGTAATGGGACATTGTATTCATACTGTTTCTCTCTCATTTCAAAGGGTGCTTTAGTAGGAGTGCGTGCATAAATATGCGCGCACTGTGTGTGCATTTATTTTTCCTGTCTGTGGTGCACATTGTTGTTCCCAAATGGTTTTAGCTACCGTCGGCACATTGATGTTCAGTGAACGAAAACCAGCCCCAGTTGTCACACAGCATTTCGTGATGTGCATACAAGGTACTCGTCGTTACGTAAGAGACATGTCATTTCTCGCGACAGTGAGCAAAACCTTACCAATTCGCACACTTCGGAGCGTGTGTACCCACAGAATATTTCCTGTATTAACGAAATGATAGATAAGACACACACTGCATGAAAATGGATAGGTCAGAAATGGAAATGCCTGTTAGCTATACTGAACCTCAGTATACTGAGGTTTCCGCAAAACACACACACACGCACGCACGCACGCGCGCGCGCGCACACACACAAAACACTGTACAGATGTTTCAGCAGAGACACTGATGAAAAAGGCAGCATTTTTTCTCACAGAATATTCAGTGACGGGTCCTCAATGACCGCTGGAAAAAGAACTATCTTGCGGCAGTGCACCGGCATAGAACAGAGAGAAAGGCAAAGACAGCTCAATTAGTTCAGTACAAACTGAGGCAAAGACACAGAGAAATGCAAAGACAGAGAGAAATGCAAAGACAGAATGAAACCATCAGATTGGAAAATTTTTGCTTTATTTCAGAAGTGAACACTGAGAGTACAAAAGTAAACTTCCTGTACATTTGTTCCTACCCAAGTTTCACTTCGGTTTCAGACGCTCATTGTGTGGGTACTACGCCGCAACACTACCATGCAAATGCAGCGTCAGTGACAACATCGTTAACCTTTTTTTTCTTTACCAATATATCGATTTCCATCCAACCTACTGGAGGCCACCACACCTAAGTGAGTATATGTACACATAAACCACCACTGCTATGTGCAGTAAATAGTGAAGCAAGCTGTCAGACAATCAGTTCACTGCACTTGCCTACAAGCATCGATGGGCGTGATGTGCTTTCCATTATTTGGAACTGGAAAACCCGTAAAATTATGACGTTCGGGATCTAAATGCAGTTTGCGATTACATCGGAACTACTGCTTTCTTACCCCAGTCTGATGTTGTCTGGTAGATCTAGCGGGGAGGGGGGGGAGGGGGCATGATGAGGGGTGGGCCGGGTGGTTGAATGAACAATACCGGACCGTGACTTCGTTATGTACATGCTTGCTGGTTCTCTGACGTGTTTGTTGTGTCTTGCGTTGCTGTGGATACGGATGTCGGCGGGGAGGGGAGGCCAGAGACGCTTCCGAGCATCCTCCGCGTGTGAGTGGCGGTGTGCTGTGTGTCTGTAGCTGCTTTACTCGTTCCAGTTGCCTAGGCTTGGTCTGATTGGTCGTCATCGCACAATGGTGTTCGCGCTTCCCCTTTCCTTCTTTCTTTCTATCCTTCCTTTCTTCCCTCCTTCCCTTTTTCTTTCCCCTGAGAATGTTTCATACATCGACAGGTGAGGCACCCTACAAATGTTGTGGAAACGAAACCAAGGGAACACCCATGGTAGGGAAAGTGAAACGGCTGATTGTTTGAATGACAGTTGCAATTTTTTTTTTTTTTTTTTTTTTTTTTTTTTTTTTGGGGGGGGGGGGGGGGGGGGGGGGGGGGGATTTTTCGAGGGGAGGGGAGGGAGGAAGACGCATGATCTTAGCTGCAGCCCATTAAGTTTTTTTTTTTTAAAAAAATCTTTTCTTCCATTTTAATTGTGCTTCATATGTTTGGTTTATTAATCATAGACAAAAGCATGTATATCCTTCTTAACTTGTTTACCCAAGCCAAATTTCAAAAGTAATCTCATTGTCGTCCCGTTTTTCTTCAGTTCTTTATTATTATTGTTGTTGTTGTTGTTGTTGTTGTTGTTGTGTGTGTGTGTGTGTGTGTGTGTGTGTGTGTTTTAGTAGTTCCGAGCGTTTTCAGTTGCTGAACACAGGTGTTGGTTTGATCATGACAAAGCAACACGCGGCAGATACTCTGCTGGCTGTTCTGCTCTGAAGGTCAGATTCCTGGAAAGGGCAATGATGTAGCAGGGGGGTGGGCATTGGGGGGGGGGGGAGGGGCGGAAACTGCACGGAGTAAAGTAGACGAGGGATCCACAAACATGTAAAAATGAATTGCCGGGACAGGACGAACGACAGTCAGATGACGTTACTATTTGTAGAGGGGGGGGGGGGGGGGGGGGGGGGGGGGGGGGGACTTTTTTGCCCTTCGCAAACCATATTGATCTCGTTTGCAGACATGCTGAAATGGATTTTCAACAGACTGACGCTGAATCGGAGATAAATTCAAACTTAGCCTTCGTTTTTCATCTGTGTCTTTCGGTCAATAATTGTGTAAGACCACTCGATTTCCCAATATGTTAAAAAAAAAAAAATTCAACGTGATTGGTCCTGACGACTAAAGTAATCCCCCTGCATTGAGGAGGGTGGGGTAAGAGAGAGATAGGAATTGCTTGAATCGAGCTAGCTTGGAAAAAGTAAAAACAAAAAAAAAACAAACAAAAGTTTCATTGAAAAAAAAAAGCAAGTTTGCAGGGAAAAAAAACACGGTCTATTGATGGCTACAAGCTGACGCAGAGGCAGCCATTTTAGGCTGACTTCCTCCCAGCTGACCCCCACAAGACTTTTAGGGTCACACAGAGAAAAGAACACTCAAGACCGCGACCACATCTTTGAAGGACGATGCCCGTCCTAACAAAAAAACAACAACAACAAAAAAAGAGCAGCGAATGTAAAACGAGCTTATTCATAGCATTTTTATAACAGATACCTTGTTCACGTGCTAAAGGCGGGAAAGACGTCCCCGGTGTTAACTGGAAGGAAAGAATGGATAAAAATCATGAAAAGATGCCACAACAGACACATGAACAATCGCAGGACAAAGAAGACACTGCAGAACGGACAGTGAGTGTCCACTCTAGACAGTGTGTACATTTTACTTGGTCGCCAGATTCGAACAAAAAGCTGTTGGAATGTGTGAACCGTTACAAAGAAAAGAAAAGCAGGTAAATGTGGGCAGAAAACGTGGGATGGTAGTCAAAACAGGCTGTCACAATAAAACTGAAGTAACTGAGAAGAGCAGGCAACCAGCGCAGAATTTTTTGGAAAAGGGGACAATAGAACTTACATTGAAACACTCTCTCTCTCTCTCTCTCTCTCTCTCTCACACACACACACACACACACACACACACACACACACACAGAGTGTTACATCTAGCTTCCTCTCAACTGTTCTGTCTGAAAATGTCCATATGCTCCATACAATGTGTTGGGTTTTTCCCCATAAACAACTATTAAGCCTTAGGATGCTGGAACTGAAGGCCGACGACAAAATGACCGTCTCCTTTTTAAATGTATTAACACGGCAGATTTGTCCATACCGACCGGGGCCCCTTCATTGCTGGATGCCATGTCAACTCGTGGTTGTTTTCTATGGTTTTTTTTTTGTTGTTATTGTTTTATACTTTGAAATAAACATGGATTTGGGCTCCATACTTTTCTACGTGTATGCCCATCTTGCATATATGCTCATCTTAAATCGACGGTGGGTGTGTGTAGGAGAATACGTGCGCTAACTGGCTTAGGTGTTTCTAAACAATTTTAAGCAAATGTCATCTCACTCTCTCTCTCTCTGTTTGTAAATATAAAACATAACCCGTCGGTTTGTATCATACACGTATATGTGTCACTGTTACAAGCTATTGCCGTGTGGATTGCCGTGTGACTTTTCCATCACCTCCACTGTAAATCGACTGTGCAACTGGTTGCTTTATTGCTTATAATCAATATGGATATTATGCACTTCCATTGAACCCACGTTTTAATTATGCCCACTGACCTGTTCCATGTCGGCCCAGGCGCGGTGGCTGAAGGGAATGCAACATGGTTCACAGCGCAGAACCAGTCTGACGTGAAATCCGATGAGGATTGTGTCTCTTCTGTACATCCGTCTGATCCATCCGCTCTGGTGGGGAAACTTGTGTCCATTTTGATATGTCACAAATTTACCTGTACACATATCGTGTCCATTTCCAGCACTGGTGTTTCTTTTGATTTTTTTTTATGTTTTTTCTCTGTACAAAATGTGTTAGATCATTTTGGATTATGACAACCGTATTACACAAATACAAGGGTCAGCCACGTGATGAGGTGTCGTGTGTCTGTGTGCGTGTGCGCATGTGTATGACGCGGGTTTTTCGGGTTTCAGTGCAGCTGCGATTCAGTATGGCTGTCACGTTATGTGTGGAAACGTTTGCTTCTGCGAGTGCATGCCGTTTCCCTACCCACCCAACCCCTATCCTTAAATTCTTTCCCTTCCCTAGCGGAAGTAGACCTAAAGACATATTTGGAGATATTGAGTAAAAGATTAGGATGAGGAAGAAACAGAATCGCAGCGTTTTGCTTCTCTTGAAATTTTGTAAACGATCAGAGGGTGGGGGTCGTGGTAAATTAGTTATTTTCTACATCATCCTCCGAGCAGAGCAGATCGATCAACGAAATGTATAAGACAGTGTCTGTGGGTGTGCATACCTGTACACGATTTGTTCTCACACCTAACACCAGAACACTGAACTCGGTTATATCTAAGAATCTTAAGTATGTTATGCTGTATTGCAACCGATGCTGTCTTTTTGCTGAAGTTATTGTCAGACACACACCAATACCTGGCAATTGTGGACTTTAAGGCCCCTTACTGTCAATGAACATTCGCGTTCCTCGATTTTTTTCTCTCTGTCATGTTTTCGTTCTGCCACAGATCGAAGTGATTTTTTACGAGAACGCAGTGTCGTACAAATGCCGTATATACACAGAGGATGGTACATTTCAGCTAATTCAAACATGTGTATTATACTGGATACTGGAAACTGTCTGGCAAAGGGAGGTTATCAGGAAACAGGTGGCCCATAACACCAGAATCAGGTCGGTCCTTCATCCCAAGCAGATCAACTAGAAACAAAGACTTCGGCACTCTCCTGTTGATTTCACCACGACCCTCTACCAGCCCGTGTACACAGCAGTAGCTCCAGCGCACCATCTCTCGCGTGGCTGACCCTTGTACACAAGTTCGCTCTTTACATGTATGTTGTACAGACAGAGGACCACGTGATTCCATGGGAGGCAAGTTACGTGACTTGCTAAGACGAGTCGCCGGCCTTCTCATCAGCAAATCACTTGAATTTTTTTTCCTCCACTTTTGCTGTTGATGCGGAAAAAAAAATCACTACTTTGTATCTGTTGGAAAAAAAAAAACTCTACCGTCATCATCCTTTGTCTACCGATTAAAAACAGATTGTGATTTTAGTCGTCAGCTCTGAATTCTTGTTTTTCACACCTTACTCATTAGTTGATTTTATATGGATTTCTTTTTTCAGGCCAAGCAAAAAATTATTGTTTGTCGACAAACCGTTTCTGCTTCGGAAGGACGTAGAACTAGTTACAATACTTTTTTTTTCTTCAACAGAACGAGTGGAAAGATTTGAGACAGTAGCGTACGTGTTTGGTTATTACATTGTCTATGATGCATATTTTGACGTGTGATTTATGCTGAACTAGAATTGTGCTCTCTCTCTTCATGTTTGCATATCTTCTCTAGCTCACTCACTTTCTGTGTGTGTGTGTGTGTGTGTGTGTGTGTGTGTGTGTGTGTGCGCGCGCGCGCGTTTCATGATAGAATTCGTCTATTGTGTTTTGGATTCTGGTGGCGCTGTATAGCAAACACACATAGCGCTCTGTGTAACCGACGGGGAAATTGCCTTTTGTGTACATAACAGTATCAGAAAAAAAAAAAAATGCTGAATCGAAAATCGGTTCAGGCATGTCCACAGTGTCGAAGCTGTCTGTCTATTCTGTTGGTGGTGGTGGTGGTGGTGTTTTATGTTAGGTTCCCGTTTAGTATATGAAATCTTTTGCAGACAAGAGTATTTATTTTTCCTAGAATACCGAGTGCTTGAAGCCTGTGACTGGAACACTTGAAAAGTGAAGACGCATGTTTCTATATTCTGTGTGTGTGTACGCGTGCGTTTGTGTGTGTGTGTGTGTGCACGCGTGCGTTTGTGTGTGTATGCGTGTGTGTGTGTGTGTGTGTGTGTGTGTGTGTGTGTGTGTGTGTCACTTTATCCATGCATCTGCCTTCTTTTATGCTTGCTGTATACGCGTAGAAGGCACAGGCATTTCGTATCAAGTACACTAACATTACTTTTTTGGTAATTATGGTCAGTTTTATTTCTGTTAACGTCCTGAAGTTTTATATGCTTTGGTTGTTGTTCTTGTCCTTAAGGTTTTCCGTTTTGTGTTTTTTTCATGTGATGGAATTTCAATGTTATATTTTTTGTTGTTTTTGTGTAGTTTCAGTCCCTCTCCTCTCCTTACTCACGACAAATTCATGAGCTTTATTTCTTTTGTCTTGGAATCGCCATTCTGACGCTCTACCCCACCTCACTGCCTGCTCTGCGGCCTCGGTTCCAGCAAAACTGTAGGCGCCGTGGAAACGAGCAGTCAGACACTGCAGACTGTCATAGTACCGAAGAAAAGCAACGCTAGGCACGTTCACAGCTCAACCCCCACTGAACGGTTCCCTCCCCGTCTCCCTCTCCCGCACCCCGTCACCTCCCTTCTCAAGGTTAGTGGCTAACTCTCTACGGCAGCTAGCTGGAACTGACAACACCCCTCCTCTTTAGCCCCCCACCCCCCACACACACACACACACACACCTCCTGCCCACTCCTACCCCGCCCCTTGAGTTTATGAAGAGAGGACATCAACCTTGGGGAAAACGGGGTGGGGGGGGGAGGGGGGCACTTCACAACCTGGGGAGAGATAATGCTGATGACCCCAGCCGACTGCAAAGGACCATATCAGGGCTGTCACCACGTTGAAATCAACTCTCAAACACACACACACACACACGCAAATTATTAAAACGGATTATATATATATATATATATATATATATATATATATATATATATATATATATATATATATATATCTGAATTTCGTTTAAAATCTTTCTTCAATAAAATCCTAGAAAAAAAAAAATAATAATTAATCTCTTTCAGACAGTAAAAAAAAAAATCACACTGACTGGGACATCTTTAAACACTATTTTCATGGAGGCTGCTGTAAAATGTTCATGTCTGACATGCAAGTCCTAACACTCTGTAGGAATATGTTTCATTGTGAGTTTATTGGAGTTTTTTTTTTTTTGTTTTGTTTTGTTTTGGGGGGGGGGGGGGGGGGGGGGGGGGGGGGGCAGTATTCTAGACAGGCCAAGCTAGGACGCCACCATCTTCAGGCAGGAGCTTCTCTCCCCTGTCTGCAGAATCCACATCTCTTGCACGGGTGAGTGCTCTTGCGGTATCGGCCCACAGACCCCCTGGCCAAACACTACAGCACAGTCCTGTCCCTCGCTCACAGTCCTGATGCCTCAGGCAGGGCCCTGTGGCCATGTGGGGGATCGGCGGTCACTGCAGGGGACTATACC
Source organism: Conus betulinus (assembly GCA_016801955.1). Lineage (NCBI taxonomy): Eukaryota > Metazoa > Mollusca > Gastropoda > Neogastropoda > Conidae > Conus > Conus betulinus. Next base: position 458,041 of record JADBJO010000576.1, read on the forward strand.
CCCCCCCCCCCCCCCACACACACACACACACACCAGGGGACCATACCTCCAGCACACCGCGTTAGCGGTCTAAGACGAACATGGAACTCGAACGATGCGTGAGCCTCTTGGTCGTACTGTCAATGTCATTTCATTCTTCTTCTGCCGCTTCTTCTTCGCTGTTTGATTAGCCGTCAGGAAAGCGCTTACCGTTGACTCCAGTAGCAAATGCCGCACAACTCGCAGTTTATTACCTGCCCACTATGAAACTAGTTGTCGTTCAACTCACCTGGCCCCCTGACCCCCTTCCCCTAATCCTAAGCCCTCCTCTGAAGGCTGTTAACCTTTCCTGTCCTTTCGCTTCATCCCCGACTCCGCGTCCTTTTGCAGTGAAGTGAACTAACATCATGAACTGTTCTTCATTCTCCATGACGATTAGCCCACCAACGGTACAGACAGGGAAAGCTTCGTTCATGATGTTGAGTTCAGGACCATCAAAAAGTCGAAAACATGAACGCTGAGTTGCCCCTCTTCACGTGTTGCCGTTGCAGGGGTGTCGATTTAGTGTTAAATAGGTCTTCTCATTCATCACCCTCCCCCTTACCCTGCGTTGATTATCCCCGTCTGTCACATCACCGTTGGTAGGAGGACCTTAATCTTGAATGCACCTCACTTAACTGACTATTAATAACCGACATGTGATTTGCGTTGAACATACTCCAGAACGGCTCCGACCTGAAATCACACTTTGAACCCATTTGTCGAACACACCTCGCTAACGCTTCAGCTTCTTTTCGCTGTTCCGTATTAAATGGGCAGCACTTCAGTTGAAATATACACAGTAGAGCTGCAAGCACTGTTTAATGGAGAACGGAAACTATATAATCAAAGCAGAAGGTAAAAGAAAACACATGTAGTAGAGCTGCAAGCACTGTTTAATGGAGAACGGAAACTATATAATCAAAGCAGAAGGTAAAAGAAACACATGTATTTCTGTTATTTCCAGTCATCGATTCACATGGATGGACAATGGAGGGGAGGGGATGCGGACACTTGCGCGAGTTTTACATTCACTCTCTCTTTCTTGATCCCCACTCCCCACCCCCCACCCCTGCACCACCTCACTCCACTTCTTCTCCGTATACCACAAAGATGTTTGTCCATTTTTATATGTATATATATATAAAATCGATAGAAGTTCTGTCTGCACAATATAACTGGATGTATCATTTTTTTTTTAAACGGAGCCCTGCAGATGATCACTCGTACCGCCCAGGCAGAACAATTCTCCGTTACACCGTACGAGTTCAGAGCATCATGGGATTACATGAATTTAATACGTTACAGGTACATACGTCTGTGAGTTATGTCATCAATTACGGTCCGACGAACTCGATTTTGTACTTTGTATATATCTGTATATTAGATAATGTGCAATATTAAAACCTCCTTCACCTCTCTCTCTCTCTCTCTCTCTCTCTCTCCCCCCCCCCCCCCTCCCTCTCTCTAGTTATAGATGATAGTGTGTGTTTCCGTTTTGTTTCGTTTCATTTTTTTTCTTGACTTAGAGGGAAGAGACAAAGAAGTGAACGTGAGATGAGAGACGTCATCCCCGTGTGTGTAAACGCGTCATGTATTTGGGATTTTTTTGTGTTCAATGTGCGTGCTCTTAATCAATTAAAACCGAACAAATTGATTTTGGTATGTTGTCTGATGCGTTAGCCTCTCTCTCTCTCTCTCTCTCTCTCTCTCTCTCTCTCTCTCTCTCTCTCTCTCTCTCTCTCAATCCGTTTCAGTGTCTGTTCACTACATTTCACGCAGTCAAGTTCACATTAATTTATTATAATGCCAAAGGCTACACACTAGGACTTAAGTGTTGCAATACGACATTGTACACGAACTGGGGACCACGTTACTACACACCGAAACCATGAAGGAGATAGACAACTGCACTGTGTACAACGCGAAATATCACAATGCAACAGTCTATATGAACTGTCCCAACGAGAAATATAACAGTTGTTACATTGTTTCTACATCCCGAGCGATAAGACTAGCAATTGATTTAATTTTTTTAAGTATGTGTTAGTGTGTGTGTGTGCGCGCGCGCGCGGTCAAGTAATTAACCAGACATCTTTGCAAATTTGACCGTTTCTTTTATGCCCAGTCGGTCCCTTCAGAGCGACTAAGGTGATAATCTTTCAGAACGTATTGTATTCCCAATCTGTATCATACAAAGAACAAGATCTTTCAACTGACAGTTGAGATGATTCAGGGGGCAAGGAGCACACTTAGAGCTAGCAACATTCATTTGATTTTTTTAAGGCGATGGTCCCTTCCCAAAACTTGACAGGTCAGGTTCGCTTAAATCATCATATCCAGGGAAAGAAAACGAATCCAGATCCTTTGACAACTCATCTCGCCTAAAAAAAAAAAAACACTTCCCGACTTCTCACAAAGTTTATGCCTGCATGTGTTTGTCGCTGTCCTTCGAATCTGTTAGTAAGATGATACAACTATTTCAGTTCGTGGCCTGACGGGTCAAAAAACTAATACAGCAAAAGTTCGGTCCAGTTTTATTCAGTTTTCACTGTTACGGATGGTGCGGTAGTGTGTGTATTACTGTCTGACTCCCACTTTCAAAGTTTGGATGCGTGTATCGATTATACCCTACACACACCCACACCACACGAACTTGGACGGTCAGGCAACACACGAACCAAGTTCCTCTTCTTTTCTACGCTGCCTGAACCATCAGGACATTACAAACACATATCACCATAATCAATCATATAATTCAGCAGACACGAAAACAATGCACGCCACCATACAGCGCGCACATCAATATATCACATAAGCTAAGGGATGTAATAAACACAGGGAGCTTTAACCTTCGCTCTCGGCTACACAATGTGCACAAAAACTGTCACAATTTTTTTTCTGGCATAGACCTCGCTGGCACAGTCGGTAGTGTCCGTAACAGACACAGTTTCACACACTTGGCTGCACCAAGCCCAAGTCACAGTCTATAGCACCAACCAGGGTACTCACACGGCAAGCAGAGCCGCTCAAGAACACAGTCCTAAGTGGTCTCCAACAGGGCACACCCACGTAGAAGAAAATCACGTCGGACTACCGACCTGGTGGTCAGCCTCTCCACGTCAGCAAGACGGAGACAGCGGCTGGGGCAAGGGCTGCACCCCACACACCCGATGGTACCAGTTTTCTGCCAGGCTGGACTCAGGGCCTCACTGACACCCTGGGGAACTGATTACCGCCAAAACTAAGCTGAGAGTATCTCTACGGCACCGTGAGGATATTTCCAGCCCGGCAAATCTACAGAGATTGAAGGAATTCCTCGCTCATCTGACTGACACAAAACGCAGGTGAGCAGCTGTCAGGTAAACAAGTAAGCTTGCGCCATTCATAACTGTCCCCACAGTTTGGGACCGGACAAAAAAGGTCCGTTACATCCACAATCCAGAAACAATTCGAAGTTCCTGAAACGATCATGCATGCTTATGAAGCGACAGTTCTTGGACAGACGGAAGCCTACGTATGGTCAAGCGTGCTCTTAAGCCTGTCGCAGATAGCACAGCAGACGAAAAGCAAAACACACGCACACACGCACGCACGCCCGGAAAAGATTGCATATCTGTAAAAAAAAAAAAAAAAAAAATTCTCCATCCTCTACACTGTGCACCAGTGGTAAACACAGAAGAGCCTCCCCATGGAAGGGGTAGTGGAGGAGGGTGTTTGGTGTTTTAGTATGGTGCTGTTGTTTCAATCCTTCCTTTCCGCTCAAAGTCCCAAAACACACAACAGCCTCTCTGCACGAACTCGAGCGATCCCACTCTGAACACCAATAGCTCTTGATTGGGGAGAAACGAAAGAAAAACACGCTCTAAAGCTTTTAAACCACATCATCATCATCCACATTTTCATCGATCGTCACGTTGCAAATTCGTGAAAGTTATCATCGCTAAGCTCATGGAGAGGTTGGCCTCCTCCAGGGTGGGATCCTCATTCATGCTGGCTTTACAGCTAAGGATGTTCAGCGGGACATTTCATTCCGGGTGCCCTGTGTCCCTGGATCAGAACTGGCACCACTGAACGCTAAGTTGTCGGCAGTGCAGAGTCTCCTCTAGTGGGTTGCCCTTATGACTTGATTTTTGATCGCTTTTCTGTGGACTTCCGGAGCTTGAGCACAAATCTGCGTGTGGTTGTGAGTATTGGAGCCTGAAAGAGCGGGGTGAGTGTGATGTTATCAAGAGGAACGGAAGATGAGATTTCATATATATATATATGATTATATTCGATCAGTCAATCGATCAATCAAAGCTTCAAAAAGGCTTTAGACGACGAATTTTCTGCTTTATTTCACACTAGGGAGCGAGAAATTTAAAGCTGTTAGAACAGTAACAAAGGCAAACAACATGAGAGAGAGAGAGAGAGAGAGAGAGAGAGCCACACACAGACAG